>CM053789.1:496236440-496836440 GCA_028749045.1 Cupressus sempervirens
CACCATACAGAAAGAAAACAAACATGCACACCATACACATGCATATATGGGGTAAGTATCCATAAGAAAAAACACATGGAATAAACCATCTATCTAATCAATAACTGAAAATAATGTAATAATCATCATGCATACATGAAATGTAGAGTCTAAGTAATCTTATCACATATCAATTGAATCCATAGTACAATATTTGATAGTCTCAAAACAATGTTGCTAACCATCAACATACTACTAGCCCTAAAAGAGTTTGACAATGATAACAAAAATGAGACCTAGGGGCAAGCACTACATAAAGAAGCCTTGCTTCGAGCACATGCTTTCATGATTGAGTGCACAACAGAGAATAATGTGACTAAGATCATCTATTTCCAAATACTTTACTCCTTTTGCATATGAACCAAACAAAGACCATTCAACACAAGTTGCTGGCTATTGCATTTCCCTTTCCTCATAGGAACTACAATCTTTGCATGATTTCTCTTCTTTCTCCCCTGTCACATGGCCTCATTCTCCCTCTTATTCTATTGTGGATCTCTATGTCTACACTTTGGGTATGAGTAGCTAACGGACGCCTTTTTCATTAAAGACTGTGACACCCCTCCCATGCCTCTCCTTTAGAATTCTACCACTTCCCAACAAGTGGTCTAAAAATTCCTTGATAGGCCTCATCATCTTCATGAGGAAACTTGGGAGGGATTCCATATTGTTTAAAATAGATCAAACATCACACAGATTTCATATGAGCAATCCTTAACTTATAATGACAACAATCTTGGAGAGTACCACTTTTGACAAGAAGAATCCAAATTTTATAAGATTTCTGTGATATTTAGCTTTTCCAATGGACTCCATATTCTTTCTATTTCTTTGGTAACTATTTTTTTCTTTTTTACTTAACTACTAATAAAAATACTCCTTTCTAACACAAACATCAATATGCACAAAAGTGGATGTTAAGTGTAATTCACATAGTTTTATGTACTCAGAGTCTTTATTGTATCTTGTGTGCATATGACATATAGAAGAAGTTATAACACTATAATCATTCTAGACTAAAATCATTTAACCCTTTCCTACCCAAGTAGATTCATCCATCATATGTTGATTTCATTATATAGTAAGAATAGAATGTGAATACCCCTTTCAGTTTTTCTCCATTGATTAATTTCTTCATTGTCTTTAGCTAGTGTACCATTTGTCATTTAACCCTCATCATACTTTGATGTCAAAAATGAAACAATTTCCCCAATGTAGATTATATAACATCTTGAATCCCCATAGTTGAAATATTTTTTGAAGTTAGTCGATCACTAAGGAGGTTCTAACTATTTTTGTTTTTGTTTTTGAACAACTAAACCCTCAAATTGATCCATTAATCATTTGATATTGACTAAAAACCATTCAACCATTGAACCATCCATTAAAACTCATTTTAACTCTTTTTTCTTGACTGTCAATTCCATGCCAAGGGGTCCTTTGACTGGGTTTAAAAATTGACCAAAATACCTGACTGAGCTTTGAAATCAGACACACTAATTCTTTGTTCAACATACTCTTACCCTAAAAAATCTTGTGCCATGATGACTTAAGGGTCAAAAGATAGATATCTACATGCATCCATGAACATAATCTTAATCTCTCATGCTTTATCCTAGTATATGCCAATTTTCTTGTGTCATAAGATCACTATGTTATACATAATCTATGTCTGTCATGATCACATAAGTATATATTTTCATCAATGACAAAACCTATTACCAATACAACACATACAAAACATATCAACATGTCAACTAAACCTCTATTCTAAATAGGCTTCTTTTGACCTTGTTGGAACAATTGATTAATTGTGTATTGTCTTTGATATTACAAAAAATTTCATATCATTACCAGTCAGTGTATGCCAAGCTCACTTAGACATTGAAGATAGTTTTCTATGTCTACTAAGTGATCCAGTGTTTCATAGTTCAAAAGGTAGTGTCTACCAAGTTCACTCAAGTGCCAAAGGAAAGTCTGTGGAAGATGAGTGTTAACTAAGCTCACTCAATTAATGAAGGAAATGTTGGATGGAACTAGTGTTGACTAGGTTTACTTAGTCACCAAAAGAGCTTACCAAGTATACAATGTCAACTGAATTCACTTGGTTAACACAAGAAAATTGTTTCTAAGATAGTGTCTACTCAATAGGGTTAGCTAATGAAGGATCTTCTTATTTTGGCATATTGAGTTCAATTTATTTATCTAATGGTTCTAGCAGACTGAGAAGGTGAATATTAATTATTCTAAGTTGTATTTGAGATGACTTGACAATATGAAAGATATGAATAAAAAGGTCAAGTTGAGGGTTAGAAAGTGTGAAGCATGTGAATGCATGGAATATTTTGAAGATCTAATTATGCAAACAGGAAGCGAATTAGAAGGATAAGCATAATATCCTTGTGAAGCTAAAAAATATATTTGAACAGGAAGGATCAAGTATACAAGCCAAAATTGAGATCTCTAATCAGCAACTTGGTTACATCCAAATCAGGTCATGTCATTTTTACTCTCTAACCACTGTAGCAGTGATCTAAATCTCTTAATAGAGTTGGCTTTAAACTATTTGTAAATCCTCTAAAAAGGTGGTAGTTCTATTGAATTATCTAAAGACATCTAACAAGACCACTCCTATCAATGTGATTAAATCATCTCATAAGGTCACACCTAATATTGTATATTTTAACCTTTAATAGGGTTGGCTCCTAATAGGGCTTACTTTATAAGAGTGAAAATTAGTAACTAGTTGCAATTGGTGGGTTTTTCCAAATTGGGTTTTCATGATAAATCTTGGTGTCAAATGTGTTCATGCTATTTCTTTTATGTGTTTGCAACTAAGTTAAAGTAATAAGTAATCACAAATAACATCTTAAGATTTTCATTTTAAGTGTTTGCCAAGCAATTATAGTGTTTATCGAGTTACAACATTTATAGTGTTTAGTTTTTAGGGATTAATTTATATTGACATCTAAGAGATCTTCAATTTATTTTTGCAGTAATTGATTCACCCCTCCCCTCTCAATTACTCCTCTTATATTTCCAACAATTAGTATCAGAGATTTGTGGTGCTTACAGAGAAGGTTTCAAATACCTAAGCTAAAGATCAAGATGTCCTATAAAAGAGAGATTCCTAAGTTGAATAGAGATAATTTTGCAACATGGCAAGGACTTATGAGGTTACATCTTGAAATCATCAGTGATTTGGGTTCTAAGTATGTTGATGGTAAATACAAGATTCCTACTAGAACATTATCAATTGAAGACATTGCTAAAAAGAAAAATCATAACATCATGATGATTGATATTGCATCTATTCTTAGTTATGCTGAATTTGATGAAGTAAAGGACTGCAAAACAACTCATGCAACATGGACTAAATTGAAAGACATCTATGAAGGAGCTAAAAATGTAAGAAGAGCCAAAGTAGAAAGTCTTATAGGTCAATTTGATCAGATGAAAAGAAGAGAAGATGAAAAAATTGCAAAATATGTGGAAAGAATCAAAGCAAGTGTGAGTGCAATCAAAGCATCTGGAGGAGACATTGATGAAAAAACTATTATAAGAAAGGTACTCAAAATTATTCTTCCTATTTATGTAATTAGAGTGTCAGCTATTCAAGAAATGAGATGTGATCCAAATGAAAAAATAACTTTGGATGCTCTAGTTGGAAGACTGATAGCTTTTGAGTTGGATAACTATGATAACTATGTTCCTAGTTCCAAAAATATCAAGTTTGCATTTGAAGCCAAACTCTCACTCAAAGAAAAAAGCAAAAAATCAAAGACCAATCAATCAGGAAGTGAGGAAGAAATTAAAGAAATTTTGACAATGATCTAGAAATTGTTGAAACCCTACTTGCAAAGAAATATTCCAAAGTCAGAGGAAAGTACAAAGGCAAGATTCCTCTAATCTATTTTTCTTGTGAAGAAGTTGGTCATATTGTTGCTAGGGCCCAAACAAAGAAAACAAGGATGAAAAGAAAAGTAAAAGGCACAAAGGCGAGAAGGAATTCAAGAACTACAAGGATAAAGGTAAGAAATCTTGTTTTATGGCTAAATATTTTGGTAATAGTGAAGATGAAATGGTTTATATTGATGTAAAAGATGAATCTGATGATGAAGGAGATAAGATGGCATTTATCTCTCATGTTAGAAAAAATGATACATGGATTATTAACAATGGCTACTCACATTATATGACTAGAGACAAACAAATTTTAAACACATGGAATACTATGATGGTGGTAGTGTAAGATTTGGAAATAATGAATCTTGTTGCATGAAAGGAAAATGATGTATTTCTTTGACCAATGAACTTATATGTGATAATGCTTGTTGGGTTAAATGACTAAAGCATAATCTACTAAGTTTTTCACAGTTGAATAACATTGGATTCAAGGTAGAATTTATGAATGGGAAGGCCAAACTATTGGATGGAAAAGGAAATCTAATTGGATTTGGAAAACAAACAAAAGGTAATTTATCTTATCTTGATCATAGTGAAAGTTCATGTTTTATTGCTCAAGTTGAAGAAAGCTAGTTATGGCACAAAAGATTATGTCATGTAAACTTTCATAATATGGTTAAGATAAGAAAACATAAAAGAGTAAGAGGTATTCCTAGTTTGAGGAAACCTGATATAGGTCTATGTAAGAATTACTAAATTTATAAGATGGGAAAGACTAGTTTCAAAAATAAAAACTATCATTTAGAAGAAATCTTAGAGCTTGTGCATACAGACTTATGTGGACCTATTTGAATAGAAAGTTACCATGGAGAAAAGTTTTTTCATTCTCTTTGTTGATGATTATTCTAGAATGATGACTATAATGTATCTAAAAGAAAAATTAGGAGCTTTTCAAAAATTCAAGTGGTATTTGGCAAGAGTAGAAAAAGAAACTAGAAGGAAGTTTAAATGTTTGAGAACAAAGAAAGGTGGTGAATTCATATCTAATGAATTCAATGAATTCTATAGTAAAAAGGGAATTAAAAGACAAGTATCACCCCCTAGTACACCAAAGCAGAATGGTATAGTTGGGAGAAGGAACAGATCCATCATGGATTGTGCAGGAACATTGATTATAGAAAAAAATGTTGCAATAAAAGACTGGAAGGAAGCTATCAATACTACAGTTCATACCTTGAACATAGTATAGTTCAAGAAAGACTCAAACCAAACTCTTTATGAACTATGGTATGGCTACAAACTATCATGCCCAAAATATCGTAGCAAAAAAACAACAATTTTTTTTTAAAAGCTAAATAATCCACTATGTTAATACATGCTACATTGAATAGGTTATGGAAAGTTAACCAAGGATTAAATTTTAGTTTTTGTTACATTTCATTGAGATGCATAGTTATCATTTCAACCATACTGAACAGGTTTGGAACACTTAAGTCAAGGTACTATGGGAACATCGAGTTTGGGTTGGCTAAGAGTCAGTCAATTGAATCATAATTAAGGCTTGAACAACAAGTTTGAGAAGCACTTAGAGTTTCCAAAATCTTAAGTTTAATTCAAGTTAAATAGGTTTAGTTTCAATATAGTTGGGATCACAAGTTTCACCTTTTGTCATGAGGGTGGGAGCACACCTCATCATTGTTGTATTCAAGTGTTATCCATTATTAACTTTTGACAACCCTTACATATCCATACAAAATTACATATCATATATTGGATCACTAACATGAGTTACAATGGTTTTCATTCAATACCTTACCCTCATTACATTATAATAGTTCGATCCCCTAAGTGTACTAATCTGCACTTGTAGGTTCACCTAGCTATACATTCAACCCTTAATCTTGGTTATAACATAACCAACTAGACCAAATGGAAATATTAAATATTTATAATAAATATAACTAACTTACAATTAATCATCTCACTTAATCCTAACAACTATAAAATTGTCTAGTCATATTCTAACCTATAGCACCTTCGAATATTTACATCAGCACTTACTAACCCAATGTCATCTGTTTACAAAAAAACATTAATATACATTAAAAGTATTATCAAATGAATCTGTAATAAAAACAGTATCAAGTTTGAAAATATGTTTGTATCATTATTCATATATAAGAAACACAAATTAACAAACTATTTTCTACACCATCATGCTCCTAACTTTACACTATTATCTATTATGTAATATTACATTTCCCATAACCACTTACCAAAAAAAAATTCTAAATTAATAAAAAATCACCTAATACTAATATGAAATAATATATAATAAACCCTGATTCCAATACAAACATATCTTACAACCCTATTAACTAACTCTTAAACCTACATGCTAACACCTATTATCTCTTATTAAGTTACCCCTAAACTTTCACCAATATAAAATTCTAAAAGTACAATCCTTGTAATGCAAAAGCTAATGCTAAAATACTAATTCCTAATTCCATGCACACCTTCAAATAAATATTAAAAAATACCAATCATAATTTATACTATTCTATCCCCTAACTCATTTAACTAATCCATAAACCTACTAACTACCTAAACCTCTCTCACTTGTCAAGTTTCTCTTTAATTCCTCATGGTCACATGACCGAAGAAAGCAAGTGGACTAGTCAAAAAATGAGTGAGCAACACTTTTTCCTTTATTTTTGCATGAGTCTTCATAAGGACTAATTCTTAATAAAATAATCCCTCTTTTTTTTTTCTTTTATGATTGCTACCCATTCACAAGGGAATACATTTTTTTTCCATAATGTAAATCAACATTTAAACAACCATGTCTTGTATTTTCATTTAAAGACCAGATTTACAATGGAAAATCTATCAAACATTATAACAAACCAATGAAACTTTTTTCATAAAAGGAACCATCATTTTATTAAAAACCTAATTCAAGGACTCCATCAAGAAAGAACCAAGGAAGAAAACCCAACATGATGGTCATTTTGAAAACAAGTTTAACAATAACTTTTCACAATAGGATCATTATCCCAAGGAGAAATCTCCTGAACATTTGAATTGAAACAACAAATTTGAATTTCTTGCTTGGCTCAATATCAAGGTAGCCACTATGAAATCTACAATTTAAATCAAGGTAACCACGGAGAAAATGAAACTAACTAGGAGACAAATAGATTTAACTGGAAGACACATTCAACCCATTTACTCCCATCCTAGGTTTTTACAATAGGTTTTTCATCAAACCAAACTAGGGAGAATGTCAATTTTTTTAGGCAAGAGAAGTCAGTCACAATATGATAATAGATGCCCTTTCGAGGCTATAATAAAAAGAACTTCCATTGTTTTACTTTTCAATTTCTCAAAACATAAATATGGTTTGTATTGATGAGTAGGGGCCCATAACACACTACTCTCTCCCTCTCCTCATCAAGAGGGGAGACTCTACACTACTTGGAGTCCAACTAAAGCCCTCCTCCCATATGTGGACACTTCTACTCTATCTAAAGGTGAGTAATGCCAACACAACTCTTACAATTTTCATCATAAATCAACATATAGAACACATAAAGAAAACATTTAAGAAACTCATCACAATCCCATCCCTAACATGTTCATCATACATATGAATGCATACACATGCATAAACCTACTTTAAGAAAACTAATACTTGAGAAGAGCTATCCTTCTTCCTCCTTCAATCTTGACATTTCTCTCTTAATCTAGAGGTTGGGTGAACAATCTTCCACCCTTAAATCTACCATTAAATAGGCTCCTAACCTAACCATCTACAACTTGCAATAACTTTCCACTTGACTAAGGGCTTCTAAATTCTTCTAGCCTAACTTCATCATTAAGGAAAACTTCATGGTGGAGTATAACTTGTCAAACTCATGGTGAAAATCTAATTTTCGCACTAACGCAAAAATGAGATATTTGGATGGTGACAAAAGTCAACAAAAGGGGTTAGAGTGTTGAAAAATGCCCCCAATCCATACATATACCCCCTAGGTACTTATTTTTCATAACTTTTGGACTCTAGGACTATTTAATGACCTATTAAAATGCTTGAAATATTTGGACTTTTTAAAACCCCTAAGAATGAAAACTTACCACTAAACCCTGATTAGGATAATTAACTTTGATTACCAACTAATTAGTACCAGGTTACTAACATAGTCTAACTTAGATTGTTAAGTTTCTCAACTAACCCTAATTATCATGCTGATATGCATATATAGATTATGAGTGTCAAGTGAAACTATAAAACCATTGTTACAAAATATTAAACACTTTATGATTACATAATGGTACACACATTCAATTTATGATATAAATAAAATATGAAACAATGGGGTCTACATCTTTCATTAGACTCAGCCTTGGTTTTCACAAATTGTACATAGGGTTGAGTTTTGATTCTCCATTAGATGTCATGGCTAATAATCTTGCACACTTCATTTCACACATTAGTATTTCGAGAAAAATCACATGTTTATATTTAAAATTGATCTAGATAATCACATAATCAAAATATTAGTATTTCATATAAATAACTATTATCTCATTTTTGCACATATATTTAACCATTAAAAGTTGCATAATTAGTATAACCTTACCTGTTCATTAATTTGAAATAAAATACTAGAATAATCATCATTAGGAATGCATAGATTTAAACATCATAAACATAATCAATAGGGCATATTGAACTATTTGAATGCATATAACCTAATCATTAAGGTACCATAATCAACACCATCATCATAAGGTAAAACACCTCGTATCAACTTTAGTAAAAATTAATGTTTAAACAATCGAGATGATGTAGTAGTTCTTGAATCATGAAGTATTTAAAACATTAATGTATTAACTAATATCAATTTCCATTAAGACATCTAAACCATAAAACATTACTTCACATCCATTCTAATCTCCTATAATGGATTTAACAGAGAAATTCATATTTAATAAGTACATGCGAGGAGAGAGCTTACACAAACCTAATGTTATGAGTTACTTGAATGTATATGGTAGCAAATGTTATATCTTGAAAGAATCTAGAAAATGAAAATTTGATGTTAAAGATGATGAAGGCATATTCCTAGGATACTCTTATAGAAGTAAAGAATACAAGTGTTTGAATTTGTCTACTCATAAAATCATAGAAAGTGCGCATGTGAGAATTGATGAGTTTGCAAAAAGGTGTGAAGAAGAAAGCAACAAAGAGCCTAAGGATTATAAAATTCACCTCTCAAGTCCTGAAAATCTCCAACAATTACTGAGTTACAAATAGTGAAACCAGAGTCACAATCTGAAGGACCCAAGTCATAGTTAGAGGTTGCCAAGCTAGAGCAAACCAACTTTGATGAACCTGAGTCACAAAAAAGGGTCTTGAGCTTGATACTGAAGTTCATCTAAAAATTAGTAAATCCAAAGAACATGTGTTAGCAAGATATGTAAGAAGGCATCATGCACATGATCAGATCATTGGAGACAAGTTAGATGGAACAACAACGAGAAGAAAATTAAAACGTATGCATTTACTTGCTAAATTTGAACTTAGAAATATTAAAGAGGCTTTGGAAAATGAAAGATGGATTGAAGTAATGAATGAAGAAATAGAAAAAATAGAGAAGAATAAAACATGAAGTCTTGTTCCTAGAACCAAGGATAAAAATGTAATTGGCACAAAGTGGGTATTCAGAAACAAGTTAAATGAAGATGGAAAAGTATCTAGAAACAAAGCAAGGTTGGTATGTAAAGGCTATTCTCAAGAAAAAAGTATTAATTATGGTGAAAAATTTTCTCCTATTTCTAGATTAGAAGGTGTTAGAATTTTACTAGCATATGCAGCTCATAGAGGATCTAAAGTTTATCAAATGGATGTAAAATTTGTATTCTTGAATGGAATTCTTGATGAAGAAGTCTACATTAAAAAACTATAAGGTTTTGTAGATCTTAGCAAAAAGGACATGGTCTACAAATTAAATAAGGCATTATATGGTCTCAAGAAAGATCCTAGAGCTTGGTATAAAAGACTTCATAGCTACTTGACACATGTTGGTTTTCAAAGAAAAAATGATAACAATAGCTAGTATATCAAAGAAGGACTAGATAAGAAGATTGTGTTGGCAGAAATATTTGTTGATGAAACTTTATTCAGGAAATAATGACTTGTACAAGGCATTTTCAAAAGAAATGAGTAAATAATTTGAGATTTTTATGTTTGGAGAGATAAAATTCTTTGTTGGATTGTATATCTTCAATAGAAGAAAGATGGTATCTACATTACTCAATCTACATATATCAAGGAGATACTAAAGAAATTTGGAATGGAAGACTCAGGACCAGTTGGAAACCCTATGTCTAATGGACATAAGCTTTCCAAAAATGATGATTCCAAAGAGGTAGATTAGACCACATACAGATCAATGATTGGAAAATTGTAGTATGTAGTGCATACAAGGCCTGATATTGTATTAGCAGTCGATATAGTGGCAAGATTCTCAAAAAATCCCAAAGAAAATCACATGATGGTAGTTAAAAGAATCATGAGATATTTGAAAGGTTCTAAAGAATATGGTTTATGGTACAAAATAGGAGGAAATTTGGACTTAAAATTATTTACAGGTGCTGATTGAGTGGGAAGTATTGACGACAGAAAAATCACTAGTGGTGAAGCATTCTTTCTTGTTAAAAGAGTAGTATCCTAGATAAGAAAGAAATATAATTGTATCTCTTAGTCCACAACACAGGTAGAATATTTGGCAGTAGTAGTCAATTGTTCTAATATTATTTGGCTCAAACAACTATTGATAGGAATGAAGGTAGAGATCAAGGATCTAGTAGTCATATGCTATGATAACACTAGTGCAATCAATATATCAAAGAATTTACTAACGCATACCAAAACAAAGCACATTGCTATAAAATATCATTTCTTGAGAGAATTGGTACAAGATGAAGAAGTCAGAATAGAATATGTAAATATAAAAGAACAAATTGCAGACAAATTCACCAAGCCATTTCCTAAGGATGCATTTCTATATCTAATAGGTAAGCTAGGGGACATTGCCTTATTTGAAGCACACTAAATGAAGTTTAGTGATGCATCAACTAGAGCATGTTGAAGATCAATTAGTTGATGCATAATTAGCAAAGTGATATTGAAAATGAATCAATACTTAAGGTACATTGATATTCACTAAATATTGTCTTTGGCATAAGATTTCAAAGAGGGAGAAGTTTAGTATCATATCTCATTGAATTTTTTTGGAGAAGTTTGTTGTCATAGAAAAATCTCCTAAAAAGGAAGAATTGTCAAAGGGAGAATGAAGTTGAAAAAAGTTCTAGTAGATAGAAGCTTTCTAATAGAGGGAGAAACTAAAGACAGAAAGAGTTCACACTAATAGAGGGAGTTCTCATGGATGAGAATTAGAATAAAAATAAGGATATGTTCCTTACTTTCATCTTGCTCCAAAATTTTATTATGTTATGACATGTTGTGTTGCCATCAATTTCAAAGAGGGAGATTGTTGGAACAATCGATTAATTGTGTATTGTCTTTGATGTTACACAAAATTTCATATAATTACCAGTCAGTATATACCAAGCTTACTTGGATATTAAAGATAGTTTTTTGTGTCTACTGAGCAATCCAGAGTTTGTCTAGTTCAGAAGGCAATGTCTACCAAGTTCACTTAGGTGCTGAAGGAAAGTCTATGGAAGATGAGTATTAACCAAGCTCACTCAATTAATGAAGGAAATGTTGAATGGAACCAATACTAACTAAGCTCACTTGGTTACCAAAGGAACTTAGCAAGTATACAGTGTTAACTAAGTTCACTTGGTTAACATTGAAAAATTGTTTCTATGATAGTGTCTACTGAGTAGGATCACCTAATGAATGATTTTCTTGTTTTGGACTATTAAGTTCAATTTATTTATCTAATGGTTCCAGTCGACTAAGAAGATAAATATTAATTATTCTAAGTTGTATTTGAGTTGACTTGATAATATGAAAGATATAAATAAAAGGTCAAGTTGAGGGTTAGGAAGTGTGAAGCATGTGAATGCATGGAAGGTTTCTTTAGATCTAATAATGCAAAGAGGAAGCAAATTAGAAGTATAATAAGAATATCCTTTGGAAGATAAAAAGATATATTCGATCAGGAAGGATCAAGTGTACAAGCTAGAATTGAGATTTTTAATTAACAATTCAGTTGCATCCAAATTATGTCATGTCATTGTTACTCTCTAAACATTGTAGCAATGATCTAAATCTCTTAACAGATCTAGCTTAATAGTTATTTGTAAATCCTCTAACAAGGAGGCAATTTTATTGAATTGTCTAAAGACCCCTAACAAGGCCACTCCTAATAGGGTGATTAAATCCTCTAGTAGGTTCACATCTAACAGTGTATTTTGTAACCTTTAATAGGGTTGGCTCCTAACAAGGCTTACTTTAGAAGAGTGAAAATTAGTAACTAGTTGCAATTGATGGTTTATCCCAAATTGGGTTTCCACGTTAAATCGTTGTGTCAAATGTTTTCATTCTATTTCTTTTATGTGTTTGCAACTAAGTTAGAGTAATAAGTAATCATAGATAACATCTTAAGATTTTCATATTGAATGTTTGCTGACTAATTACAGTGTTTATGGAGTTACAACATTTACAGTGTGTTTGCCAAGCATCAATAGTGTTCAGTTTTTAGAGATCATTTTGTATTGAAATCTAAGGGATCTTGGATTGATTTTTTTTTAGTAACTAATTCAGCCCTCCCCTCTTAGTTACTCCTCTTATATTTCCAATAGACCTTTGTAGCCAAGACAAATTTTATCATTATGTCTTATCCAATTATTTAGTTTTTCATCAAACTTTTGTAATATTTCAATGTATGTTTCATCTTTTCAAATTTATCCTTCTCTATTTCCAGTTCTCTTTTTAATTTGTCATATTATTTCCTCAAATTTTGGTAGCTCTCTTTCCTTCTATGTCTTTACATAGTCTAGCTAATTGTATTTCCAATTCCCTTTAAGTTTATGGACTTTTTCTTTCACCTTTTCATTTTTCTCCATCATCTCTTCAATGATTTTCTCAAATTCTTATGACATAACAACTTTTGATATTTTTTCAATCTCCTTAATGTACTCCTAAATTTCATACAAATTTATTATAAGATCTCTTCTTATTGCAATAAAATTTTGCATATCTTCTTGTAACTCATAAATTATGACATCTTTCTTCTAAATCTCTTTATCATACCTATACCTTTCCATGGTTGTAGATATTTCCCTCAAGCTATTTGTATTAATATCAAGAGGACAATCCCTTTGATACAAACTATTAGGATTTATAGGTACTAAGAGGAGGAGAGGTGAATTAGTACAATTAGATGTCTATAAAATTTAACCACTTATTCATCAAACTTACTTGTTGACTTCCAATCTATAAAAACAAAATGACTAATATAAATAAATAAAGCATATGTAGTAATATCCCCATGACCCTATCACCCTAGATAACTTAAAGGCTAGGGATTCCCTTCAAAATTTCTAGAACTATAAGATTCAAATAGCCAAAGTAAGATCCATAATGAATTAGGTGGAGTATGGTGACAAAGGATCCAAATAATTTTTCTAGATATTAAAATATAAGGAAGTAAGAGACAGAATTGAGATAATTTTGGAAGGGAACTCTTTGATTTCAGCCCAAGAGGATTTCCTCAAGAAATTTGCTAACTATTATAGTCTGATTTTCTCCACTAAACATGATGGAGTTATGATGGAAGTTGTAAGATGCAAAATTAGAGAGCTTATTTCAAAGAAAGTGGAGGAGAATTAAAAAGTTAGATTAGGGAAAATTATATCTTTAGAAGAAATTACTAATGCAATCATGCAGATGAGTAACGGTAAAGCCCTTGGCCTAGATGGCATCCCTATTGAATTCTATAAAAGGCACATTGATTGGATTTCAAAAGATCTTTTGTGGCCATACAAACAAGCTCTGTGGGTTAGGTCACTAGGCCCCATAATTAATAGAATTATAATCAAGATTATACAAAAGGAAGGAGATATAACACTTATTAAAATCTAAAGTTCAATAAAATTATTGAGTGCTTCTTATAAATTTTGGCCAATATACTAGTCTACAAGTTAAAAGATGTTCTTCTAAAGTTTGTTTTCCTAACACAAATAGGTTTTGTTAAAGGAAGATACATTTTAGGTAATCTTATTACTTGCTAGTAGGCTATGGGTTGGGCCAAACATTTAGGTCAAAATTTTTTTATGTTCCTTATAGACTATGAAAAAAAATATGATAGAGGGGAGTGGAATTTTATTACAATGATGCTAAAGTGTCTTGGGTTCCCTAAAATATTCATAACCATGGTATTTGTTTTCATGAAAGATGTCACTACTATAGTAGAAGTCAATGGGTCAAGAACTAATGACTTCTAAATCTATAGGTCTATAAGATAGGGTTACCTCTTGACCCCTCCCTATTTTTTCTAGTTATTAATTGCCTACATTATATCTTAAGAGACATGACTCCTTGTCTCCCAAAGTTAAAGATATTGAGCTACCTAATGGTGAAGAAGTCTCCAATGTGTAGTTTGTTGATGATATGACACTTCTCATTGAACTCTTAGAACCAAACATTCAAAACCTTGTTAAAAAGATAGACATTTTTTGTATGGCTTATTGTAGTAATATTTTCATTAGCAAATCTATAATGATAGGATGGTAAGAAAACCCTTAGACCTGGTATAGCATATTTGGATTCTCATGGGGAGGCCCAAATCATATTGTTAGATATCTAGGTATACCTTTCTCAATATCTCCAAACCTTAATAACATGTGGACATGGGTCAAAAATAAAATTGAAAAGAAGTTAGGGAAATGGAATAAGAATTTCTTGTCCTTGTCTAGTAAACTATAGATTTGCCAAAAAATCATAGTCATGTATACCATCTACTATTCCTTAGCATGGCTTTTCAATTTGGACCAAATAAATTCTATTCAAAAAGTGATCAGAGGTTTCTTGTGGTCAAATGGTAGAGGTAAGAAGAAGAGGCATGCAATTAAATGGGAGTGTTGTGTTAGAAGGAAATAAATTGGAGGCTTAGGGATGAAAGATTTTAGGTGGCAAGGATGTGCACTTGCAGTTAAATTGATTTTCAAAGAATGCCAAGGTAATAAAACTTGGAAGATTCTAATCTGAAATAATGTTCCAGAGGAGTCCCATACTAGGGAAGAGCTTGGAAAAATATGCACATCCATGATATTCTATAAGGTAAATGGAAAGTAAGAGTATGTGGATCTAAAGTTTTTAAAGTCATTTGGAAAGTTTGGGAATATGTGAGACAGTGGATTGGTGGCAAAAAGGTGATAGATTATTCTTTTGAATTATGTGAAAAAAAATCCCCATGGTGGTATCTAGAAAGGAATGGGAAGCCATTGGCACTGTTGCAAGGTTAGTCAAATAGATAGTGGTGAAAGAATGATATCTCAAATTTTAGTGATTTGATGAAAGATGGCAGCCTAATTAAATGGGAGGACCTTAGCTCTAAGTTTTCTTTTCCACCCTCACACTTTAGGGTATACTCCATTATTAAGGAAGCCTAGTCACAAGCCATTCTTCCCTTTCATTGTGCCCACCCCCCACCCCCACCACCCTTAACATACTCCCTCAAATGAGATGGCATGATGGATTTTCAGAGTTAGAAACCAAAGCCAAATTGGTCTGTAATGTTTTGTCAAATTCATTGGCCATCATTGATCATATTAATACTAAATGACATGTTGTAATTACAAGTAGGAAAGGTAAACTTTTGAGAGAGGGGTGGGTAAATTAGTAGTTAAAACATGAATGCATAGAACTTTTCACCACTCATCCATCTCATGCATTCAATAGATAAACTTGAAAAAAAATGCAAAGCACATACATCTAAAACATGTAAACACATAAGCAATCACACATTTGACACCTGATATGATTACCTAGAAGCCCTCCAAAGAAAAGGGAAAACTAGGGTAGGGATGACACCCACAATTCTTCATTACTGTAGCAATAAAGTGTAGCCAATTAAGGTTACAATGATTTGACCATGAGACATGATTTTCCCTATGAAAGGCATGCCTTGTTAAAGGCTTACAAGGACTATTAAGTCCTACCTTGTTAGAGGATTTCAACACCTTGTTAAAAGTGTGCTTGGCTAAAGGACTTCAAAACATCCACTTGGAATGTCACTCTATTAAAGGATTTACAATAGTCTATTAGGACTACTCTGCCTAGGAGATTTAACTAAAATCAGCTATTAGGATATTTTAGCATAGATATTGTGATTAGTTCTAGTAGCCTAATTAAAGATCAAATCTGTATAGTGTCCTTGATCCTCTCTGATCCAGTATGTCAATGTTGTATCCTCTATCCTTTGTTCTTCTCAAACTGATTCTGCAATTCACTCTCTATATCTTCTAAGTCTCCATGAATGCTATTTTTTTGGCATGCAAACTTCACTATTCTTCTCCTTCAACTCCTTACATGCTTGTTATGAAGTTTAGGGTTTCTTCCTCCTTAAGAAGACTAGAAGACTTAGGGGTAAAAGCACAAATCTATGTCACTGTTTATGATACCAAAACTTGTTTTGGTCAAATCTTATTTCTCTATCAAAACTCAACTTTTTTTCAAAAACTAAAAATACCCTTTTATAGATCTTAGATTTAATATCATCATTATATAAATTTTTGAGCATTTTGATTAGTTATAATATGTTATAATCTCAAAATATTATAAGTCGATATTTCAACATTTCAAAAGATGCTCCCTCAAAAAAGGGAAAAAATTAGTAAATAATATCAAAAAAATTTAAAAAGTATATTTATCTCTAGAGGAGAGAATCCTCTTCACAAATATATAATTTGTTTTCAAGAAGGTATAGATTTGATAGGAAAGTTTTGACAGAAGGAAAAAATTGTTAGATTCTAATAAGGTCAAACTTGAGTACTTATAACAAAAAAAATATACATAAAAAATAATTATTTCTTTTTTGTTCACTAGCTATACATGTTATCTAAAAGATATTTTCAAATCAAAACAAAAAAAGATGATTTTCATATACTTGTTTGATGGGAACTACACTCTATATTTTTTACAGTTAAAATAGGGACTTCAAAATAAAATAAAATGAATAAATTCTAACTCAAAAAATTTATAAAAATTATAGGCATAAAATTCATCCAATTCTACGCATTTCATCAGTTTCCATCATCTTCATAGTTTAAACAAAAATACCATTTTTTTTTTCATTAATGTTGAACTGTCACATTCTCATATCCTATTTATTTATAAAAGGTGACACAGGTTTGTGCTTTTACCCTTAGGGTTAGGTATGAATCTACAATTGAGATTCATCCTTTTTGTTGCTTAATCCTTCCATTTTTCTAATTGGTTTCATGTAATTGCATAGGGAATCCACATACAGATTTGTCTTCTAAAGATCCTATTCTATCCTTAGGTTGGCTAAAAAATGGTTTACATAGTTGTTTGTGCAATCAAAAACTAATATGTTCAATCTATAATGCTTGAAACTTGATGTTATTGATTCTCAACACATACTATAATTTTTTTTCTAACTCAGCACCTAATCTACTTGACATCTACGATTTGCTCAAAAATTGAATCACTCGACCTGTATTGTTTGCTCAGTACTTGAGTGACTCATCACATGAGTGACTTGGCACTCATTACAACTCAGCATAGTCTTGTCTATACATATCACACTCAACATGCATTACTAGTTTGGCATGAACTTGGCAAATGACTTAAGTGTGTTGACACTTAACTATCAAAATCTATCTAAGATCAACAATCTCCCCCTTTGACATGAGTGTCAAAAAAAATTAACTTGACATAATCAATCTAAACTTCTCGAGTATAATTTATTCACAACTCGGCTTATACACAAAGCTTCAAAAATTTCAAATTTTTTTAATAGACTATATACCTCAAAATTTATAACTACCCCTAAGTTAATGTGCCTGATCTATATCAAAAAATCTATTCTCCATTCTGAGTAGATTTGTCTCTTACTAATACTCTTTGTCTTCAATGTCCTAATACTCTTTATCTAATATTCTCTATTGCTCTTTGTTTTATTTGATCCCCCTTTGATTTATTTTTCCTTTGTTTATCTCCCCCTTTTCATCCACTTGTATTTCCTTTTCATTCTTGTATCATCTCCCCCTTTCTTATTTACTCCCCCTTGCTTATTTATCTCCCCCTTTTTGACACTTATCTCAAAGGGTCTATACACATTGCAAATCCTAGTTCTTTATGGAGTATCTCCATATGAGGGGTAAGGGAGGCTTGCATATTAATCCACTTGGCTCTTATATTAGCCTCTTCTACAGTTAATACAACTAGTTGACTTTGTGATTGAAGCAATGAATGAGAGTGCTTCTTACTTTGAGCTAGTTTCTAAGTTAGTTGCATACCTGATACTTTTAAATTTCTCTCCAAACTCATAATTCTATGGCTTGTTTCTTGTGTGAAGAGTTTGGAATCACACAATTTAGTGTATAATGAGAATATGTTCTCAAGTACCTTCTTCACTTTCTCAATTTTTGTAGCCAATTCAACTTGTTGCAGTGCTATGTCACCAGATATCTTTTCATTTACTTTTCTTTAAAATTTCCTCTCAAACCATTCCAATAGTTTTGCATTGGTGTCTTAGTCTTCATTCTTCACCCATTCCACAATTTTTGATAACTACTCCAATAGTGGCTATGACTCTTCAGGTGTTTGCAACTTGAATACATCTAAGAAGATGTCTTTGATTTCTTGTAATGCTTGCCTCTATATATACTCCTTTCTAAGTATTTCCTAATTTTTCTTCTTTTCCAAGGCTTGTTGCATTATGCCTATCTGCTCTAAAGTTATCAGCATTATGCCTATCTGCTCTAAAGTTATCATTGCATAATCATATTTAGGTATTTCTATTTCCTCATCTAGAGTTGCATCTCCATAGTAAATTACCTTAGCAACCTTGGATGAACTTGAGCCTGGTGATGCAGGAGCATCCAGAGGTATAAGGGAAATCCCGTGTCACCAAAAAAAAAATGTACTTAGACTTAGTTTTTGTTTCATGTCTTTACATTTTTAGATACCCATTTGGCTCAAATAAAGGTCCCAACTCTCATAGTTCAACTATCAGTGCATTTGAAAATCTTGAAAAAGTAGGAGCATGTATTTGGGCCATCATTTCAGTAAACTAGAAGGTATGAATTGGCCAGATGAATGTAATCATGATTTAGAGCATTCTATAAAAAGAATCAGGTCAATAGGCCCCACGGTTTGAAAGTTATTATAGTTTTTCAGGTTTTGGAGACCTCCTAAGAATGATTCAAAGTCAGGTTTTGGGCATTAAATGACCTTGAAAAGGGTCAAAAATGGGGGACGAGTGAAGCAAGTCCATAGGGCTATAGAGCACTTCAAGAGCTTTCCGAAAATGTAAATGGTTCGTCAATCAGAGCTACAGTTCAAAAGTTATGCCTCCCGAAAGTTCGGTTACTGTTTCTGGATTCTTCTAGATTTGCACCGACTTCTAACGCAGCTTCCGAAACCTTCTATTTCATTGATGGATGCCTACTAGCATTTTCTAGAATGTACTCCTAGTCCTTAACCCTCTGGGGTCTATTTAAGGAGATTTTTGGCATTGTAAAAGGCAGTTCGGAGTGGAGTTTGAGAGGAGGTGCTAAAAGGAGAAATAGTCTCCAAATTTATGCTGTTGTAAGTGTAATCACCTAAAAATGGTCATCTAGACTATTAGCCCCCTTTTCAACATTTTGGCTAAATTAATTTAATCACTTACCTAAGCCAAATTGCTAATAATCAATTTATTTGATTATAACCTATAGTTTGACTATGCTATCCTAAGTTCATTATTTGATTAAAAGAACATGTCCCCTTTTAATTAAATAAAAGACCCCATTCTTCTAACCCACTTAAAGTGCACACATAAAGTCTTTTTTCTATTTTGCAATTAAAAGAAAAGGCTTTGTGACTTTTGTCTTATATGGCAAGTCAACTTATATTCTATTGGTTGATTTGTGTGTGCACATGGATCACTCCTCTTTTCAAATTCAACCGTTGATCATCCACCATCTTCATCTTGATCTCCACCGTCCGTACATCTTTAAAAGGGAGAGAGATTTCCCCCTCAATCCTCATTTGAATATTGTTATGCTGTAAGTTTTCTAACAGGTTTCTTTGAAGCTTTGTGGAGAACTTCTATTTCTTGTCTACATTCTCTCATCCATGGCATCATGACATTCTAGCTTAGCTTAGCTTTCATTTTTAAATGTAGCTTAATCTCACATAGCTTAATAATGGTATTGTAACACTCTCATCCATGCTTAGAATAGTTGCACTTTTCATATTCATGCTAGCTTAATCTTCATTTGCATTGCATCCTTGAGGAACTCCTTGGGACATTTGCATTCTTGCATCTTGTCTTTGGAACCTCCCATTGCATGGTTGCCTTCTTATTCTTGAAATATACTCTCTTGCACTCCGTGGATAGGGAGCTCTAAGCCGACATCCAAGCATTCCAAACTCATGGAATTGTTTGGATAGAAGGGTTTAGAGTGGGACACTTTCTAGTGTACAGTAAGCCCTTAGCGAATGTTTTGAAGTTTATTTTCTCTATACTATTTGTACTAGCTTATTTTATTAGTTAATATAATTTTCCCTTTCTATTGCTTCCATTCTGTTCTTGGGTTGTGTCCCCATCAAGTGGTATCAGAGCAAGTTTTCCTGAGTGTGTAGACAGAGCACCGACTGTGAGGCAGTTTGTACCAGGACTGTGTGGTTGTGGGTTTGAGTTAGAAGATGCCTCCATGAAGAGAGTGTGGTGGAAGGGCTAGAGCTATTGATCCTAAGGAGGTTAGAGCCCTCCAGAGGTAGGTACAAGCATTGCAAGAGGAGCTTCGTAGAGGAGCAAATGTTGTAGGTGACAATAGTGAGGATGACAATGAAGAGGAAGTAATGGGATCAGAAGAGGAAGTTGATGGGGAAGTTATGAATCCTGTAGAGGAAAGGATTTTTAGGGCCATTACTAAGTTTGGGAAAAGACCTACAATTGAAGTGGGTATATTTTCAGGAAATCTGAAACCAGATGAGTTGATCGATTGGATTAATGAACTGGAAGAATACTTTGAGTATGAGGATATAAGGGACCCAGATAGGGTTAAGTTTGCAAAGGCCAAACTGAAAGGCCATGCCAAAATTTGGTGGCAAGAGGTTCAACTGGAAAGACTTAGAAGAGGAAAGGAGAAGATCACAAGATGGGATCGCATGGTGGACAAATTGAAGAAGCAGTTCATTCCTGTGGACTACGAGCTTGATCTGTTTAAGAAGATGCATGGGTTAAAGCAAGTAGGAAGATCAGTCCAAGAATATACAGAGGAGTTTCACCGACTCTTGATTAGAGCAGGGCATGCAGAAGAAAATAAGGAGAAGGTTTCTCGTTATATCAGTGGGTTGCGACCTAGCATCCAGGAGGAATTAAGTCTGGTAAGAATGACCAGCGTTGAAGAGGCATACCAGTTTTCCCTGCGAGTTGAAGAGAAGTTGAATAAAAGGTTTGAAGAAAGACAAAGAGGGCATGGTCAAGGAGGAAGGGGAAGCGGTAGATCATCTGGAGGCCACAATGAAACCCAAAAGAAAAATGAAGATGTGGGTACTAGCAGAAACCAGAGGAGTGAGGGTTTCAACCGCTCCCATGATCAAGACTTTGGAAATCAAAGAGGAAGAGGTAGAGGATGGGGACAAGGAAGAGGAGGCTTCCATGGTACCTGTTTCCATTGCAATGAAAAAGGTCATCGTGCCTTTGAATTCCCTCAACGACAAGGAAGGACAGATAGGAGAGCTGAGGGCCAAGCTAGGGTTGCTCATGTGGATGAGGATGCACAATCATTACATTCAGAGGATGCAGAAAGAGGAGAGACCTTGGTAAATGAAAGAGTCCTACTAATCAGTGAAAATGAACCAGGACAGTGGAGGAGTTTGTTCCGTACTAGATGCAAGTGTGAGGATAAATGTTGTGATGTGATCATTGATGGTGGTAGCACTGATAACTTGGTATCAAAAGAGATGGTCTCTAAGCTGAAGCTCAAGAGGGAGAAACATCCCCAGTCCTATCGAATTTCTTGGGTAAAAGATGATCATAAAGTCCTGATAAGTGAACAATGTTTAGTAAAATTCAAAATTGGGAGTTACCATGATGAAGTTCTCTGTGATGTTATTTCGATGGATGTTTGCCATCTATTGTTGGGTAGACCATGGCAGTTTGATAGACATGCAATACATGATGGACATGCAAACACATACACTCTGACAAAGGATGCAGTTCACCACAAATTGAAGCCCATGAAAAAGGAAGGTGAAAAGGTATGTAGCAATGCTAGGATTTTTCTTGTTGATGGAAGGAAGTTTTTAGATGGCATGAAACATCAGCGTATGTGCTATGCTTTGATTCCTAGGAAAGATAAAGAAGGTAGTAGTGAAATACCATTTGAAGTTTCAGATTTACTAGGTGAATTTGGAGATATTATCTCTGATAATGTTCTAGATGGATTGCCACCAGTAAGGCAAATCAGTCATCAGATAGATCTGATTCCAGGAGCTAGTTTTCCTAACAAGGCTTCTCATAGGATGACTCCTACTGAAACAGAGGAGCTAAATAGACAGGTTCAGGAGTTGCTGAGGAAGGGCTTGATTTGAGAGAGCCTGAGTCCATGTGCAGTACCTGTAGTACTTGCACCAAAGAAGGATGGAGAGTGGAGGATGTGTACAGATTCTCGAGCTATAAATAGGATAACCATCAAGTACTGATTTCCTTTACCAAGGATGGATGATCTTATGGACTGCTTGAGTGGAGCTCAGTACTTCAAAAAGATAGATATGAAGAGTGGCTATCATCAGATATGGATTTGAGAAGGAGATGAGTGAAAAATAGCCTTCAAGACCAAGGAGGGTCTTTATGAGTGGCTGGTCATGCCCTTTGGATTGACGAATGCCCCAAGCACCTTCATGCGGCTCATGAATGAGGTACTTAAGAAGTTCTTGGGAAAATTTGTTATTGTCTATTTGGATGATATTTTAATTTTCAGCAAGACTTTGGAAGAACATTTACTGCATATTCGTAGTGTCCTTGAAAGGCTAAGGGAAGAGAAATTGTTAATTAATCTAAAGAAGTGTGTCTTTGCAAAAAGGGAGTTAGTCTATTTGGGATTTGTTATATCACCTGAAGGTCTCAAAATGGATCCAGAGAAGGTAAAAGCCATCTGGGAATGGCCTACTCCAAGGTCTACTACTGAGGTAAGATCATTTCATGGTCTAGTTAGTTTTTACAGGAAGTTTATTAGGAATTTCAGTGGCATATGTGCACCCCTAACTGATACAATACGAGGGGATAGAAAAGAGTTCAAATGGACTGCAACAGCTGCGAGAAGTTTTGAATTACTGAAGAAGAAGGTGACTGAACAGCCTGTGTTGGCACTTCCAGATTTTAGAAAAGTATTCCAAGTCAATTGTGATGCTAGTGGTAGCGCTATTGGGGCTGTATTAAGCCAAGAAGGTAAGCCTATTGCATATTTTAGTGAAAAATTGAATGATGCAAAGAAGAAGTATTCTATTTATGATCAAGAGTTCTATGCAATAGTTCAGGCCTTAAAGAAATGGAGGCATTATTTATTGCCAAAGGAATTTGTTTTGTATACTGATCATCAAGCATTACAGTACCTAAATAGCCAAGGTAAATTGAATCAGAGGCATATGAAGTGGGAAGAATTCTTGCAGAGTTATACATTTGTGTTGAAGCATAGAAGTGGAAAATCTAATAGGATTGCAAATGCACTAAGTAGGAGAAAGTTGTTGCTTACAACAATGCAGGTTGAAGTAGTTGGGTTTGATGAACTCAAGAATTTGTACCCCGAGGATCCTAATTTTGCTGAAGCATGGAAAGCTTGTAAAGAACCTGTTGCTGTAGATAGAACCAAGTGGTTAGACTATTTGATTCAGGATGGCATGTTGTTCAAAGGTAGTCAATTGTCCATTCCAAGGAGTTCCATGAGGGAAAATCTGATTAAGGAGAAACACAGTGGAGGGATGGCAGGACATTTTGGTCAGGATAAGACCATTGCCATTCTTAGAGAACATTATTTTTGGTCTCAAATTACACAGGATGTGAAGAAGTTTGTACAGAGTTGCCAAGTTTGTCAAGTTGCCAAGGGGTTTAGTCAAAATACTGGCCTATATCAGCCATTGCCTGTTCCATCAAGGCCATGGGAGGACATAAGTATGGATTTTGTTCTTGGATTTCCAAGGACACAAAGGGGTAATGACTCAGTATTCGTGGTGGTTGATAGGTTCTCCAAAATGGTACATTTCATTCCATGCCACAAAACTCATGATGCTGTCCATATTGCAGACTTGTTTTTCAAAGAGGTGGTACGACTACATGGTCTTCCAAGGAGTATAGTTTCTGACAGAGATACTAAATTTGTGGGGTATTTATGGAGGACATTGTGGAAGAAGTTGAGAACAGACTTGAAATTCAGTTCCACACATCACCCACAGATTGATGGCCAAATAGAAGTGGTAAATAGAAGTCTGGGCAATTTGCTGAGATGTTTAGTTGGAGATAAGCCCAAGGGATGGGATTTGATTCTACCACAGGAAGAGTTTGCTTATAATAACTCTGTAAATAGGAGTACTGGAAAATCACCATTTCAAATTATATATGGGAATAGCCCAAGGAGTGCACCAGAATTGAAGAAGATAGAACAAGGGGAGAGGACAATGTTGAAGCTGAGGAATTTGCTGAACACATCAAGCGTCTACATGAGGAGGTTCAAGCACACATTATCAAGATGAATCAAGAGTATAAAGCTAGGGCTGATCAAAGGAGAAGACATAAGGAATTCCAAGTAGGGGATCTAGTCATGGTGCACTTACGAAAAGAAAGATTTCTGGTTGGTACTTACAACAAGCTGAAAATGAAGAAATTTGGCCCTTGCAAAGTTTTGAAGAAACATAACTCAGGAAATGCATATGAGGTGGAGCTGCCAGATGGTATTCACATTTCTCCCATTTTCAACATTGCAGATTTAACAGAGTATCATGATGATTGTGCAGATGAGGAGTTGGGTTTAGAGCCATGTCCAATTCCTACTTCTAAGAAGGAGGAGATAGAAGACATTCTAGATCATGTTGTGGGTAGGAGTACCAGAAACAGGTAGTATGAAGAGTATTTGGTCAAATGGAAAGGACGGCCGATCGAGGACTCAACTTGGATTTCAGCAACTGAGGTTTCCCATTTGGGATTTCCTCTACCATCCATAAAGTGACAGGGTCACTTCTCAATCTACCCTGGGTGTCTGATGCAGGAGCATCCAGAGGTATAAGGGCAATCCTTTGTCACCAAAAAAAAATGTACTAAGACTTAGTTTCTGTTTCATGTCTTTACATTTTTGGATACCCATTTGGCTCAAATAAAGGTTCCAACTCTCATAGTTCAACTATCAGTGCGTTTGAAAATCCTAAAAAAATAGGAGCATGTATTTGGGCCATCATTTCGGTAAACTAGAAGGTGTGAATTGGCTAGATGAATGTAATAATGATTTAGAGCATTCTAGAAAAAGAATCAGGTTAATAGGCCCTATGGTTTGAAAGTTATTGCAGTTTTTCAGGTTTTGGAGACCTTTGAAGAATGCTTCGAAGTCAGGTTTGGGGCATTAAATGACCTCAAAAAGGGTTTAAAAATGGGGGACGAGCAAAGCTAGTCCATAGGGCTATAGAGCACTTCGAGAGCTTTCTGAAAATGTAAACGGTTCGTCAATCGGAGCTACAGTTCAAAAGTTGACTCCCGGAAGTTCGGTTACCGTTTCTAGATTCTTCTAGATTTGCACCGACTTGTAACATAGCTTTCGGAACCTTCTATTTCATCGGTGGATTCCTACTAGCATTTGCTAGAATGTACTCCTAGTCCTTAACCCTCCGGGGTCTATTTAAGGAGATTTTCGGCATTGTAAAAGGCAGTTCAAAGTGGAGTTTGAGAGGAGGTGCTAAAAGGAGAAATAGTCTCCAGATTTATGTTGTTGTAAGCCCTTAGGGCATGTTTTGAATTTGTACTAGCTTATTTTCTCAGTTAATATAATTTTCCCTTTCTATTGGTTCCATTCTGTTCTTGGGTTGTGTCCCCATCACCTGGTCTTGAGATCTATAATGGTATAGCTTTAGTGCTCAGTTCCTGAAGGACTTTTGTAGGAGTGCCAAATGTTGGTAATGTTACCAGTGCTTGAGCAACCTCTTGCTCCTTCTCCTTTGGAATGTCCTTAATTTATTTAGATTTGCTTCCATCAATCACAATGATTTGACTTGCACCCTGTGTTTGTGTTGTAGGTACAAAAGTGTCTTTCTATCCTATTTTCTCTCTTGTGGTTTCTTTGTCATCTTCTCTTGCAGCCTATCAGTGTTCAACCAAATCAATTTTTTCAGTTGTGTCAACATTTGTTGATGTGTCTATTGATGTTTGTGTTAAAGTTTGACCACTAGTAGCTAAAGGGATGGTAGAAGGTGGTTCTTGTGTGTTTACCTTATCCCTTTTAATTTCATCTACTACCTTCTAGAGTTCATCAACAATAACAAATAATGGATTCTCACAAAATCTAGCTTGAAGTGTGGATTGGTCAAGAATCTTCTTGAGATCTTCTATAGTTAAAGGATTGATATTCTAAGCTAAATTATCAGGAACTTCCTTAATAGTTAAAGTTTTTGCAAGCATGCTTGTGTCATGTTGAGGGTTCATGTTAGGCATTTGTGTGTCTTGCACACTCTATTCTTCATGTTGCTCTTCAACTATAGCCATGCCATCTTTTTCTTTTTTTGTCTCCTCCATAGTAGTATCCTTTTCTGTATCTTCTTCCTCCTTATCATTATTATCATCATCATTATTTCTTCCCTCAAAAGGATCTTCTTCTCCTTCTTCAATAGTTGTTAATCCATAGATCAATTTCCACATTTGGGTGGATTTCTTGACAACATCTTCAATATTGTTCTGAAGGATGCTAAATGCCCTATATTTGGGTGCAAACCTTCCACCATATTGCTTGTTTTCTTTGACAATTTTTCCTCTTGTCAAATCTGGCATCACCTAAGCTAGTGTGGATTCTTTAATTTGCTTCTCCAGGTTTAAACACTAATGCCACTTATTTTCAATAATATTATACAAATTCTTAGGCATTGTATTATCTAATTCAAGTGGAGTGTTCTTGTATTTAGACATCATTGCATATATTGATTCCTCAATCAAATTTTGTTGGCTCCTAATTTAATAATTCTTAAAATGACCAAGAAACTAGACCAATCCATCTAAGGCTAGCAAATTCCTATGATAGATACACTTGAGTGCAGTCTTGGGCCAACTATAAGGCTTGACCCTTCTTCATTTTAGGCTCTACGAGACCTAGGTGGGTTGACCTTGAGGATATGATATATGGTACTAGTGCAATTAAAGCATAAATCTAAACCTATTTACTACGGATGAAAACCCCTTTATCTCCTAATAACTCATGCAATAAGGGCATGTGCAAGATCATGGTCAACCAAACTATGCTCTTAAGTGGCAATTAAAAAATAGAAAATCAGGGTAATGTCAACTTGATGTGCAATTTTCTACTTGTTATTAACTTTATATCAAAAAGTTTAGAGAAAAGAATCTCTAGCAAATTGAATCTAGTTTCTAAACTACTAGGACTTATCTCAAAAAACTAAAAAAATGATTGGTAAAATTTTTGAATTTTAATGCAATATTACAAAAAATTTAGAACAAAAATAAGAAGTATACATATGTTTGACCACCTTATTCAAAATTAAATGACAATATTTTTTAATAATATTCTAGATATAAGTAGTAGACTCATGCCTAGATGTGACACATATTTTTGGGTATTTTTATTCTAAATAAATAATAATTAATTAATTTTTGACTTTAGGATTTTTGAAATAAAAAAAACTCTTGTGTTTGACCACCTTGACTACTTTAAAACTCTATAAAATTCAATTTTTCATTTTTTTTCCTAATAGTAGAAGAAACATAGAATGTGATGCATCTTTTGGAATTAAAAAATGTTGTACCATTTGAAACTTATAATTGCTTTTCAAGTACTATGTTAGTCAACACTTTATATATAACTCCATTAGAATATAAGTAATAATTACTTACTAAACTCATAATTTGACAAACCTTACATTTATGAAAAGATAAGAACATTCTTAAGAACCCTTTTCATTTCATCAAATTTTAGCTAAAAGAAAGTCGTCAACTACATGTTTAAAGTAAAAATTGCGTAAAAACATGCCAAAAGCACATTTTAAGGATGTTTTTAATGTTGACCATATAGGTTTGGTATCAAAAGATATAGTAAACCTTATTAAGATATAAACTATTTTCATTTAGTAATAGGGTGAGTAGGAAAACAGTTGGAATAGATTTTGAAATGGTTTGAGATATTTCAAAACTACAAATTTTTCAAATCGCCACTTTTTGGCACACCATGATCTTGCACATACCCATAACACATATCTATAGTAGCTAGATGCAAATCTATGAACTTCATAAGCTAAGTGAAGGTTAGACTTTTCAGCTCTCCAACATGAAAGGGAAGAACATTTGATAAATGATGTTGAATTCAACAAAACCCCTAATATGTAGCAGCATGAACAACTAATCCTGTAACTAATCAGTTCCTAATCCATTGGAAATTCTATGAATCAAATACATACATATGGGTACCTGAGACATATTTGTATCTTTAGATATTTGATCTATCCATTCACCTTGTAAATAGACATCTATGTTCAGTCTAAATCTCATTCTTACCTAATATCCTCATCAATAAACTTGCAACCCTGTTGATTTCTCTGAATCATTTACATAATCTCTTGAGTTATAAGCAACAATGAAACAACATACAACCTTAAGGGACTGCAACTACAACCTAGGCTTTTTGTTCAAAGATCATAAAACATTGAAGATTACTGATAAAGGAGACATGATTTAGGATGAAACTCAACCTATTGTTCTTTGTATTAATTTCCTTGAAACAATACATTCATATGTATGAAATCAAAAAAAAAAAACACCTAAAAGATCTAAACTATCTATGTTCTCTTAATTTACTACTATTCATACAAGAGAAATTGTTGAAGGAAGGTGGTGTCACCGTATGGGAACACATCAAAACTAGAACCAAAACCTAGTATCATAGCAATGAGTGGTTTTTCTCCAAAAACTGAAATCAACAATGGTCTCACAGTGAAAAAATTGGAACCCTGTTGGTTTCCCTAGAGAAAACTACCAACCCCTACAAAAAAGAAGAGGAAAAAATAAATAGAAAGGAAGCAATTCCAAGATTAGTTATGCAACTGACATGTGTCCACTTGAAATTCTCTCCTAGCAATGAAAATATTTTCTGTAATCTCTCTCTCATTTGATCTAATTTTTGTTATCATCACTTTCCTATAACTGACTTGAAATATCTCATGCGGAATGATGAAAACTTTTGTGTCACCAAATATTTGAAAGCTTACTGAAATGCTCTTAAAAATTTGAGTTTTAACTAATTGAATATGATCAAAATTGACCCCAACTACATTTTTACCATGTTTTACCAATCTTGTAACTACATTTTCAATTTTAGCTCATTTCACTAAGAAGGCCCCAAATTTCACATTTATGACTATAACTTGAACCAATGAATTATTGTGCAAAAATGAACTCTATAATTGGAAAGTTATTCTTCTCTTGATTCTAATGATATATAACATTGCTATATTAGCCTACAAGAAACCTCTAGATTCTCAATTTGAAAAATGTCCCTTTGTTATATGGCTCAAGTTTGCAACCTTTTAAAATTCCTTAAGATATGTCAAGTTTGAATTTAAAAACTTCTGTGCATGCCATTTTTGAAAATATATTAAAAATTTGATATTTTCAAGATTTTTATATTTTTGCCCTCATATTGCCTCTCAAGTCAAACTAGGTTTTATTGGACTACCACGTGGTAGCACCTGATTGGTCCACCTCATCTTGACTGCCACCTCATCGCCATGTGGCACTCACCCGCATGCCCACATTTCTTAACCACCTTGCATCTTTGTATTGTGGGCATGTGCTGGCTATTGATCTAAACCACGTGTCACAATCTAGTGCATCGGTCTTGACCTGCTATTGATGGCCACCTCACTTCATTTGAGACCCACTACCACTTGTCATTTTCTTGCATCCGAGACCCACTGCCATTTGTCATTTTCCTGCAATCCCACTTTATTTAAACTATGAGCATCTTTTTTTTGTGAGCATGCACCAACCCTCTGATCTAGACATGTGTCGTGATCATGTGCCATGCCACCATATCAGCACATGTGCATGTTCATTCAAAATTACTCATTTATTACCTCCAGTTGGTCGACCAAGGTGGGGTCCCCATACATGGGCCAACAGCTTACAAAAGTAGTGTGTCTTTTAAGACAACACAATGTATGCATGGCATTGTATTTAAAAAGAAAAAACTTCTGCTACACGAGCTATGTGGGATTAAAGTCCTACACCTTTGCTCTATTTTTTACTCCTCTTGTGTGGATCTTCTCTATTTCTTCCATGAATGTCGGGTCTCCTTTGACTTAGCTAATTTTGATGCCCCAAGAGCTCCTTTGTCACTATTTTATCATTCCAAGCCTCTATCATTACATGGAGGAAGCAAGTCTTTTGAGTGTTGATGGAGATCACTTGCTACGTGGTTGTAAAAGGTAGCTTCATTCATGTCAGTAGTCCCTCCATTTAGTGTGAGCTCTTCTTATGTGAGCAACTTAGAGGTTCCTTTGTTTTTATTTTTTGCAAATGCCCTTGATGTGGGGCTCCCAAGGTGTTGACTCTAATTTTTCAATGTGAAAAGCTCACTTCATTTTCCTATGTGGCTTCTTGCTAGGTCATTCTCTCCTATTTGCCTCTACTATCTACGTGAGTGGAGCTTGGGGACTACTCGCTATCTTGCGTGGACAGCCTTGTTCCTAAATGTAGATGCTTAGCTCTCTTTTGGAATGGGAAATCCCTTGTAAATCGTGGGCCTTGCCATAGGTATTGACTACCTTCATGCATTCCTTTCATCCTTCAACACTGCCTCTTCTGAATGCATGGTCTCTCCTTTTAACAAGGCATGGATTCTCTCTTCTAGACATGCACTGACTTCATTCTACTGCCTATGCACACAAATGGTTGGAGCTTTTTATAAGATTTTCTACCACTACCCCATGCATGGATAACCTTCTTAAAAAATCATGGAAGACCTTTTAAAAAATGATTGATTCTCCTTTTAAAACAACAAATTCTTGCCTAGCATAAGGTTTTCCTTGACTATTGCTGCCTCTCCCTTTTTATGGTGTCTCTCTCTTCACCAAATTTGCCTTTGAGTAAACATACATCTACTTTACTTTCTCACATGTTTGATAACCTATATGTAATATATGTGATCATTTTCCCAAAGAATACATGCTTCCCATCTAGATGAGCAGTCCTTTTTGTTGTGATGAAAAATTGTGAACTATTTGTGTTGGGTCCAAATTTTTCCATTTATAACATTCCTTTATGCTCATGCTTCAACTAAAAGTTTTCATTATCAAATTTCAATCCATAGATTGACTTGCCTCTTGTATCGTCACTAGTAGAGAAGTCACCACCTTGTATCATTAAAACCTTTGACAACTCGGTGAAAGAAAACTCACTTTTATTGGTAAAGATTTCTTCTTCCTTTGCTTTAGGTTTATCCCCTTGTGTATTCTTTTCTTCTCTTTTTATATTTCAGGAATGATCAATTTTCATCATTTGTTTTGTTTCAGTAATGGGCAAGTTGAATCCCAATTGCTTTAGATGTTGAGCTACTTTTCATAACTCATTTTTCTATTGTATGACCATGGATTCAAGTGTCCATGGGTCTAAAGGAATTCTGAATCTTCACAATTTTATAATTCCATATGAGGACACCTCTACATCATTTTTCTTTTCGACAAACCCCAAGTTCACCAAGTTATAGAAAACTGAAGGTTTAAGTTTTTTCCTAGATTGAAAATTGATCATGGTTTGAGAATGAGGGATACTATTTATTGATGCTAGCACTCGCAATGCCCCTACTCTTTAGAAGAAACCCTGGCACTTCATAATTATCAACATCATTTTAATCTCTTAATATCTTCAATTTCACATCTTTATCAATCTTGTCAATCTGGCAGGATTAGTTAGGCCCCAAAGTGTGTCTGGCTTAAAAAAAAATCATTTCCAAATGATTGAACTGCAAAACTGATCTATTGAACCCATTATACTAATTGAAATCAAATTTGATCACTGAACTACTAATTAAAACTCATTTTATCACATTATTGCTACTTGTTGACTTTGTGTTAGGAGGTCCTTTGACTAGGCTTAAAAACTTATCTAAACACCTGATCGAGCTCTAGAATCAAACATACTGATTCATTGTTCTACACACTTGTACCATGTCAAATCTTGTGTCATAAAGAATTTTGGGTCAAAAAATGACTTTCAAAGTTGACCACTCAAAATTGCCTACAACAAAACATGTCAGAAAATAATAAATTGTGTTTAGATTTGGCTTTAAAAGCTAGGTAAACTGACACTTGGGAAGATGAAAATTGGGGAAATTTTTCACTATCATGAGGAGATTAAAAATCTATGATTTGGGCTCATTAGGAATAACAGGGCACAAATGGAAAGTGGTCAAAGTGGTCTACTCAAATTTGCAAATTGGAAACAATGTTAGAAAAGCATTTTTTGCTAATGGAATGGACCTAGAAAAGTGTGCGAATGGATTTGTCAAGACTTGAAAATTCACACACTTAAATTATTTCTAGAGTATAATATAGTGGTGCAATCCATTTGATCTCACCAATCATGGATTTCAAGATATAACATCATGAACTTGGGTTCTGACAAATTTGCATGTGCTGACACCAGTAAAAAGTCAAAAATTGCATTTGGAATCGCATTTGAAAATTGATTAAACAAATTCATCATAAGCTCAAAATTGAAACATAACATGTCTCTAACCTCTAAAATGCAATGTAAAAGGAAATTTAGCATTTCAGTCAATTGGATCAAAGTTATAACTTGTCAAATAGGGCCTTTCAGAATTCAGAATTAATTGCATCAGCATGACATCAATAAAAGACCAACTTTGAGGGATTCAAAATCTAGTCAAACAGACTCAAAATGACTTGAAATCTAAATATAAGTTCTTAGGTAGGGACACTAGGTAGTCCCAAAGTGGCAAGTCATGAAACACTACTAGGTGTGAGATATTCAATTGCAAACATAAGCTCCTATCATTGTTTGATACTTAAGCAAAAATGTAGAATTAAGAAATGCTCAGAACAAGACTTCACAGAATAGCTCAGAATGTCAATTTAATTTTATAAAACATATAGACGCACTTCATGGAAGGTGTTAGAAACATTGAACACCTCTTGGGGCTCAAAAGTATAGCCATGTACATATGTATTAAAGATCACTTATAGGGCTTAATTTTTTCAATGGTACTCAAAATCAGAACTTCAATTTTGAGTCCCAACAGAGCTAGTACTTGATCATTGCAAGGATATTTGCAAACACTTCAAACTATATTGTGAATTATCTCTTCACTCTTCTTGCTCTCACTTGAGTTCATAATGACAAAAAAAGGTGAAAATCAACGTTACACCCTTCAAAAGTTTGCATTTAATGCTTGGTACTTGTATAGTTGTAAACTCAACATCAACACAATTTCTATTCCATTCAGCATCTATAAAGACTTCCCTTACTCGATAGCTACTATAGACTCAACTCTAACTATCTTTGACTAGTAGTTTGACATTAACTAGTTTTCACTCGGCATACACAGAAGACTTTTCATGCTTGACAACAACATGAAAACTTGAAGATTTAACCTTGAATTCTCCACAAATTCTTGCATCTTAATTCATGCTAATGTAGTAATTTTAGTGCTCATTTCTTTTGATGTACAATGCAACACTTTAAGTATCAGTCCCACATAGCTCTTGTTTACTTAGTTTGATGAAGTGTGACCACTTGACCCATTGGGTGAAGTGATCCCTTCTCCATTTGATGTACTACTAGCATCTTTCTTTTTCCATGTCTTGTTCATCTCATTCCTAATGTGTTCAAAATTTGCCTTGCCTTTACCTTTGTCAAATTCACAACTTGGTGCCTTGGACCCAGTTGGACAATGCCTACTTATGTGACCATTCTTGTGATAGCTAAAACATGTGGCTTGACTCAACCATCTCTTGTAGTTACCACTGAAGTGATTCCTAATGTAGTTTTTAGGTATAGGTCCATATTCTTGACAATAGTGATAGTTATACCTTGTATTGTAATCCCAGTCATAGGACTTTAATAGCTTCTTACCTTTGTTGGCTTCCTTGATGACCATGTGGACTTGGATCTGCATTCAAAGGCTCTATGTCCATACTTCTAAAAATTATAATAGTGTCCTTCAAATTTTGATTCATGAATGGTTCTGGTTTTGCATGCATGTGCCTAATGACCTTGTTTATTGCACTTGTGGCAATGAATCATGTTTTCAAGCTTAGCATTCTGATTTGCATTCTTACTCCTACACACATTAGCTATATGTCCTTTCTTACAACAATGATGACAATTATGTTTGGAGTTCTTACCTTTATTTTTCCTTTCCTCAATAGCTTTGGATGATTCTTCTTCTTTGGTACTTGTGTAGCCCAATCCTGATGTATCTCTATTGGATCTAGGGGATTTCAGTAGTTTCTCAATGTAGTTGATGGCTTCATTTGGCTTGTTGAAGCTTTTAGCAAATTCCTTTTCTCTTTATAGGTCATTCTACAATTGTTCATTTTGCAACTTCAAGGTAGTTATCTCAATGTCTTTGACATTCAACTCATGATGAGCATTCATCATTTGGCTTAAGGTATCCAATTGCATGTTTGAGATCCTGGATAGCTCTATTGACTTTTCTTCCAATCTATTTGCCAAAATTCTTTTTTCTTCTTCAATCATGGCCTTTTCTTCTATAGATTTCTTCTTTTGTTCAGTCACCTCACACATTAGTATAGCTTGTGATTCTTGCTCCAACCTTAGATTTCTGATCTCTTTAGCTTATACTCTATTTTCTTCCATTAGACTTTCAATTGCTACATCAAATTCACCAGAGTTACCATCTACAAATAGTGTTGTGGTGTCAATCTCTTTGTATCGTGTGTCATTTTTTGCTATAGCAATCTCTTTCCTTCTTTTCAAGGAACTCTTCAAACCATCTCTAGCTTCATTCAGTTGATGTAGTATGAGATGTATTTCAATCTTCTTGTTCTCAATGGTCTTTCCCAACTTGTACACTTCCATTTCAAGATCTGTCCTCTAAGTTGAAAAACGTCTTCTTCTAAGAACTTAGCTCTAATTCCAATTGTTGGAATTAAAAGTAGGAAAGGTAAACTTCTGAGGTGGGGGTAGGGGGTGTAGAGAAGGGGGTGAATCAACTGTTACAATATGAACCCATAAAAATTTTCACCATTCATTCATCTCATGCATTCAATAGATAAACTTGTAATAACATGCAAAACACATACATCTAAAACATGTAAACACATAAGCAATCACACATTTGACACTTGATATGATTACCCAAAAACCCTCCAAAGTGAAGGTAAATTTGGGGTGGGGATGGCACCCACAATTCTTTACTACTGCAACAATAAAGTGTAGCCAATTAAGGTTACAATGAATTGACCATGAGACATGATCTTCCCTATGAAAGGCTTACCCTGTTAAAGGCTTACAAGGACTATTATGTCCCACATTATTAGAGAATTTCAACATCCTATTAAAAGTGTGTCTAGATAAAGGACTTCAAAACATCAACTTGGAATGTCACCCTGTTAAAGGATTTACAATAGTCTATTAGGACTACTTTGCCTAGGAGATTTGACTAAAATCATCTATTAGGATGTTTCAATATAGATCTGATGATTAGCTCTAGTAGCCTAATTAAAGATCACATCTATACAATGTCCTTCTTAATCCTCTCTGATCTGGTATGTCTATGTTATATCCTCTATCCTCTATTCTTCTCAAACTGATTCTACAATTCACTCTCTATATCTTTTAAGTCTCCATGAATGCTCTATTTTTTGCATACAAACTTCACTATTCTTCTCCTCCAATTCCTTACACACTCGTTATGAAGTTTAGGGTTTCATCCTCCTTAATAAGACAAGAAGACTTAGGGTTAGGTATGAATCTATGGCTTAGATTCATCCTTTTTTCCACTTAATTCTTCCCTTTTTCTAATTGGTTGCATGGAATTGCATAGGAAATCCACATATAGATTTGTTCTTATCTTCAAAAGATCCTATTCTATCCTTAGGTTGGCTAAAAAATGGTTTACATAGTTGTTTGTGCAATCACAAACAATATGTCCAATTTGTGATGATTAACGCTTGATGTTACTGATGCTTGGCACATACTATAATTTTGTTTTTGACTTAGCACCTAAAATACTCAACATCTATTATTTTCTCAACACTTGAATCACTCAGCATGTATTGTCTACTTGACACTTGAGTGACTCGACACTCATTACAACTTTGCACAATCTTGTATATGCATATCACACTCAACATCTATTACTAGTTTGACATGAACTTAACAAATGACTTAAGTGTGTTGACACTCAATTTTCAAAACAAATCTGAGATCAACATGACACACTGACCTAGACCAATCAGATTGGGCAAAGGTTCTTCCCTTTCATTAGCATAGGCCTATTGAACTAAACATCACTTACTTTATATGGCAAGCTTTTCTCCACAAAATCCCTATCATTATGCCTTATGGTAATTCGTATACCTATTTTGTCTGTCACCTACTGAAAGTTGTTGACCACCTTTTCTCTATTTTTCTTTTTGCCAAGGGGGTTTCCTTGACCTTTGGAATCAAGTTAGATTTTTATATTTCCCTTTTTTAATTTTATCATTGGTCTTTTCCTAGAATTACCTAAGTTCCATAATGATTTATGATCTTCATTCTCTTCTTTGGTAGTTTGGCAATTGTGGATTATGAGAAATGAGGATATATTGAAGAGTAGACATAGGGTTCTTACTATATCTCTATGAAGACTCATTATTAGACATATTTATTTGTAGGTTTCAATTGTTTTTAAGGTCAAAGGTTAGATGTTTCATCAATTCATTAAATAATGCATATAGATCTTAAAGAGGGAGGTCCTATCATTTGACCTTCAATTGAATCTAAAAGAACTAGTTGAAGATAGTTACACACTAAAAGAAATGTTCCATTAGATTATAAAGAAGAAAATAGCTTTTGGTAATGTGCGACCCGAAGGAGACCAATCCAATGCAGTAGTCCATTCTACCCCTACTAAACCCTCAGAAATGGTAATAGATTTAAGTATCCCCCTAGGTATAACTATTGTATGTCATCATAGAGGATAGGGACATGAGACAAAACTATAAGTCCATAGGTGAAATTCTAGATAGAATGATCTCTAACAAGAGAGTTATGAACACCTTGATATTTGTAAAAAATGCTAGATAGATTAGAGATAGTAGGAGGCCTATTATCATGTTATATCGAGTTCTAAGGCCCCCTTATATCCCTCCCACAATGATCCTTACCTCTTCAATATCATTAGGGAGGATGGTCTACGGTTTCAATGGATTGAGCGATACACTGCCTAGACTACTTGAATGGAGGAGTTAGTGGTTTAGCTTCTATCATTTCTATTCTAGTTAGGTTTCTTTTGCCTACATGTTTATATAATTTTGATCCGAACTAGCCTAGAAATAGTTGTGCTGGTTTTGGGATTTTCTAATACTCTAATACTATGAATTCTTCCACTTTGTGATCTACTCCCTTTTTGGTTACTTTATACTTAATAGAAAAAAAATCAAATTGACATAGACATATAACATGACATAGTTATTTTGGTTACATAGATAACCTTGTTAGATGGTAAAAAATATGATAATGATGACACCTACAGATCTCAATACTAAAATAAATGAGTTTCCCTATTAGAAACATACAACTACCCTTTTAGGGGGTTCATCCTATTAGTATTGAGTTTGTACCTTATTAGGAATACAAATAGATCTATTAGGCTCCACATTGTAAAAGGATTTCATAATGGTTTTGAAAGTCTACCTTTTAGGGGATTTACAACTAGCTATAGCTTATTAGAGTCAACTTAATTTAGTAATTATCAATTATGACTATTATAAAATAGCTAAATCTTTGATTTTTTATGGAACTCCTTTTCTATTAGATCAAATATGTTCTTATAGATGATTCTACAACAATGTGCACTTCTTTTTTCTATAGTGTGATCACCATTGCCCAATCACTCTTCTTCTCTAATATCTTTCATTTCTTTCTACTTCTCCTTATTTCCCCATTCATTCTCTTTCTCCTCAAATTAATTGGTCTAGTATAGAACTTATATGATTGCCTATATCTTTTATTCCTCTTAATCCTGACCCTTCATTTGAATTTCAAGATTATTCTCTAACTTCTCATGTACATCAAATAATATAATAAGTTATCTTGATTAGGTTAGGCTTCATCTTGAATTACCTGTCCACTATATAAAGTGGCCTAAAACTATTAAATTTCCTAATAGAACCTTACATATGTTATGATGATTTCACACTATCAAATGTGATTGTCATTCTAGGATTTGACTTCTTTTATGATCGATTACAAATCCTTTACACTTTGTCTTATACTCATGGCCAATCATTACTTAGTGATCAAGGATTGTCACAAGTGTCCTTCCTATACCAATCATATTGTTCCAAGTTATTATTTAACCAATTAGAATGTGAAAACATAGTTTTCATTGTTTTTATTAATAAATTCTACATAGATGCTATGAGTTTCCATCAAAGACAACTAGAAAATAACCGTATAATTCTTCAATCATTGAAATTGTCTCGAATAGGTAATGCCAGTTATCTCCTAATATTTCTCTAATTCCAACAATTTTATTTTCATGTGAAACTAATTTTTCTTTAGTAAAAAATATGTCAAATCTCTTTCCTAGTAAAAAAACTTCGCTATCTAAAAATTAGACACAAAATCAATCTTGCACCATCCAAGAGTACACCAATGTTAAAAAATATACAAAATAAAAATATTCTTCATTAAATTATGTGTATGAAATCCCTTATTAACATTTTTTTAAATATAAGATTTATCCTAACCAACTCCACCAATGCCACCATACTCAATATTCACTGTAAATGAGCAATCAATGCTAATTTTTAAGAGTCTAGATTGAGGGGTTTTCCAGTAACCCTCTTGATTTGTCTAGTATAAAGCATGCCTATAACTAATGCCTATACCCTAACCACCTAAAACTATAACTTTAACTTGAAGAGGAAAATTAAGCTTAGAGAAAATAACCACATCTTAAGGATCAACAACTCTAGTCAAGGCATACTTAGCCATGATAATTTCATAAAGGGAATGGATAATATTCCACAAGTACATACAATTCATTCTCGTATACTAAAATTTTCCTATTCATTTCTAGCCAAGCATGAAAAATGACAAAAGAATGCCCCAGATCCCAAGAAAAATAAAAAAATAGTTTCAGCATATGATTGGTACCCAAATGAGCCCAAAGTGCAGACAAGGAGGACACATGATAATAATGCTAACCTAAAATACCCCAAAAAAGTGTTTGATTTCCTTAGAAGGGGAGAACTAGAGGAATATATGAGAGACAAACTCCTAACTATTTAAGTACAAGACACATCTTGATGTGGTCTTGAAATCCCCATTTCAAAATATTATCCCTAGTACGATAATAGTTTTTATCCACTAACCATAGGAGTAAGTTACAATTATGCCAAGAGAGTTTATTCCAAACTTTCTCCCATTAAGCCACCTCAAAGATATCAAAGAACTATTTATTAAGCTCAAAGTACCATGAAAAAACAAAGTATCCGCAAGATAGATCACATCCCCAGTCTAGGACATCTAGTCCCTCCTAGGATATGCACTCCCTAGAAGAAAAAAATTGAGGTAAGTTATCAAATCCCTCCCTAAATTACCTAGTAGGAAATAAATAGAATCCTTCCTTTAATGATAGACAAACTCATCCCCCCAATTATAGTAAAATTGTACCATCCTATAAAGTTATCACCCAGAATTGGATGTTGTTGGACCTATTAGACCCCATTTTTCTATTTTCAAGGTACACATGTCTTTTATGCTTGAGTTTTGAAACTTTCATATTCTTTCTTCAAAATGTATCAGACTCACCAAGATTTTTAAAAACTTTGAGAAAACATTTCCTAGACAAAGGTAGCCAAGTTGGCCTTCTCATAAACAAGAATGGACAGCCAAGTTAGTCTTGTCTAATATATTTGTGCCTATATTGGCTCCAAGAACAATTCAGGGGTTTTCATATCCTTGATCCTTAATTATGGTTAGCTAAAAATTATTTAATCATGAAATGATTGTTAAAGGACATCAAAGCCTCTAGTTTAAACATGCTTACCATATCAAATATATGGAAGAAACCCACATATGAAAGCTATCTTCCAGTCAAGTAAAAAAAATTAAGTTGAGTACTTGAAGAATTGGAAACAATATTGGAAGGGACATGTCTCATTTAATATCTTCAATTGTTCACTTCTAGATCATTTATTCAAGAAAATTAAGTATTCTCTAATTAATGCAAGTTTCTCTCACATGATGAACATGTAGATGAATTCTCAGTAAAGAAAAAAGATTCACGTATCCTCTCTTCTTTTTTCTTCTTCTCTTTTGATGCTATTAAACATACTATCATTCTAGATCTAGGATTTGTGATCATATATATATATATATATATATATATATATATATATATATATATATATATATATATATATATATATATATATATATATATATATATATATATATATATATATATATATATATATATATATGCATTTGTGAAGACATCCTTGATTCTACCATCATTTTAGGATCCACACATATAAGAATCTTCATGTGTTTATTTGATCCTATCATTCACGCACAAGGGTTTCTCATGCAAGATGAGTATTTACAATCATCATGTTTATATTACTTTCCTTATGCAATATCAATTTCATTTCTAATTTGGAACTTATATAGGGGATTGACCAAGGAGTCCCTTTCCAAGTGTATGAGAAAAGGTTGCAATATCTGGGTCCAAATTCATAAGTCTTAGAGGTAGTTATATGATATTTACAATTTTTATTAGATTTGGATCTATAAAGACTAAGTCAAATTTATAGAGTCTTGCGTTGCACTAGATTTCCTAGTCCACCTTTTTCATTTGATGCTATGGGTTTTATGAAAAATAATTTGCATTTATTTGAAGCATAGATCTAGAGTTTGTGTGATTACCGTATCTCCACAATATTCAAAATCAAATCCAAAGATCTATTTGCCTCTTCATTCTTCAAGACATGAATCCATTGTTACTCTTTTTTCATTGCACTTATTTTGATACACTAGATCTAATAGCATATCATGTTAGTGGTCATTTCCTTGATCTTAGTATCACTTCCTTTCATACATTTACATAGATTCTTTTCATACACATTATTTATAATTAAGGAAAATAAACCTCAATTTCCAACTTTCACTTGGACTTTGCATTACAACCTCTTCATTCATTTTGGTTTGTGCTAATATGATTTGTTTTAGGTTGAACATTTTGGAAAATATTTTTCTTAATGTATCATATAATTTGGTAAGCGATCTACTTCCATAGCCTTGCACACCATTTTCTAGTGTATGAGTACAATCATAGAGGGGCTGCAAAAATGGCTATATGAAAAGAAGAGGGTGATTAGCATCCCAAGCATCCTTGTAAAAGAGAGCCTTTGAACCCCTAATGTAGATCCAAAAAGGGCCATGCTTAGCTAGCTAATCTTTAGTTTTCATAGTGTGCCAAGTCATAGAGCTATTGCCCTCAAAAGGATAATCAAAGTAAAAAACTCCTTGTATATACTAATGTGTGAGAATATGAGCCCAAAGATGATTCTGAATGCTACACCAACACCAATAAAACTTGGTTACAGAGCCTACCAACTCAAGATAGTTGAATCAATGCAAAGTAACCTTTTTTTGCTTAGGATGAGAAATAACTTTCTACTTAATAAGGCTCTGTTTTGAATTCTACAAATTATCCTTGCAAAAAAAAGTAATAGGAGAGAGCATCAAATTTCTTAAGAAAATAATGCAATTAAAAACAAAATTGAACATTAGTAATAAAATAATAGAATTTAAAAATAATAATTAAAATATTTATTTAAATAACAAACAAAAAAATTCTCCATTTTTTAGTCCTATCTAAAATAAATGAATTATAAATTTTTAATAAATAAAATTACTTTACAAATTATTTTACTATTTATGCTTCAATTAGTCACGCCTCTTTATAACCTCTTATTCAAAGTTAAAAAAAACTCCAATAACCTTATAGTTCTATATATATATTTTTTCAGTTTTTTCCAATGACCTAATTATTTTAATACAATTCTATAAATTTTGGTTTTTTTTTGTCTTTTTTTAAGCTTAAACTTTCCTAGCAAATACGTTTGATATGTTTATATGGGTAAACATTACAAATATATTTTTCAAATCCAGCCGACCTCCATTACAGCAGTTTGGCAAGAACTATTTAGACGGAATCCCCAAACCCTACTTTTAAACTGCACAACCCAGTTTAATAAACATTCATTTTCTTGCTGCTTTTGACAACACAAGTTACAAATGGAGAGATCAGATATAGATCAAGACCATTTAATTCCAAGTTATGAAATTGATCTGAAATACGAATTCTCAGCCCCCATGTTTTATGATTTTATTAAAGGCGAGACAGAGACGGAATCAAAAGAATCAGAAGCTTGGCTTGAAAAGGCACCCAGCGATCCACCAACCCCTATTTACTTGGGCAAGAGTAGGAAGAAAAGATCCTTTTCATTAACAAAAGAATCCAAAAGATGGTTTCATGATCTTATATCGAACCAAGGCGATGTATGGATTGAATCTGAAAATGATTCTCATAAGCGGAAAATGTTATTCAAGGACAAAACTATTTCTGAAAAATTCAAAACATTAAATTCCTTGCAATAAAAGCACCAATCATACACCTTTGTTTGGAAGCTCTTTGTATTCAATTTTTAATACATTGGTATAATAAAATAAAAGATGAAAAATTTTAAGCAAATTTTGTTGATTGTTACAATCAGATTGAAAAGTTTCTTTAGACTTATAAAAATATAGAATTTCTTTGCAATGTAAATTTTGTATTTTAATTGATTTTGATTTATATTAGGATTTCAAACATGAATGTTTCTGTTCTAGTGGTTTTATATAAACATAGTTTTAAATTTTATTGTATTTGATTAAGTAATGTTTTGATTCTTTTGTCATACCATTAATCACAAATGTAGACAGAAAGTTCAATGACTAGAGTTAGTATTTGTAAACATTATTGTAAAATTTTCATATGTTCTACTATGTTTCTTAACTTGTCTCATAGAAAAAATGAAGATTATGTATTGTTTAAAGAGAAAAGGGTTCAAATAAGATTGTTTATTAACTTGCCACATATGAAAAATAAAGATTGTGAAGGGTTTAAAGTAAAAAAATGACTAAATTGAATATGATAATAACAACACAAATATACATATACATCTTCTTCTTTTTTGCCTTGAAATTGAGTAGTAAGATGCTAGAATAATACATGCAAAAGGTAGAAAATTGTTCATGGATCCCAATCCACCTCAAAGGTAAGGAACTAGAGTGCTATACAGACTATGGTGTTATAGGGGATTTTCTACTCTTCAAAGTCTAATTTTCCCATTTATCATAAATATTTGTGGAGATGTTCATGGAAATGAAATGAAATTTGCTTATTTAAAAGCATAGGCTTGAATTTAAATAGGCTATTTCCTTGAGGCAAAAGGAAAAGCCCATGACATTTTCTCCTAATTTGATGTAAACTTGCATGCTAATCTTGTTTTGTTCATGTTTTGTAAGGCCCTATTTAGTTACAAGAATTGGGGGGAATAAGAAAATCTAAATACCCACATTTGCCAATTTTACATGTGTTTGCAAAATACAAAATTGAAATTAGAATTCGCCTATTTTAATTTGACCCCAAAATGAGCATAGTGGAATTCATAAAAAAAGATGGAATAAGAATAGCTTATTCTTATTCTAGTTTTTAATAAACTCAATTTGATGGGTTGTCGGTTTCGTGATTTTGTAGTTTGATTGTATTTTGCCACTCAAATGCATTTTTGGACTATTTTCTCCATTCATCATAAGAACTAAACTAGGTCAACATTATTTAACGTTTAATATGTGTTTATTTTTTAAATGAAAAATAGAAAAGTATCATTTTTGATACTTTGCTAAACTTCATAAAATTATCTTTACAAATAAATCTTGTGTTTAGTCTTATAATTAAAATTAGCTTTACAAATAAAATGATTTTAGTTTTGATTTTATACTCATTAAGTAATTTGATTAAATTTATAGTACACAATTTAATATGTTATTTGAATTTCAATTAGTTTCAAAGGTTGCGATATATCTTTCACTTATAAAGTTAATTTAAAAAATAAAATAAAGTCTAAATAAAAATAATTTTTCTTTTTTAAAAATTAATAAAAAACCAATTCTTATAAATAAAAAATCTGATTTATTTAAAATATTTACCAAACTAAAAATAATAATTTAATTATTTAAATTAAAGAACAAAATCTTTTCCAATTCCTATTTCAATTGTTGCAACCAAACACAAAATATTGATATTTTGACTCCTCTTCCAGGTCAATGAAACACGTCCAAATGATATTCTAGAACTTATTTTAAGAATGCACAAATACTAGAAGAAAGCTTATTTTAGCATAGATGAATGCCGCATTTGATAATTTTTACAGCGAAACGGGCCCTAAGGGATGCCTAATGTAATAATTTAATATTGAATTGAAAATAAGGTGTAATAAAAACACCTCTATTAATAGCCCTGACACTCCAACAACAACAAATATCATGAGTTTCTTTCATGTTTTTAAGGGGGATAGATTGTGCTAAACCTAATATATGAAAAATTTAAAGGAAGCACCTAAAAATGAAGAAAAATACAATAGTTGATTGACCTTTTGAGTTATTAGATAGATGACATAGACTAATAATTTGTATTGCGCAAGGTTAGGGAATTAATGTTGGCCAAAGAAAAAAATTAATTAAAGTAGATGGGTCTCTTTTGTTAGCATTTACTTTGTTTGTCCCTAGAGCTTATTGCTCACCTACCTATTAGAAGTTGAGCTCCCCAAGTCTTCTCTAGCACTACAAATCCAATAGTCAAGGCATTTAATGTAGTAGGTCAGTTTGAATTAAAAAATGAGAGGGATGTTTTGTGTGAACAAGAAGAGACAAAAGGGGGGAATGTTTTATTCATTCTAATTGATCTTAGACATTTTGGGTGATTCAAAGAGTTTTACAAAAGATTTTATTAGAGTGTAGCAACACGGGGGATTTTTTTTTTTGAGTTTTGTGAAAGTTTATGAGTAGTGATTGCTCCAAGTTTAGTATTCCATATGTGTTCAAGTGCAATTTTATGGGCATCCAAGAAGCAACCAATTTTTGATCACTCTACAATAGAGATTGAATACATAGCAACAAATGTAGCAAAATTTCAAGCTATTTGGCTGAGAAGAATCTTACCAATTTTGAAGGAAAGACAAGAGGATGGAACCACAATCTATTGTGACAATATTTCCTCAATAGCTTTGACAAAGAATCTAGTCTTTCATGGAAGAAGCAAGCACATTTAAATATGGTATCATTTCACTAGAGAATTTGTTGAGAATGGTCAAATTAAGATGGGGTATTGTAAGTTCAAGCGAGAGCTAGTAGACATCCTTCACTAAGCTATTAGGCATTGTAAGTTTTCTGTGCCTAAGAAGAAGTCTAGGAGTAGTTGATTTGGATCAATAGTGATCCCTATATTGTTGGCTTAGGACAAAGGGGGAGTATTGGAATTTATTGTGTTTGTCCCTGGAGCCTTCCATTCACCTACATGTTAGAAGTTGAGCTTCCCAAGTCTTGTTTGGCACTATTTTTTCTAAGAGTCAAGACATTTAATGTGGTAGGTACATTTGAATTTGAAAATGAGAGGGAAGTTTTGTGCAAACATAAATAGACAAAAGTGGGGAATGTTTTATTCATTCTGATAGATCTCAGACATTTTGGGTGATTCAGAGAGTTCAACAAAGTAGTAGCAATAGCACAAGGTTTTATTAGAGTGCAACAATATGAATGATTATTTTTTTTCTGAGTTTTGTGAAAGTGAAAGTTTATCATGTATGCGAAGTTTGTATGCAACTTTATATTGTTGTAAGTTTGTATAGTATTTAGATATTTTTGTTCTTCTAGATTTGAAGTTCAGTCTCTAGATTTGTAATAGTTTGATTCGGTTAATAGAAAGTAAGAAATCAAGTGGAGTTGTTCATCTCTACTATATTGTGTTTGTCTTGTCTCCATTTATCTACTCCATTGTTAGTAATAACCCAAAATTGGCACATCAATATTTTGAACCAATTTTAGTGCATCCATCACACTAAGTCCTATTGCACTAGAAATTTATTATTATTATCTTTTTTACTTGACCTAAGTGTCAAATGAAAAAAATCATTAATCTTTATTAAGCATATGCTTGATTTAATTCCTAAATATTGATTGAAATTAGCTAAATATATCTCCTAATTTAATTACAAGTTCTAAGTACTTTAATTAAATTAAATTCACCCTCTTTAACTAATACACATAAAAAGGAATTCAAATACTTTGGTTTAAGTAAATATACTTCTTGATTACTAAAACTAATTATTTAATTGATTGGGAAATCTAATTATGACTACATGTTTGAATTGATCAATATTGTTTCATAATTATCTCATAGAAAAAAGGAATTAATAATATTGATTAAATCAAATATGTGCTCATAATTGTTGAAATTGATTATTTAATTAATTAGAAAATCTAATCATGACCACATATTTGAATGAATCAAGGTTATCCCATATTCATCTCATTCAACTCCATAAAAAATGAAGGATTGAATCTCATCTTTGATCCAGACCGTACACTAAGATCGATCTTCACCATTGCTCAAATTCTAGGATTCTATAAAAGAAAACTTTAATCTCTCATTTGGGAGGATGCATGAATATTATCGAAGTGTTGTTGAATCTTTTAGTTTAAATTACTATTCAATGTTCTTAGATTAATCTAAAATTCATTTAGATTAGATTAGAACTTTGCATTCAAAAAACATAAGAAAATATATAGATTAGATTGCATCTTGCAATCATAAATCCTTTGCACTAGTTGGTCTAGTTACTAAAATCTTAATTGTGAGAGGGAATAGTAAAACTATATCTAGTTAGAAGGCAATAGAACACCTTGTGTATACATGTCAAATGACAATCTCATGTTCAACTTGAAGTGATAATAAAAAATAATGATCATGTTGATGTGTGTGTGGATTTAGAGGTCCATATTTTAAACATACAATGTGCATTTAGTTATTTTCCAAAGCTGAGCGAAAAATCATTTTTTTTGTGCAAACGTTTTTTTTGCTTCTCACATGACTTAACATCCTTCCCTTGCCGAGTATCAATTTTTATCAGTCTTGTCTTATCAAGTGCATTGTCTCGGCTTGTGTTTATGTTGAGTGACTTGGCCCCTATTGACCAAGTGACTCGATCTTACCTCTATCGAGAATCCTTGTGATGACTGAGTGATTCAGTCTCTCCCTTGTTGAGCTAATCTTTGACAACCAAGTAGCTCAATCCCTTGTGTTGCCGAGCAACTCAGCTGCCTCTATCATTTGTTAATTTTTTTATATCTTTTGCTATTATAATACTTCATTTTTCATTTGAAGAAGAAAAATGTATTAGGTTCTTTAAAGAATCAAAATTTATTTTGGTATCTAGTAGTTGTATTGTGTCTAATCACCTAGATAGTTGCAAAGGTCTTTCTTTGCATTTTCCATTTTAGATAAATTCCCCTTTTAATTATAAACAATGTAAAACATCCAACTGAACAATATAAAATTTTATTATATTATGAAATATTTACAATTATTGGTTTTTTATGAAGAAATGTAATTTATTTATTATTTATTATTAAGAAAAACACAGTTATGCACAACATTAATTCAAGGATTGAAAATGTGGGTAGATGGAAGGATCCTAGGCAAGTTGTAAAGGAAAAGAAAAAAGATTGAATCCTTGGTCTCTATTGGTTTACTTATTCTTTTCCTTCCTCCATAAATAATACCAATTGCAAGTCCTCCTTAGCCTTTGCATGCATCACTATTCATCTTTTATGACTTTTATTGTAAATAATTTTCTATAATTATGTGCTAGCATGGGAGCTTTGGAATAAGGTATAAACATCCATCAAAGCATGAGTAATGGAATTGTTTTTAGGGGTACCTAAAATGTAGGTCTACAAGGCTTGCTCTCATGTAATGGAATTTCCCTATGCAATGAAAACCTTCTCCTAGTAGTGCACAAAAGCCTAGAGAATATCAAGAAGCTTCCATAGAGCGTGTTGATCTTCCTTGATTCTCTTAATACCTACTAAAGAATGGATAGATTAGGGAGCATGAAAAAACACCTTTGAATACTAATCACCAATCTCCACTTGGTGGAGATAGGCCTTGATCTGATCTTCGTGAGTGGCATAGCTATCTACAACTTGCTTCTAATAACAAAAGGTAGTAGTCTAGATTTGTATATTTGTTGGTAAATATATTTTTAGTTTAATAAAAATAATAATTAAAATCCTTTCTACCCAAACTCATAAGACAAATACAATATTCCAATAGTTGAGGAATCTTTGCTTCTTTAATTCCTCTCTAAATTTTAATAAGGTTTGGCTCCCTTATTAGATATTCAATAAAAACACTTTCTTAAAGAAGGATTACTTTTAACTAGAATGTAATATGACATCCCATCTATTCTTGGATAGGGGGATAATCAAATAAACAACAACTAAATAAATTAAATATTGTGTAGAATGAAGAGAACTCATAGTTTCTTCATCAACCACTATTCAAAAGAAATACAAAACAAATAGATTATCTAGAAGTATGGACAATATAAGAACCCAACATCAAAAAGAGATCCCATAATTCAATGTTGATTCAATCCTAAACCAACAAAGAACAATTCAAAGCATATAATCTTTGAATATGTTTACAGAATCTTTTATCATCCGAAAACAATCTTGTTCTTGTATAATGTTGGAAGTCCAAAAATATTTGCATAACAACTAAGAACTAGATTAAAGTTATATATATCTCCATCAAAAACTGCCAACCCTTTACACTATTAAGTTTCTAACTTAAATAGAGTATTGTCTGATAATCTCCATCAAAACCTAATTCTTGGATAGTTTTAAAAGTAGTTATAATAACCAAGTTTAATAGGTACATAAACCCAAGAAACAACCAAATAAAAGTTAAACTTGAAAAAGAAATAGAAAGAAAATTCTTTTCAATAAGAGACATCATTCTACTTCTTCAGTGGATCTTCTTCTTCATCATCCTCATCCAGGTTTCAAGGTCCTTGTGCAATTTTCCAAACTCTATATGAGCCTATGAACTTCGACATGGCATTGTTGTTTGGGCTCTTTATGCTCTATAGAAAATTTTGCATGTGTCCTTGTCTTCTATCATCTTGGTGATGCAATCAAGATACTCTAGGAGCTATTATTACACATGTAAATCATAGTCTCTACCTTAGCAATCTTTGTGAGGTCCGCTAAGGTCAATTCAGCTCCATCTTTGATTGCATAAAGGGCTTCTTCAGATTGTTTAACCAATGTTTCTACATCAAAACCTCCTTTGAAAAGTACAAAAGAAGTTGAGCTAATGATATGTAGATCTTTGTTTAAACCATCCTAAACTATTTGGAACTCCTTTTCAAAAGATTGTATACAAGAAATGGCCAAACCATAATTAGAAACTCACCAAGCTATGTTCTTTTAAAATACATAGAGAAGCCCTACATTGACTAGTTGTAGAGTATTCTCCTCCAAGAATTTATCTATACCATACTCTACCACATTTTCTAATTGAGTCACCATGGCTGATAGCCTTTCATATTCCACTTTCTATACTATGATTTGTATACGGGCTTCACTTATCACTACCTCAACAAAAAAAATATCTTATGAAAATCTTGTATAAATTTAGCAAGGAGATTCATTACACGATCAATCCAACTATGTATTATAGAAATAGTTGTCTTCCCCCTTTTTAGATCACTCATCAATTATTGATACTTGTGTGCACTATGATCAAACGTGGGATGAGATGAACCATCAATATTTGAACTTTGCCACATTAATGATCTTATGCATTTTTCCATTGCATATATTTATGCCTTCAATTTCTTATTTTCAACACCATCTTTTTGCGATTGTAGAATAATCTACTTAGTGGATGATTCCACCTAGTGTTCTTCCATCTATCAGTTAATCACCCCTAAGTTTGTGTGAGTAATCTTTAAATTACTCAAATCCAATGTACTTGTTTCTTTCTTGTGATTGTAAGTGTCCACTACAACAATGTTGTTGTCTCTTTCTTGGTCAAACACTATTTTGGCCGAGCTTTTAGTTCTTTTCACTTTGGTACTCTAGTAGTATACTTACTCACAATGTAATGAACAAGAACTAGGCTTCTCTTTTTTTTAACTAAGGAAACCATCCAGTTTGGTGTGGAATCAGGAATTTTTTGATGTTCATTGCCTTTAACTAAAGTTTTCACAGTCTCTATCCTCTGAGAAGAGGTTCCCATTGTCATTTGAACTCGCTAAAGATTATCAATGAGCACACCACCCATGTCCTTGTCAGGTCCACTATCAACCTAAATAGCTCCAATAAGTCCAACAATCATCAACATCTTGGTTCTATTCCTAAAATAAGATTTTTGTACTAGGGGGGATTATTGGTTTATTCCCTATAAATCCTTGAGGATCTCCTACTCTAGGTAGATTTGAGATTAGCATTAGAATCAGAATTAGTGAGGTTTTTAACATGTTTGATCTTTTTAATTTTAATCCAAGAATTTTCTCTTTCAACCACAACCTTTGTTCTTTCAAGGATATTATCTTCCTCTTCAGAATCCTAGATTATAATGGCCTTGTTATAATTAAAGACTCAGTTAGTCAAATGTTTTCTAAATGTGCTTTATCTTCTTTAATATCCACAACATCTACATCCGAATTCAATTGAAAAAGCTTAATTTAGGAAATAGTAAGCCTAGCAGATTCCCTTCTCCAAACTTTTAGTTCCTTTGCATAGTCCTCCCAAAGCTCTTCAATACTAGGGACATGTAAGAACTTCACACAGGATCTGAAAAAAAGCCATGAGCTATCCTTTTGCCATCAAATTTTTTATCTAGCATGATAAGAACCAAGATGAAAATTAATCAAATCTGAACTTATACATGTAGGATCTTCCATACTTTGATAGGTTAGTTTTCCTAGTTTGTGTGGGAAGATGATATCAAAAGCTTCATTAGTAGTGTACTTTTTAATGATTGAAATCAATTGCTGAGACACCTTTTTCAAGATAAAACAATCTAGAGAAAATTTGAGGAGTTGTAAGGGTTCCACATCAAAACCAACTATCTTCACATAAGTGAATTTGGGAAATTGAATGTATATGCTACCAAATGATTGAACAAACTTCTGAGATTCATGAGAGTATCTACGATGAGAAAGACCCTTCATTTCAAAATACAATTTCCTTGAGAAAATATCATGGACCTTCCTGAATTTTCCCAAGCCTTTATATTTATGCAATATAGGATAGTAATTATATATGGTAATATTTTTAGTCCAAGGTTCATGGGGTAAATACTGCAAGTCTTGAGTATTGGCTAGTATATACATCAAATATGAAGACATCTAGAAGTTTTTCTTTAGGTTTAAGGTTCCCATGAGGTAATTTCTTAGGGAACTAGAAATCAACTTGTTCCAGTCTAAGAATTGAGACCCTTTCAACACAATCTAAATGTAAAGGTACATTCATTCTTCAAAAGAAGATACATCTAGAGAGCCACAATTTCGGTGCAACAAAATCATTTCATCATGAACTTGTGAGGTCATTTGGCCTTTCTTGATGGTTTTGTGTAACCTAGAGCCACCTTTTTAAGAACCTTTAGTCCAACTCTTTGCAATGAGATTTCTATAGATGTTAGACTTTTCCAAAAAATTGGATAGTGATAATGTAGGGATGGAATCAACAAACTCTTACTCTTTAAGATGAAACAACTTGGACATGATTTTTGTAGTGATTCTTAGCAATACACTACTATCCCTTTTCAAAATATTTCCAGTAGGCATATAATACATTTGGATACATTCCTGAATGAATTCTGAAGATAGATATGTTGACGGGAAGGTGGAGGCCATAAGGAAATTGGTATCCAAGATTTTTTTAGAAAAGGGTTCAGTAAGCTTTTCACATAACTTCTTTGTTACTCCCCTTAGATTGACTCCTAAGATATTTGTATTTGACACAATGGGTGATTTACTATGTAGGATACAGGTGTTCTCAAATAAATGCAATGTGGACCTCATGATTTAGAATTGCCCCCTTTGCTTGAAAATCAAAGAAGCAATCACAATCTTTCTGCTAATAGGTGAAAGAAAAAGAGTTAGCAAACACAAGGGTTACCTAAAGAGAAGCAACTATAACAACTACAAAATTTGATTCTCCTTCCTCAAACTTTTGCTACTAACACTTAAAGTAGCTGAAGAAATTCATGCCTTTTGAAAATAAAATATTTTCACCATATACACTTCAAAACAGAAGTAGGACGCTAATTATGGGAAGGACACAATGAATTACACATGGCATGAGAAAAGAGTGATGGGGCAAAATGGCATCGACCATTAAATAGAAAGTAAGATACTTGTAATAACCCAAAATTGGCTCATTGCCATTATACCAATTCTGGTTTATTTGGATCAATTCTAAGACCTATTCTAATAGGCAATTCTCATTTTGCTACTCGCTACTTGACTTAATTGTCAGATGTAGAAAACTTTAATCTGCATTCATCATGCTCATTATTTAATCCCTATAGTACACACTCATATTAGCCATGTTAAACCTATTTGATTTTAATTTAATTTAATCTAAAGTATTCATACTTTATTAAATTAAATTATCTCCTAAGGCTAATGTACTATGGAATTAAATTTATTTAATTTAATAAATATGCCTATTTTAATTAATTAAACAAAATTATTTAATTAAATAGAAAAGCTATTTCTAATTAATTAAGCAAAGTTATTTAATTAAATAGGAAACCATTCCTAATTAATTAAATCAAGTTATTTAATTAAATAAGAAAAGTGTCTCTAATTAATTGAATAAAATTATTTAATTAAATGGAAAAGGTATTTATGAGAGCATATCTCATTTTATTAATTAAATATTCTTTCTAATTCTTCTCTTTAGTTCAAAAATGGAAAATCCTAGTTCACTGCTAATCAAATTAGAAGTGACCTAGATCACTTACTCTCACACTAAAGTTTATTTGAGCTGACTGAATCTTACACTCAAATCTGAGCCAGTTAACTTCCTCTAATTTGGGAATCTTCCACCTTAACTGAATCTCATCTTCAATCTTGACTATTGATTGAAATCGATCTCAACCGTTGGAATATTTCAAGAAAATTTATCTAAGAGACCCTCATTTCTTCATTTTGGGAGGTTGAATTGAAGAAGCATCGAACTGCTGCTACATTTTACACTCATCTAGCTTTAAGATATTCTCATATATTTTCATTCTTAGCTTAATGTCATCTAGATTTAATATGCATACATTTAGTATAATTTCTTTTACATGTTTTTAGATTAAAAATGCATATTTCATTCTAGATTAATCTGCATACTCATATAGACTACTTGAATTCTCCAATCCTTCGTTCTTAGAGGGTCTGGTTGCCTGCACCTCAATTCTGAGGATATTAACGGGAAAAATCCCTTTAGATAGAAGGCAACAGGTCAGCTTGTAGGGCTAATCTTGGGTGAACAATCTGATGTTCATTCCAGGATGAATCCACAAATAAGGACCATGTTGAAGTGTTTGTGAGGTTCAGAGGCCCACATTTCACAGGTACATTTCTGGCGCCCACCATGGGGCCAAGAAAATCAATTTCTCAAGCATTTTATACACTTTTTAAATTAGTTTTCAAGCTCTCTATCAGTATAGTTCCATACAGTTCTATGCAGGTTCAGGAATCTTCATGTGAGATAATACATTTTCACGCGAGGATTCTGAATCTTCACATGAAGATTCTTTTTGGTTCACTTGAGAAAGTGCCCGAGTGCATGAAATTTTAGGTGGCATCTCATTTCTTCATGCAGGCTGTAAAATTATTTCACATGGCTCTACTAGAGATTTCACGCAAGATCTTGTAACAACAACCTCTTTTTCAAGCATTTTTATTTTTGCAATTTATTTAATCTTCTTAACGTACTTTTATTGGAATTTGTGTTTCTATGTTTCTCTAATTTTTTGCAACTTAACTATTATCTGTAGGAAAATTTGTTGAAGATTCCTCATACAACCCACTCAAACATGTACTAATGATTTGCTTGCAGGACAATTGCCAAAGATACGTTTGATGAAGATCATTTTTAAAATCCACAAAACAATATGTCTTACTTTCTTGCTTTCCAAACTAGATTAATGAGGGGCTTGTATAATTCTTAGGGTGCAAGACAAAAGAATAGGGGATTATGCTCTTCACCACTTGGAGGTCATGACAAAGGGTGAATCAAAAACCTAGACGCTTTCGAAAGACAACATTATAAGGGAGGCAAGCAACTTAGTGGTTCTCCCAAATGAAGCCTTTAATGAAGGGATGATGATTTCCTTTTAAGGAATCAAAGTCTTGGAATAGGCCAAGGTGGGATTGATTAAGCTAAGTCGATGATTAACTTGTTTTGCATGTTTGGGTGAGAGAGTAAGGTATAGGAGTATGCTCTTTCCTCTTGAGGGAAATCAAAAACTTTGACCCTTATGATCAAACCACCAGTCCAAGTTAATCCTTTAGAGGGCCTGCCAGAGTGATCCAATCTCCAAGAACAACCCAAGTGAGCACAATCCTTTCACTAGAGATTCCAACTCACTATAATCAAGATGCTTTGTAGAGCGAAAGACTCCAAAGTCAGATTAATTTCTTTCCCTTGATTCTTGATATTGTATATCAAGGGGAAGCTCTATCTGTGCATTGGTCAGCACTGGCCCCTAGCTTGCTAAGCAAGTAGTGTGCACTTTTAGATACTGGTGTGGGCTTCTGGTCTCAACTCTGCTTACGAAGCCATTGGGAATTAATATGAACAGAAGCCAAGTAAAAACCTCTTAGTTAGAATCTACACGGTTCACCTCCGAAAGGAGGCATAATCTTTGTGCAAGGAGGGGGAAGAATCTCTCCTGTAGAACTCACCATAGGCATGCTACTAGACATTTGAAGGTGGTATACATGCTCGTCCCCTGCCATAAGGGTGCTCATTTAGTGTATACTATTGAGTCCTTTGAATATACCAAAAATACAAGCACCCTTTAGGGGGTGACACGACTATGTGAGGTACACGCATGTACATAAGATGTGAGACAAAGGTTTTGCCTTCTCTACCAATTTTTGTTTTTAGAGATAAAAGTGTGTTTGTTCTCAAGTAATAAACAAGTCCAAAACTATCTACAACAAACAAAGGTCAAGACTCCCCTATCCTGTTGAGTTGCTTTGCCCTCGATAGGATTGTTTTCGACTACTACTTGCTTCCCACTGTCTTGTTCAACCACATTGCTTGAATCAAATCTTCAAAAATTGTCCAAATGTCTTACTGAGTTAGCCTCGCTATTTGTCCAATCAAATTTGTCTGATAAATCTATCCAATCTGTTCAAACAGTCTAAAAATCTCTTCAAAATCCAAATGTTGTTGTTAACTTGGTCCTAATTTTTGCATAGACTTGTACTTTCTCATGCAAGAATTCATCTTTTCACACAAGCCTGTTCAGGTCTTCGCACGAGATCTGACATATATTCACATGACATATTGCCTCTGTCCTAGACTGTCCTATCATTTATTCGTGTGATACAAAAAAATTCTTTGTGCAAAATTAAAACACTGTCATAGGTTTTTGCATGATCCAAAGAATTTTCTCATGCGACCCTAAATATTTCCTTGTGTAGTTCATGAAGGTTTCTCGTGTGAGATCTTGTGTCAGCATTACTACTTTTTGACTGATTTAGTTGTTTGTGTCTTGCACGCTATCTTTTTCTATGTTTTTTTATTGTTCTTTGTCTAAAAATAGTCCTAAACAGCGGCACCTTACTTAGCTAAAGACTTGTCTCTCATACTTTGACTAGTCTCATCTCTTAAGTTATCTTTTGTCTTTGTCTCTTAATGCTTGTCATACTTTGTGTCACATTGGTCATAATCTCTGGTTGTTTTAGCCTTTAAATCAAACCATTTGTGTCTTAGTGGAAAAAATTCTTACTATTATCTTGTCCTTTTTTAGACTCAGTCTTAGTTCAGTCCTTGTCTAGGTTCTTGCTTCTAGTCCTTGTCTATGACTATTGCATCTAGGAGCAGAAACATGTTTTATCCTCAAAGACTTAGCAAGGTCATGCTAGGGGTTGTAATCACAGCAGAGGTCACTTGCCTTTCATTACACAATCTATATCTAGTTTGGCTAGTAAGGAATCTTCACGATCTCCCTCACCTACCAGGTCACCTTGAATTCAACAAATATTTTCCATAAACTTGCAACAAATTAGGTATCCTTTGTACCAAGAGGACATTGAGATAGGTAGAGGTCCTGCATCACCAAACATGATGTCTGATTCCTTTTTCAGAGGACCCTTTGAAACACAACACACTGAAACTGAACACATTCCTACAAATCATGAACCTAAACATGGTGGTCATAGTAGACATCAAGAACCACCTAGGAATGACAAAGAGAAAGAGAAACACTATGACACCGGTGAGGAATAGGAAGAGGTGAAAATACTCCTTGAACACATAGCAAAATGTCTAAGAGACAAAACACAAGTCAGATATAGAAGACCATTTAATTCCAAGTTATGAAATTGATCTGAAATACGAATTCTCAGCCCCCATGTTTTATGATTTTATTAAAGGCGAGATAGAGACGGAATCAAAAGAATCAGAAGCTTGGCTTGAAAAGGCACCCAGCGATCCACCAACGCCTATTTACTTGGGCAAGAGTAGGAAGAAAAGATCCTTTTCATTAACAAAAGAATCCAAAAGATGGTTTCATGATCTTATATCGAACCAAGGCGATGTATGGATTGAATCTGAAAATGATTCTCATAAGCGAAAAATGTTATTCAAGGACAAAACTATTTCTGAAAAATTCAAAACATTAAATTCCTTGCAATAAAAGCACCAATCATACACCTTTGTTTGGAAGCTCTTTGTATTCAATTTTTAATACATTGGTATAATAAAATAAAAGATGAAAAATTTTAGGCAAATTTTGTTGATTGTTACAATCAGATTGAAAAGTTTCTTTAGACTTATAAAAATATAGAATTTCTTTGCAATGTAAATTTTGTATTTTAATTGATTTTGATTTATATTAGGATTTCAAACATGAATGTTTCTGTTCTAGTGGTTTTATATAAACATAGTTTTAAATTTTATTGTATTTGATTAAGTAATGTTTTGATTCTTTTGTCATACCATTAATCACAAATGTACACAGAAAGTTCAATGACTAGAGTTAGTATTTGTAAACATTATTGTAAAATTTTCATATGTTCTACTATGTTTCTTAACTTGTCTCATAGAAAAAATGAAGATTATGTATTGTTTAAAGAGAAAAGGGTTCAAATAAGATTGTATATTAACTTGCCACATATGAAAAATAAAGATTGTGAAGGGTTTAAAGTAAAAAAAATGACTAAATTGAATATGATAATAACAACACAAATATACATATACATCTTTTTTTTTTTTGCTTTGAAATTGAGTAGTAAGATGCTAGAATAATACATGCAAAAGGTAGAAAATTGTTCATGGATCCCAATCCACCTCAAAGGTAAGGAACTAGAGTGCTATACAGACTATGGTGTTAGACCATTAGGGGCTTTTCTACTCTTCAAAGTCTAATTTTCCCATTTATCATAAATATTTGTGGAGATGTTCATGGAAATGAAATGAAATTTGCTTATTTAAAAGCATAGGCTTGAATTTAAATAGGCTATTTCCTTGAGGCAAAAGGAAAAGCCCATGACATTTTCTCCTAATTTGATGTAAACTTGCATGCTAATCTTGTTTTGTTCATGTTTTGTAAGGCCCTATTTAGTTACAAGAATTGGGGGGAATAAGAAAATCTAAATACCCACATTTGCCAATTTTACATGTGTTTGCAAAATACAAAATTGAAATTAGAATTCGCCTATTTTAATTTGACCCCAAAATGAGCATAGTGGAATTCATAAAAAGAGATGGAATAAGAATAGCTTATTCTTATTCTAGTTTTTAATAAACTCAATTTGATTCGTTGTCGGTTTCGTGATTTTGTAGTTTGATTGTATTTTGCCACTCAAATGCATTTTTGGACTATTTTCTCCATTCATCATAAGAACTAAACTAGGTCAACATTATTTAACGTTTAATATGTGTTTATTTTTTAAATGAAAAATAGAAAAGTATCATTTTTGATACTTTGCTAAACTTCATAAAATTATCTTTACAAATAAATCTTGTGTTTAGTCTTATAATTAAAATTAGCTTTACAAATAAAATGATTTTAGTTTTGATTTTATACTCATTAAGTAATTTGATTAAATTTATAGTACACAATTTAATATGTTATTTGAATTTCAATTAGTTTCAAAGGTTGCGATATATCTTTCACTTATAAAGTTAATTTAAAAAATAAAATAAAGTTTAATTAAAAATAATTTTTCTTTTTTAAAAATTAATAAAAAACCAATTCTTATAAATAAAAAATCTGATTTATTTAAAATATTTACCAAACTAAAAATAATAATTTAATTATTTAAATTAAAGAACAAAATCTTTTCCAATTCCTATTTCAATTGTTGCAACCAAACACAGAATATTCATATTTTGACTCCTCTTCCAGGTCAATGAAACACGTCCAAATGATATTCTAGAACTTATTTTAAGAATGCACAAATACTAGAAGAAAGCTTATTTTAGCATAGATGAATGCCGCATTCGATAATTTTTACAGCGAAACGGGCCCTAAGGGATGCCTAATGTAATAATTTAATATTGAATTGAAAATAAGGTGTAATAAAAACACCTCTATTAATAGCCTTGACACTCCAACAACAACAAATATCATGAGTTTCTTTCATGTTTTTAAGGGGGATAGATTGTGCTAAACCTAATATATGAAAAATTTAAAGGAAGCACCTAAAAATGAATAAAAATAAAATAGATGATTGACCTTTTGAGTTATTAGATAGACGACATAGACTAATAATTTGTATTGTGCAAGGTTAGGGAATTAATGTTGGCCAAAGAAAAAAATTAATTAAAGTAGATGGGTCTCTTTTGTTAGCATTTACTTTGTTTGTCCCTAGAGCTTATTGCTCACCTACCTATTAGAAGTTGAGCTCCCCAAGTCTTCTCTAGCACTACAAATCCAATAGTCAAGGCATTTAATGTAGTAGGTCAGTTTGAATTAAAAAATGAGAGGGATGTTTTGTGTGAACAAGAAGAGACAAAAGGGGGGAATGTTTTATTCATTCTAATTGATCTTAGACATTTTGGGTGATTCAAAGAGTTTTACAAAAGATTTTATTAGAGTGTAGCAACACGGGGGATTTTTTTTTTTGAGTTTTGTGAAAGTTTATGAGTAGTGATTGCTCCAAGTTTAGTATTCCATATGTGTTCAAGTGCAATTTTATGGGCATCCAAGAAGCAACCAATTTTTGATCACTCTACAATAGAGATTGAATACATAGCAACAAATGTAGCAAAATTTCAAGCTATTTGGCTGAGAAGAATCTTACCAATTTTGAAGGAAAGACAAGAGGATGGAACCACAATCTATTGTGACAATATTTCCTCAATAGCTTTGACAAAGAATCTAGTCTTTCATGGAAGAAGCAAGCACATTTAAATATGGTATCATTTCACTAGAGAATTTGTTGAGAATGGTCAAATTAAGATGGGGTATTGTAAGTTCAAGCGGGAGCTAGTAGACATCCTTCACTAAGCTATTGGGCATTGTAAGTTTTCTGTGCCTAAGAAGAAGTCTAGGAGTAGTTGATTTGGATCAATAGTGATCCCTATATTGTTGGCTTAGGACAAAGGGGGAGTATTGGAATTTATTGTGTTTGTCCCTGGAGCCTTCCATTCACCTACATGTTAGAAGTTGAGCTTCCCAAGTCTTGTTTGGCACTATTTTTTCTAAGAGTCAAGACATTTAATGTGGTAGGTACATTTGAATTTGAAAATGAGAGGGAAGTTTTGTGCAAACATAAATAGACAAAAGTGGGGAATGTTTTATTCATTCTGATAGATCTCAGACATTTTGGGTGATTCAGAGAGTTCAACAAAGTAGTAGCAATAGCACAAGGTTTTATTAGAGTGCAACAATATGAATGATTATTTTTTTTCTGAGTTTTGTGAAAGTGAAAGTTTATCATGTATGCGAAGTTTGTATGCAACTTTATATTGTTGTAAGTTTGTATAGTATTTAGATATTTTTGTTCTTCTAGATTTGAAGTTCAGTCTCTAGATTTGTAATAGTTTGATTCGGTTAATAGAAAGTAAGAAATCAAGTAGAGTTGTTCATCTCTACTATATTGTGTTTGTCTTGTCTCCATTTATCTACTCCATTGTTAGTAATAACCCAAAATTGGCACATCAATATTTTGAACCAATTTTAGTGCATCCATCACACTAAGTCCTATTGCACTAGACATTTATTATTATTATCTTTTTTACTTGACCTAAGTGTCAAATGAAAAAAATCATTAATCTTTATTAAGCATATGCTTGATTTAATTCCTAAATATTGATTGAAATTAGCTAAATATATCTCCTAATTTAATTACAAGTTCTAAGTACTTTAATTAAATTAAATTCACCCTCTTTAACTAATACACATAAAAAGGAATTCAAATACTTTGGTTTAATTAAATATACTTCTTGATTACTAAAACTAATTATTTAATTGATTGGGAAATCTAATTATGACTACATGTTTGAATTGATCAATATTGTTTCATAATTATCTCATAGAAAAAAGGAATTAATAATATTGATTAAATCAAATATGTGCTCATAATTGTTGAAATTGATTATTTAATTAATTAGAAAATCTAATCATGACCACATATTTGAATGAATCAAGGTTATCCCATATTCATCTCATTCAACTCCATAAAAAATGAAGGATTGAATCTCATCTTTGATCCAGACCGTACACTAAGATCGATCTTCACCATTGCTCAAATTCTAGGATTCTATAAAAGAAAACTTTAATCTCTCATTTGGGAGGATGCATGAATATTATCGAAGTGTTGTTGAATCGTTTAGTTTAAATTACTATTCAATGTTCTTAGATTAATCTAAAATTCATACAACACTCTGTCAATATTCGAGACCTATGCAACTTTAAACAGAAAGTTGGAGAACCTTTTCTCACATTCCTCCAATGGTGGAGACAACTGTACACTAAGTATTCCCACAAAATTCTAGAAACGGAGAAGCTTGACATTTTCACTGATAACCTCCTATCTAATTTTGGATATAAAGTCCAACTTCAAGGTCTATGTACCTTTGAAGATATGATCACATAGGCTATCCGTATCAAGGAATTCATGGTCAAGAAGGTGAACTGACTCTTTAGAGGGACATAAAACAAGGTTCCACTTCCAACAAGGATAAAACCAAACATGTCAACAAGAACTAAAAAATTGTACATGATGGAGTCATTGAAAATGTCACACCCAAACCTACTAAAGTAGCATTTAATCTCACAAATGGCCTCAAAGTGGCCAAAAACACTGAGAAACCTCCTCCTAACAACAAAACATCCGAGAAAAAACTGAGAAATTCCAGGGCCACACACCCTAAGCGAGAGTATACACCCTTGGGAGAACCTTTGGATGTGGTTTACAAAACATTGCTACAACATAAGATTATTTCACCAATGGATAATCCTCATCCCTATGATCCACAACCATGTCCACCATGGTGGAATGAAACTTCATTCTATGAGTTTTACGAAAATAAGGGACACAAAACTAGTAACTGCATAAACTTGCACCATAAAGTCCAGGACATGATTGATGCTGGTGATCTTGTGGTAGATGGACATAACAAAAACTTGGATCACAAGGTGTTCAAAGAACCTTTCCCAACTTATGATAAAGGTGAGACTTTGAAACCACAACCCTACAACAAAGTCAACTATAGATATTCCAATGATGACAATGTCATTCACATGGTTGAACCTGTGGATTCTGAATACTGCGATGTTATTACTATTAAGAGCAAATAAGATAATGAAAAACCCAAGACACTATTTGTCTTAAGGGGCCCTAATCTCAACACAATGGATAATACACCCTCGCAATACTGTGCTAAGGCTATCACTCGTTCTCGTGCCAAGTTGGTGCTCAAAGGCCCTATGCCTTCTACTTCTGATCTTGAACAACATAAAGACAAAGGCCTTGCTGGTCCATCTGGCAAAGGTGCAAAACCCACAAAAAACTTGACAACAACGCATTCTAGTGTTCTTGATCAATTGAAATGAACTAATTCTCAGATTTCCATCTTTGAGCTAATTAAAATCTCGCCTGCTCATAGGAAAATTCTAGACAAAGTCCTCGCTGAGGAAAATGTTCCTCAAGATCTTGATCTTGGGCAATTTCAATCCATGGTAGGTCACCTGATCTCACCTTATGTTACGACCTTCTTTGAGGAGGATGATAACTCACTGAGTCACCCACACAATCAACCTCTATACATCAAGGTTATGATCCATTAGACATGTGTTCATCAGGTACTCATTGATAATGGCACTAGCCTAAATATTGTCTCTGCTGCTCTGCTTAGACAATTGAATTATTCTTAGGACTCTATTGATCCTAGATGAAAGATCACTATCAAAGCATATGACAAAGTGGAACAAAAGTCTCTAGGTCTTGTGGTTTTACCCATTTGTGTCGGTCCTGTAGAAAGGGATGTCACCTGTTAGGTGCTTGACATTCCCTTGGCTTACAACATTCTTTTAGGATGGCCATGGATATATGAGTTGTGTGTTGTGCCATCCACATACCACCAATGCATCAAGTTCCCATTTTATGGTTTCGAAGTTACTATTCCTGCCACTACTAATTATACCTACAATATGCTCAGGGCTGTTGAAACTTTCATCCCTAGTAACCATGAATCCACTGATTATCATGACAATAAGCTAAAACAAATCAAACAGTCATTCAAACTGAAAGAAATTGGAATGGGAGAGTACCACATTGAACTAGTGCTATCATTAACATCTCTCCTAAAGTCTCATTGACATTATGGGAGACCTTCAGAGGCAAAGAAGCCATTCATGCTGACACCCCAAACCAAGTGTAATGGTGCTTTTGTCAAGGCTAGAGTGACCTTAGAAGATGAAAGTGAAAATAAAACCATTGTAGCATGGCTTTATAGAGAAGAGGCTCTAGTGGACTTCACAGAGTAAGCTCGAGAAATCACTCGTGAGAAATATGGGCCTTGTCTTAGGCTTATGAAGCATTTTGGTTACAAGGGAGTTGGCCCTATTGGGTGCAATAACAATGGCTTAATTGATTCTATCAAAGAAAGAGCTCGAAGCAACTGTGATACAACTGGCCTAGGATTTAAGAAGGTTCCTTTTCATTTGGGACCAAATAAATTCATACCAACACCTGAGAGTTCATCTAAAAATGAGTCACAAGCTGAGTCAGATACTCAAGAGGAAGAATCTGATGATGAGGATTCCTATCCTCATCCTATTCCTTATGATCTCACTAAATTCTTTTTTGAGCCAGATGACTTTGTGCCACCTGTTAGCACTATGGATGATACTAGTGACTCTTCTAAGGACAATACTGAGCAACTCAAATATTATTTAGAAAAAGGAGAATCTAGTTAGTCATTCCATATTGAGTATTTGTATAAGAACACAGAGGATGAAGGTGAGTATGTCCCTATCATTGTTGGGGATTTCTATAATCTCTCACCATGTAGCACTGATTCTAAGGAATATGAGTTTGACTCTCCTTCAGAAGTGACTATTGATAAAGAAATTGACCAAGTGCATGTCTATGAAAACCAAATCGAAGTGGGTGAAACGTCTAGGGTTAGGTTACATGGGTCTGATCCAACTAGTGTCCTAGAGTTGTCAATTACTGACATTCATACTCTGAGGCATTTGAACACACCTATGGATGAGGTCATTTTAGGTCTCAAATTGCTGGTCCAAGCACTTAATGACTATACTATGAATGCAATTGAACCAACCACTACTCTCTCACTCACACATCCTGAACTTATAGATTGGAACCCTAATGCATCTAGCAAAGTCCCCACATTCTAGAATGACTATGCTTTCGCCTATTATCTAAATGCTATCAAACCTATAATGTCTTCCACCAATGAGCAGAGTATCAACATGACTAATGCTGACATCAAATATCTCAGTAATATAATTAAAAAGAAAAAATGCAAAAGGACCAATGGTGAAAACCACATTGTGGCAGTGTCAGAACCCAAAAAAGTAAAAACAAAAGACATATCCAAGGGTGAAAACATCTTTGAGGCACCTACGGATGAGATATTTGATGCACTTCCCAGTCACTTTTAAGAGAGATCATCAGTCTTGATAGAGTCGATGTAGCCAATTAACCTAGGCACATAAGAACATCCTCATATGATACATCTAGAAAAAGTCACTATCACCTGAAGAAAAGGAAGAATTCATTTCCTTTTTCAAAGAAAAGAAAATAAATTTTTCTTGGACATACTTTGATATGCCAGGATTGGATCCTGATCTTATCATGCATCACTTTTACATAGCACTAGGCATCAAACCAGTTAAACAAAAGCTTCATCCTCACGTTGCATTTCTCATCAAAGTAGAATTGGAGAAACTTCTAAAAGCTGGTTTCATCTATGCAATTGATTATGTTGAATGGATATCCAATATTCTTCCAGTTTCCAAGCACGATAAATCTATTAGGGTTTGTACAAACTTCCGTGATCTTAACTTGGCATGTCCTAAAGATGACTTTCTGCTCCCTAATATTGATATGATCATGGACATGATGGCTAGTTGTGAGATGTACTCACTTATGGATGGTTTTTTTGGATATAATTAGATAAAAATTGTGCCAAAAGACCAAGAGAAAATGGCTTTCACATGTGCATGGGGAACCTTTTGTGGAATGTGATGTCATTTGGTTTGAAGAACGTTGGCGCTACGTATTAGCGTGTTGTTACTACAATTTTCCATGACATGATGCATAGAACCATGGAGGACTACGTTGATGATACCTTGGTCAAAAGTGATAAACACAATACTCATCTACAAGATTTGGGGCCTATCCTAGATCGTATGAAAAAATTTAGTCTTTGACTCAATCCTAAGAAATGTGCATTTGGTGTCACATCAGGGAAGTTGCTGGGATACACTGTTTCTGCAAAAGGAATTGAGGTAGATCTAGAGAAAGTACAAGAAATCATGGACATGCCACCACCTTAGAACATTTGTCAAATGAGAGGAGTATAGGGAAGGCTCCAATGTATTTACAGGTTTATTTCACAATTGGGAAATAAATCACAACCTTTCACGAAGACCTTACATAAGGGCGTGAAATTCAATTGGAGCCAGGATTGTGAGCAAAGCTTAACACATATCAAACAATATCTTATCAATCCGCCAATCTTGATGCCTCCCATCCATGGGAAGCCTTTTCTTTTATGCATCTTAGCAAGTGAAACATCTCTAGGAATCATTTTGGCTCAAGAAGATGATGACAACAAAGAAAGAGCTATTTACTACTTGAGCCGAAAACTAGTCTCTTATGAGAAGAACTATAACATTATTGAGAAAGCTTTCTTGGTAGTTGTCTTTTCTTTCTAGAAGTTGAGACACTACATGCTTGCCCACACTATGATACTCATGGCTAAAATAGACCCACTAAAGTACTTTCTTAGTAAGGCAACTCTCATAGGAAGATTGGCTAAATGGGTTATGATACTCAGTGAGTTTGACATCCAATACGTTGAATGCAAGGCTATCAAGGGACAGGTAATTACAGATTAGCTGGTCGATGCACCCATACAAAGTCTTCTGCCAATTAACATTGATTTCCCAAATGAGTTGATTCTAACACTCACGCACTACACATGGGTTATGTTCTTTGATGGGTCCTTCACACAACAAGGATCAGGTGCTAGATTACTCTTCATTACACCACATAGATACGCATTGCCTAAAGCATACAAGATTTTGTTTCCTTGTACAAACAACATTGCTGAATACGAAGCTTTGATCAATGGCATGAGAATTACAACTGAATGGAGAGTGAATCAGCTAGACATCTTTGGTGACTCTCAACTTTTCATCAACCAGGTTAATGATGTGTACCAAACAAAGGATGAGAAGCTAATTCCTTACAAGCACATGGTTGATGACTTAAAGAAGTATTTTGCACACATCACCTTCCAAAAAGTTCCACGAGTAGATAATAAAGTGGCTGATGCCATGGCCACTCTAGCCTCCCTGCTACAAATGCCTGAAAATGATCTTTGACATGAGTTCTTGGTGGAAGTGTTACACTACCCAACCTATGACACCATTGATTCTAAGATGATCTATTCTATTATAGGAAAAGAATCATCTCACTACCATCACATTTATTCCTACCTTCACAATCAAACTATTCTAGAAGGTCTGACCTGAAATGAGAAACATTACGTAATCTGTAATGCTTTGCATTATGTCATTATTGCTAATGGTCTATATAGGAGAGGTCTCGATAGAACACTCCTTAGGTGTTTAGAACCCAAAAATTCAAAATTCCCACTAATTGACATTCATGAGGGCATTTGCGGAGCACATTCTAATGGCCTAACACTAGCTTGCAAACTCCTTAGAGCTAGTTACTACTAGCTCAAAATGGAGCAAGAAGCTATCAAGTATGCTAGGTCCTACAAGAAGTGTCAGCTACATGGGAATCTCATCCATGCTCTAGTGAGAGAGCTAATTCCCTCTACTACAACATGGCCCTTCCAATAATGGGCCTTTGACTTGGTGAGATAGATCCACCCAACCTCCTCTAATGGACATAAGTTCATTATCACGACTATAGATTATTTCACAAAGTGGGTAGAGGTGGTACCTCTCATAGTTGTTGATGGAAAAATTGTAGCACTTTTCATCACAAACTACATCATTTGTAGATATGGTGTGCCATCCTCAATAATTACTGATAATGGAGGACAATTCAAGAACAAAGACCTCAAGGAATTATGCAAGAAATTCAAAATCACACAACATTGGTCTTCCATTTATTACCCCCAAGGTAATGTCTAGGCTAAGTCATCCAATAAGGTGATCCTCAAAATTCTTCATCACACAGTCAGTAAATCAGGGAGAGAATGGCATCTCCAGATCAATTCAGCCCTATGGGCATATAGGACAAGCATCAGAACTCCAACGGGCATGACTCCCTTTGCGTTGGTGTATGGCATGGATGATGTGCTTCCAATAGAGATCAAGATTCCTACCTTGAGAATCTCTATGAAGGGCCTTATCACTAATGATGACTATAGGATAGCTCAGCTTCAAGAGCTTTTGTTACTGGATGAACGATGAAAAGTGGCATGTGATCATCTGGGAGCATATCAACAACGAATGGCAAGAAGCTAGAATCGGAGGGTCAAGCCACGTGACTTCTAGTTGGGTGAGCTCATCTTGAGAGAGAACCCTAAGAATCAACAACAGTGAGTACAAAAAGTTAAAGTTTGAACCAAACTGGCTCAGTCCATACATCATTACTACAGTATACGGATCTAGTGCCTATTAGCTTTCCACAACCGAAGGAGAAGTGCTTAAAGAACCTATTAACACTCTCCACCTGAAGTAGTTTTACAGTTGATATAATGTCAATAAGCTCTTTGTACATATCTATATGTCCTAAAAAAAATTGAAAATTTGAAAAAAATTCTAAAAATTGAAAAAATAAAAAATACAAAAGAATAAAAAATTGAAAAATACAATTTTTTTTTGAAAAATAGGAAAAGTACCATTGGTGAAAATTTGGAAATAGGCATCATGGTAGAAAAAAAAATTAAAATCCTGCCAAAAAGGTGAAAATTTGGTAAACAGGTGCCTCTTGTTCCCAAACGCTCCATCTTGCAGCGCATCTTTTGGCTATTTTGTACAGTTGCTTGCATGCTTCTGCTTTACTGCTTTTCCTGCTTTCTACCCATGTATCCATGGATTGAGTCTTGTCATAGCTTGAGGGCATTCCCCTTTAGTGTCACTATTTTTGAGATTCTCCTTATAAAATCTCCTTCACGACACTCACTAGTGGTCCTCACTGCATTTGCCTACTATCACTAGTGTCACTATTTTTGCAATTCTCCTCATAGAATCTCCTTCACGAAAGTCACCAGTGGTCCTCAATGCGTCTGCCTACTATCACCACTATACCTCGTTTTCAAGATTCTCCTCATAAAATCTCTTTCGCAACAGTCACCAGTTGTTTCAGCTATGTCTACCTATTGTTGTTTGGGTGACGTCTCCAGATTTCTTTATGGAAGATGTCTCTTGTGTCAATCACCAATCATTCTAGCTGTGTCTGTCTACTGTCACTTAGTCCTCTTTAGGTTTTTCATCGTGAAGTTTCCTCTTTGACCTCAGTCACCAATCGTTCTGACAGAATCTGCCTACTGTCATCACCCTATTGAAGATATTTCTTTCAAACATGTTCTGGACACTGACACTTGATATCAATCCCAAAAAACATTGAACTTAAAAATGATATACTTGTTTGGACATGCTGAGCATTTTTTTTGTTTTCTTTGTTTTTCTTTATCATATCTCCTCGAGCAACTCAATGATGTCATCTTTGAATAGAGAAGTAATTACTGGGGGCATGATCTTTTCTTTGCTTTCTATCTATGATTTAGTTCCAATAAGTTGATCTATTCATATAAAAGGGGTGTCTACTATAAGAGCCTCCATCTCATATTGGATGGCCATGTGTGCCTCGACTTCTTTTATTAGAATACGTCAATAATGTTGGTTCTTCTCCTTGTTTGTTGGAGTGAACTCTTCATACTATAGTAAATACTAATACTCATCCGACTAAGTGAATGTATGGGTCACTACGAGTATACCTAGCACACTTCTATCTTAGGTTATGAATGCAAGGGTCATTGCAGATAGAATAAATACTGAATACTTAGCATAAGATGGGTCTCTTGCGTGTTTGGTGTGTTTTTCATGCATGAAACATTCTGTTCATCCTAGAATTTGTGCTTTGATGCTTATGTTAACTTGCTATATCAAAAGGGAAATTTTTTTTGGTCATTCTAGCTTCTTGTGCCTTGAATGCTTACATTTAATCCCAACAAACCTATAACGTATGTTCTATTCATATTCACATGATTGCAATGTTAGTGAGAATTGTATAACATACGAGCTTTGTTCTATATCTAGTGATGATAAATTGTCGAGGCTCAGTAACCAGACCTAGGGTTGCATTTAATATAGTCTTGCATTACATAATTCACTTGCATAAGCACGCTATTCAATTGTAACTCTGTTTCATCCTTTGTGATGGAGGACTGGGGATCTCTTCAAATAATCATGTTTTTCACAACTGCACTAATGATTGATTAATCACTCTCTTGGCTACTTTGGCTACTCTGAACCCATTTTCGAGATCAAATTCAAAATATGACACACCTCAGTGCCTCAAAAATGCATTTTAAAATTTTGGGACCAACGTGATTGAATGCTTGTGCAGTCTGAATTTTTTTGATACTTTGCAATTCTTGGAATCTTTTCAACACAAAATTTTTCATTCAAAATTTTTGAAATAAATTATGGAAAATGTCAACTCAAGTCAACTATGCTCAATTCTAGTTTTGGTCAAACTTGGTCTTCTAGACCTCAAAACCATGCCGAATTAACTCTGAATCTTCTTCTGATTTCTTCTACATTCTGTTGAATCTCAAATTTCTTCTATTGCTTAATGTCACATTTCTGGTGTGTCATCTTTCGATTTCACTCCTGAGGGGGTAGGATGATTACATCATTGAATACTTATTGCTCAGGGCATCTCATTCCTATCTTATGTCCTCATCATTTGGGGCATCTCATCACTCAGGGCATCTTGCTCCCTCCTATCTGGCATCTTTGCTATCTATCTTATCTTTTCATCAACTGATCAATCTTATAACAACTCGTCTCAAAGTTTGATGGACAGGTGTTGGGATAGTCTAAACCCCAACTCTTGAGGATCAAACCTTGTTCTGGGGATGATTCTATGAATCGTGATAGGGTCTTATTATCTTTTATTAATCTTAGGTATCTAGGTGTTCTATCTGCATCCTTAAAGGTTGAGCTCCATTCTGGAGATAATCTTTTAAATGCTTTCAATCTCGAGAATCTAGGTGTTCTATCTGGATCCTTAAAGGTTAAGCTCTATTCTGGAGACAATCTTTTAAATTCTTATCACTCTTAGGTATCTAGGTGTTCTATTTGGATCCTTAAAGATTAAGCTTCATTCTGGAGACAATCTTTTAAATGCTATTGATCTCAAGTATCTAGACATTCTATTGAGATCCTTAAAGGTTAAGCTCCGCTTTGGAGACAATCTTTTAAATGCTTTCAATCTCAGGTATCTAGGTGTTCTATCTAGATCCTTAAAGTTCAAACTTTGTTTTGAAGAAACCTTTTAAATGCTTATCAATTTTAGATATCTAGCTATTCTACTTGGATTCCTTGGGATTAAGCTCTGTTCTAGAGATAGTCCTTAAAAGCTTATCAATCGATCTCCATATCATCAACTTCAGAACCAATCTCATTTCTTAATCCTTCCATCATGCTTTTTGATTTTCTTTGAATTGAATGTGTTGCTCGCACATTCATTCAAAGAGGGGAAAAATTTAATACCCCAAAATTGGCTCATTACAATTATACCAATTCTGGTCTATTTGGATCAATTCTAAGACCTATTCTAATAGGCAATTCTCATTCTGCTACTCGCTACTTGACTTAATTGTCAGATGTAGAAAAATTTAATCTGCATTCATTATGCTCATTATTTAATCCCTATAGTACACACTCATATTAGCCATGTTAAACCTATTTGATTTCAATTTAATTTAATCTAAAGTATTCATACTTTATTAAATTAAATTATCTCCGAAGGCTAATGTACTATGGAATTAAATTTATTTAATTTAATTAATATGCCTATTTTAATTAATTAAAAAAAATTATTTAATTAAATAAAAAAGCTATTTCTAATTAATTAAGCAAAGTTATTTAATTAAATAGGAAGCCATTTCTAATTGATTAAATGAAGTTATTTAATTAAATAAGAAAAGAGTCTCTAATTAATTGAATAAAATTATTTAATTAAATGGAAAAGGTATTTATGAGAGCATATCTCATTTTATTAAATAAATATTCTTTCTAATTCTTCTCTTTAGTTCAAAAATGGAAATTCCTCATTCATTGCTGATCAAACTAGAAGTGACCCAGATCACTTACTCTCACACTAAAGTTTATCTAAGCTGACTGAATCTTACACTCAGATCTGAGCCAGTTAACTCCCTCTAATTTGGGAATCTTCCATCTTAATTGAACCTCACCTTCAATCCTAACCATTGATAGAAATCGATCTCAACTGTTGGAATATTTCAAGAAAATTTATTTAAGAGACCCTCATTTCTTCATCTTGGGAGGTTGAATTGAAGAAGCATCAAATTGCTACTACATTTTACACTCATCTAGCTTTAAGATATTCTCATATATTTTCATTCTTAGCTTAATGTCATCTAGATTTAATATGCATACATTTAGTATAATTTTTTTTACATGTTTTTAGATTAAAAATGCATACTCATATAGACTAATTGCATCCTCAAATCCTTTGTTCTTAGAGGGTCTGGTTGCTTGCACCTCGATTTTGAGGATATTAATAGGAAAAATCCCTTTAGATAGAAGGCAATAGGTTGGCTTGCAGGGCTAATCTTGGGTGAACAATCTGATGTTCATTCCAAGATGAATTCGCAAATAAGGACCATGTTGAAGTGTCTGTGAGGTTCAAAGGCCCACATTTCATAGGTGCAATACTTAAATGATATTTTTCTTTTGCATGTGCCAGCTCTTTAGTTTTTGTCATTCAAATCGAAATCATGGTGCAAGTTTTAATGATTTCCTTACTTCAAACATTAATTATTTTACTACCTTTCCACAAATGATGAAGTCATACATGAGTGTGCTAGACTCAACAAGGCATCCGACAATAGTACATTTCCTCTTTGGATTTCATGACACATCAGGCTAGGTCCCACCAATGATATTGTATGAGAACCAAAAGTGAGTTAAAGCAATAAACTCGTTGAATCTTTTGAACTCGGTTCAAATGGTACAAATGCTACAATAGGTTCAAGGGGAATTTGTTCCATTTGCAAGTGGTATAGAGGGTTCAAAAGTTAAATAAGAAAATTTTGAATCTTTGGCCATGACTTCAATCAATATATTTGTCAAAGAAATCCAGGGACCAAACTTGGTCAAAAATAAGCATAAAGGAAGGAATGATGGTAGGATAGGGTTTATAGATAAATTACTAAAATGGTTTATTTGCACCTCAGATTGGGATTGACAATAGGCAGAACTAATGGTTCAAAATAAATAATTGAAAATTGGAGTGAACCAAGAAAATAAAACTGGCGACTCTAAAAAATTTTGAACTAATAAGATCCATATCAAGTAGATTCATGGAAAGGGATTTAGAGGTGGTACATATATCTTTGGTGGTAGCCTCATAGGATCTTCAATGGTACCTAGCCAACTGTCAATCATAAATGCAATGAATCCTTGTAGTATAGTTGATGTCGTCATTCCACCATTGAATCCACCCACTGTGTGCGTGGGAGTGATGCTCAATATTCCATATGCACAAGATATGAGTAGAGGTGGGGGCATGAGCCAATAAAAATGTGTTTAGAAGAAAAAAAGTGTCTTACAAGTATGCAGGAGAGCCATTTCCTAAATGATGGAAAAGAAAATGGGAAAGTTGTGAGAGAGAGTCACATCCAATAGAAGAGTGATAGGTAATTCCCTATCTTTAGAGAATGAAAATAAAGAATGAGTGGTGATCATGGCATGATCGAGCTTTTTTAAAAACCCTGTCAAAGCTAGCTCAAAAGTTGGTCCATGTATGCCAAGCCCCACCAAGATGATGATAGTTAGCATTGGGATAAAAAAGGCCTAATTTATTATGCATTTAAAACTAGGGCTCTCTCTCACCAACTAACCACCAAAAAGGAAAGAGACCTTCTTTCTTAGTAGCAACCTCAATCATGTTAAAATCCCCACATAAAACCTAGGTGCCAGGTGGCAAATGATTTGTCATCCAATGTAAAAGGTGTGAACAATCAACCACATCATTGGGAGCATAAATATTAGCAATACTAAAGGAATGATTCTAAGAAGAAAATAAAATCCAAACAATTCTTTGCCTATGATTAGAAACATGCAAAATAACTGAGGAAATTAAATGAGGTGAGAGAAGAGTAACTACATGCGTAAAAGTACAAAACTCCATCACCTTTCAGGTCAACTTAAAAGAACAACTATATTTGAGTATTTCTATCTAAAAATCAATTTTGTTCAAACATATGATTTAGATAAATTCATTCTAGCTAAGTTACATATGTTCTCACACTTTTCCAATTGGAAATGTCTATTAAATGCATGTTCTATACTAGTTTGTATCCAATTACTAAATAAATAAAATTATTTCAAAAAACTAACATTTTAATAAAACTTACTTTTTTTTTATGATATTTATTTAATAACATATAAACACCATTTTATAGAGTTGAAAGTCAAGAATATTCTCATATAGATTTTATAGTGTTTTAATTAGATATAGTATATTGTAATTAAAAAATTTCACAAGCACGTATTTTAACACTAAAAAAACTATCAATTTTCATAAAGAAAAAAATATTAAATCATATCAACAAAATTTAAAAATTATATGATGTTCTAGAGGAGAGAGTTCTCTTCAAGAACATATAATTTTTCTTTTGGTTAGAATAGATTTGTTTTGAAAAATGTGGTGGTAGATAAAACTATGGATTTTAAGTGAGTTTAATTTTGAATCATTACAAAAGAAAAAATATAGGTCTAAAGCCAATTTTTATTTTTGATTGTTCTATCTATATATATTATCTTATAGATCAAAGGGGAATAAGTTTATTTCCATATAGTTTTTTTGGTGGGAACTAGACCCCTAATATTTAGAATTTTTTTAGCAACTAAAAAATTCTCTAAATTAGGAAAATATATCAATTCTTATTCCAAATAATTAGTAAAAATTATAATCTTAAACTTCACACATTTCATTAGTTTACTTCATTTTCAAATTTTAAATAATAATATTAGTTTTATGTCATTGAAGGTGAATAGTTATACTTTTGTTAGCCATTTCTTTTACAAAAGGGTGACACGAGTTTGTGCTTCTACGCACACCACCTAGCTAGCCTCATGATAGGAAAAAATAGGGCACTATCCAACCAAATTACATGACAAGCTGAGTTGAGAAGAAACCCAACACTTTTGATCTCTTGAAGGCAAAAAAAATACAGGTTACCAAGCTTGCATCTAGTATCATGATCAAAGTATTTTTTAGGGAGGTCTGTTTGCCCTCATACATTCAATGATAGAAAATTCATCATGAAAAATCTTGAATGTCATCATCATTCCCAAGAGAGGAGAAATTTGTGCACAAAAATACATTGGAAGAGTCAAGAGAGGGGTCTCCAATGGAGATGATCCTCCTTTTCTCCCCACCATTTGAATGATCACTTTGGCCATCTGGGCTATGAGAATGATGAAGGGTTTATTCAGAAATCATGGAAGTTTCTTGCAATGCATAGACCTAGCTGGCCCAAGGTTCTGAACCAGCAGAGCCTGCCATCCTCTGAGACTGGGGTTTGAAACAAGTGGTGGCATAAGCAAATGAACTGGAGAAATTGGTGGTTGTACGCTAGAGGTGGCCCGATCATTATCCTGGGAAGGACTTTCTTTAGAAGTATTGTTTCTTTTACCCTTCTTAACAATAGTAGTTCATTCATCTTCTTTCATAGCCTTCGTAGGGTTAACATCTTTGGCTGGTTCCTTTTTGCGTTCGAGCAAGGGACAATCTGTAATCTTGTGCTTAGTATACTGGCATTGGCAGCAAGTATTTGAAAGGTTGAGGTAAAGAACCTTCTACATGAAGGTCGTATTACCAATCTGAATATCCATAGTTTCCTTGAGCTCCTGAGAGCAGTCGACCTCCACAAAAACTCTAGACTGAGGACAAGCATTGAAAAACTTTTCAGGCTCAAGGCAAATCACCTTGCCAACAGTTTTCCCAATAGCTTGCAAAAATGACCACCATAGTATTGAGAGATGGGGAAACTCAACCCAAACAGGGACCTTAAGGTTGCAGTCATCAGAGATGTCCAGTAAAGTCTCAAGACCAGCACTGGAAAACCAAAAGGGAAGACCTAATAGACTAGGAACCACAGGTGAACACATGTTCAGCCTAGCCAAGGTTAGCTACTTTTTGCTAAGTCTTGTTTGAAAAGATATCTCCATATGAAGTTTCATCACGACCAAGCTGCTATGAGGGCACTTTGATAACTATTAGTTATGAATTGGTCGGTTTACACCCAAGGTGAGAATGCCTTTATTCAGAAGGTGAATATGTATTTTTTTTAAACATAGCTGTGAGATTCATGTTTTTATTGGTTTCTAAATCGAAGCTTTCTCCTGGTCATTACTAGAGAGATTTTACAGCATTGTAAAAAATAGCTACAAGGGTAGCATAATTTGGAATAGAATTAGTGTATTTTTTGAAAGATTATAGTGTTCTGATTGTGCAGAACTGAGTCTTTCTTGTCCTTATTGCGCCGATTCATCTAACTACAGGCAAATCTTCTTATGGAAAAATCAAGTCAAATTCTTGAGCTAAACTAATCTTCCACTCAATTTAAATGGTGAACAAATAGAAGTTTAAGCACTCCTTATCTTATTATATGTAGTTGTGGCATGCACAACAAATATTTTAGGGCTTCCTCTAGGATTGCATATGAGATGCTAGGATGTCCCGAATGTAAACCAGATGTGGATAAGATTAGACAAGGATTGAATTTCGCAGTGGGAGGCACTGGAATATTCGAATCTTCATCTTTAATAAGGTGAAACAATTTTTCTATCTCAATATAACGATTTGTAGTGCTTATATCCATCATTACACTACATACATTTCTACCACAAATGGTTCATGGGGTAATCCAAAATCTGGTGCATTTGTTTTAGCCTCCAAAATATTGTTGTCTACTTTTTCTTAGTTAATGGCACAAATTCAGAATCCATTTGCAAAAAACTTGTTGGAAGTCCACCAACGTAGAAAAACTAATCTATTTTCTCTAATTGGCACTCAAATGCATAATCGATAATGGCAACAATATTAAAAAGTTGAACCTTGTTAAGAAAAACATTGTGAAGATCTATTTTCTCCTATATGACACGAATTCAAAAGCCATCTAGAATTAATTTGTAGAAAGTTCACTGACGTAGAAAAGCTAATCCATTTTTTCTGATTGACAGTTTAGCTTCAAAATTGACAAAGGTGACTATATAAAAATTTCAAACTCGTTAGACAAACTCGGCGGCTTACATTAGGGGCACCTATTACTCTGTTGTAGCTCATTTTGGTATTCCCCTGCATGTCGGTACTGTAATGGGGTCTATTGCTTATCTTCAACAGATTTTGGAATTATGGTAGAAATGTTGTTCAATAAAATTGGTATTTGTAAATAATCGAAAAAAAATTCGTTGTTACAATCTAATTTAAAAGTTTCTTTAGACTTATTAAGAAAAAGTTCTTTGCAATGTTAACTTTGTATTTATTTGGTTTTGATTTATATTATTTGATTTTGATTTATATTAGGATTTCAAATTTGAATGTTTGTGTTCCAGTGGTTTTATATAAACATTGTTTTTGAATGTCATTATATTTGATAAAGTAGTGTTCCAAGTCTTTTTGGCCTGCAGTTAATCACAAATGTACACATAAAGCTCAGTGAATTAAAATGGCTTAGTTAGTGTTTCCAAACATTATTATAAAATTTTGATATGTTCTAGTATGTTAATTTTTCCAATAGGAAAAATAAAGATTATATAGAGTTTAAAGCAAACTAGGTACAAATAAAACTATTTATTAACTTGCCACATATGAAAAATAAAGATTGTAATGGGTTCAATGAAAAAAAAAAGGTTCAAATAAGACTGCATTGAATATGATAATAGCAACACAAATATACATATACCAATTTCAGATATTCTTATATGTCAGATTCAAGTTCAAGTGAATGCAATTTCAGTTTCAAGTTCAAGTGAGTTACAGGTTCAAGTTCAAATGAAGGACAAATACACAACACCCAATGTGTTATTTTATTACACCTAATGCGTGCTATTATCAAAATTTCATATGGATAAAATAATTCATAACACCCAATATGTGTTATTTCATAGCACACAATGTGTGCTATTGTAATATAGACAAACAAGTCCATAACACCCAATGTGTGTTATTCTATTACACCCAACATGTGCTCTTTTCAAATTGTAACATGAACAATACAAGTTCATTGCACCCAATGTGTGCTATTTTCAGATATTATGCACCCAAAGTGTGCTAATTCCAATGGGACAAAATAAGTCTCAAAGTGAGACCTATCAAAGTAATAGGCTCATTATATAAATTTAAAGTCCCACAATGGACAACATGTTGAAGTATAAAAGTTTGAACCCTGCAAGTTCAAATAGATTTTAGATCACATCACAGGTACAAGATTTTAGAAGATGATTCAAATCAACTAACAAATGTTTCTAGTTGAGTTCAAAATTTCAAGAGTTTAGACTAATTTCATATAACCCTTTCTGATTAAGGGGGGGATGTTAACATATTAATCATTAGGGTTATAGAATTAGGTTATAAATTTCAGTTTTGGAAGTTATTAAATAGTAGTTGTATTGCTAAATGACTACTTTATTTATGTAGTGAATCTCGCTAAATAGAATATAGTAAAGTACCCTTGGATGTTGAGTGAAACTCTAGTGAATGCCAAGCTGTAAAGTCAAGTTGATGCTAAATGAGATATGTTAGTGGCTGCCAAGTAAACAAAAATAGTGGATGCCAAGTGTACAGCTATAAGCACTATGCAATAAATGCTAGGTTTTGAACCTAATAAAGTTGAAAATCACTCATTTTTAAGTCACTTGAACATAGAGAAAAAATGAGAAGAGCAAAGAGGTGATCAAACAATGATTTAGCAGAAATTTGCACTAATCTCAACAATAATTTAACCGAAACTCTTCGATTCAAAGGTATTTCATCAAGTGCCAAGCTGCACAGTATTTGAAATTTTATTTAAATATTAAACCATAAGTTTGGTCAAGATGGCATCTAGGTCTAAAAACATAAAGGGAAAGGATAGTCATGAATTCCAACTTGTTAGTAATGAGGTTAAGCAACTAGAATTTAAACCCATTCCTAAGGTTGCATATAAAAATGACCTAGCTGGTGCTTTGTCAGTCATTCTAGACAAAGTAGAAATGGTCCAAGATGTCAGGAAATGTTATAACTATAAGATTGGAGCCATAGGTGACCTAGACATTTTTAATGCCTTTGATAAGCTATGTGACAAAGGTATATTGAACGATGAGTTCTCAATAGTTGAGAAGAAGGGTTTAACTAAAGCCCTAGTTTTTCCCATTGTATTTAAGATTAAATGGATTCATATAGTGTTGAGCCAAATTCATGATGGATCATTTTGGTTAGAAATAGGGCCAGTGAAGATCACAAAGAAAATTGTTCATAGGGTTACTGGATTCCCAACCCTAGATCAACCTAAGACCCTGAGAAGTGACAAAAAGGAGGCTATAGAGAAAAACACTGGTGCCAAATGGAACAATAGGGGAATGACCATTGACACCATCACTTAACCCCTACTTGATTTTGTTGTCAGAGTCATATCTCAATTCTATCAATCAAGCAGATTGAATAGCGTGTCATGTATAGCAGTAGATGTTGCATACAAACTTGTGAAGAAGGAACATACTTATGATCTAGCAGAGCTCATGCTACAAAAAATTAATGAAAATTTGGGAGCCATAAGGAAATCTAAAGGAGCTCAATGCAAATTTGGATCAATATTGGTTTGCATATTTTTCTATGTCATCAAAGAATTTCCATCAATTGGAAAGGTAAATTGGGATCCTAACAAGACAATTGTCACAAAAGTCAATAAGTTTATTGAGAAAATGGGAGACAATTTTAATGCTCAGATGACAAGCTACTTTAAGGACTTCAAGAAGTCCATGAAATAAAGGATGAGGATACTAGTATCATTGGTTGAGCAGCATGTAAATGACATTTGTTTCTTAGTTGACATAGTTTACACCTACATCCAAGCTGTGGTACCTAGAGTAAGATGGCTTAGGCCACTTGGATATGAGCTTGATGTAGACCAAGCTTTAGCTACAATCACTGCTTTACTTGTAGAGGAAATAGACAAGAATGCTCCTCACTTTGGGACTTATGATATTTTTAAATCTAGGGTGGTAACAGATTTGAAGACAGCCTCTATAGTGAAGAAGAAGAAAAAAATGATAAGAAAGCTCAAGAAGACATTTGGAGCTAATATAGAAGTAGCAGGTACTGCAATAGAAGAAGAAGCAGATGAAGATGAAGACGAGAGTGAACAAGAAGAAGATGATCCAAGGAAAGGGCCATTGGAATGGACATAGGGCCTAGGAGAGGACAAAGAAGAAGGTGTTGAGGAAGAAGAAGTCAAGAAAGCACCCACTAAAGCCAAAGCCACCAAAAGGAAAGCCAAAACATAGTTTGCATCCCAGCCCAAGGCAAAGAAGTGGACAAAGCCCATTGCATTCAAAACAAGGAAGCCTACTACAAGGGCTACCACAAAGGCTGCAACTCAAATGGAAAAAGATGAAGCCAAAGAGAAGAAGAAAGCCATAAAGTAGACTAGTGAAGAACCAAAGAAGAGAAGGAAATATGTTGCCTAGCAAGACTCGGAAGAAGAAAGAATAGAGTTAGATGAAAATAGCCAATTTACAATTGTAAGTCATCCCTCCAAGCCTACCATTGACAAGTTATGTGTAAATATTAGAAAACCAAACTTGAATGATTTAAAGACTATAGAATTTAATAAGCTCAATAAAGAAGAGAAAAATAAAATAGAGGAATTAGTGTATGCAATGAATGCCAAATACAAACACACACCTCTAGAATTAGATAGTACAATGCCCAAGGAGCTATACAAGATAGTTGAAGATAAGTGGCATTTTAGTTTACAAATGGAAAAGGAGATAAGGGAATCAATCCTAGCTAGAGTGCTGCCAGACCTGACTAAAGGTCAAATAGCTAAGGCAAATAAAATGCATAATAACATATTTTCTCCTAAATATAGAGAATTTTGCATCCTCCAAAATAAGATAGAGGATGTTGTAAATAAATCCAAAAAATTGTGGAAGTCAATATGCAAGAAAATTGATGATTTATTTGATGAGGAATATAAGGCAGAAGCTAGTGCCAAGAGAAAAGAAGCAAAAGAGACAACAAAGAAAGTAGAGGAGAAGAAAAGTAAAGAGGAGAAGAAAAGTGAAGAGGAAAAGAAAGGTGAGGAAGGAAGAGTAGAAGAGGAAGTAAATAAGGAGGAAGAAGAAGAGAATACAACTAAAGGAGAGGAAAAGGCATTGGGTGAACAGAAAGAATAAAGTGTGCAAGACACACAAATGCCACCTCCTAGTCCTCCTTATGCCACCATCACATTTGTAGAGACCATAAAAATAAAGGATATTATTGACACTTCATGTCAAAACCTCAATCCACTCACTGCAGAGGATCTCTCAAAGATCCTTCACCAATCTACTCTTCAGGCACAACTGTGTACAAGCCCTATATTGGTGAGTGTATATCAACTACAAAGAGTAGTAGCAACCCCACAAAAGGAAAAGGTGAAGCCAAAGGATACACCTTTCACATACATAGCTACTAGAACTAAGGTTCTAATGCTTCCACCACCACCTCCACCAAGTGCAACAAGTGAAACTATTCAAATGCCAAGTGTAGCAACAAGGGAAGATATAGGAAAACAAGAATAGTCAACAGGTTTATCTCCAAAAATTGTTAGTGATAAAGGGAAATCAGAGGAAAAGAAGGAAGAAACAAGAGATCAGGAGCAAGCTGCAATATAGACATTGGTTGAATTACCAAAAAATGGTACTCCCACTCAGACTCTTTAGAAGCTGTACACTGATATGATATCAATACAAGTTCAAACGCCAGGCTCGAGCTCTAGAAAGGTAGCTAGGATACTTCACTATGGAGATCCTAAACTTGATGAAGAGATCATCATTCCCTCCTATGAATGCAACACTCTCACCATAGAAAAGATAAATGAAATACAAGGTGCATTGGATAGGAGAAAGAGACAAGAAGTATTGAGAAGAGAATACAAGTATAGTCAAGCATTGAACGAGATAAAGGACATTTTCATGGATGCCTTCAGCTTGCAGTCACCAGATGAAACAAGTCCTATAATAGAACAATTATCAGATATAGTTGACCAGGTGACTAATGCAAACCATGATTCAAATGTAAAATTAATGGACTGGTTAGAAAGAAAATTCTAGTGCAAAGTAAATGAGAAAATATCAAATGATATAGCATTAGGACAAGTTGAATTGGCTAAGAAACTAGAAAGAGTAAAAATTGTACTTGGGAACACTTTCTCATTGTACAACAAACTGTGTGATTTTTCCAACTTCACACAAGCAACTAGCCAAAGAATAATGAGCTTGGAAAGAAATCTCAAGATTTCTAGCATCGAACTTCCAACAAATCTAGCTCAAAGTGAGAAGCATTTTGCATAGATGCTTCACACACAAAGGGAATTAGCTGTATTAATAGTAGAGGAGGCAAACATGAAGGAAAAATTGATGCAAATCTAGTCCTCCATAACCCCACTCTTAGAGGTCCTCCACAAGGAGCAAGCATGCGCAAAAACAATCCTAAAGAAAGATCCAAATATTTCTACCCTAGATAGACTTGTACACCTTGCTACAGAGACTGCCATCTAGCACAAGTCACTAAACATTGCATTGAAAAATTGGAATGCAACTCTGAAGATACACCTGGAGGTAAATAGTACATTTTTGGCTAAGTATGGTATTACTCCTTAGAACCCTTTGACATCAGTGTCAAAAAGGGGGAGATATATACATTAGGGGGAGATATGTATATATGGAGATATATGAAGATATATGGAGAATACCAAATTTTGATAATTTTGATTACATTCTTTCATTCATTTTGAGAATAAAGTGGAAAGTCTATAGATAGCCAAAAGGGGAAGACAAGAAATAAGACAAAGTGAGGGGAAGATGCAAAATTTTTACAAGCATGCGGAAAATAGATTAGATAAAACACATAGGCACAGGGAACATGAATAAGACAAAGAATAAAGAGAATCAGGCACATCGGCACAAAATTTTTGTTTCAAGAATGGACTAGGCATAATCAACTGAGGGGGAGTCATAAGGTATATTGTTGCTCACAAAAATTTTGAACAAATTTTGAAACTTTTGCATGTATGCCAAGCAAGAATAAAGAATGCACTCGATTAGATTAGTTCATTATGCATAGTTAAGTGTTTTTGACACTCATGTCAAAGGGGGAGATTGTTGGTCTTAGAATGGTCTTGAAATTCGAGCATCAACACACTTAACCAATTCCACCATATATGCCAAGTATACTATGTATGCTGAGTGAGTTATAGTAGTTGTCGAGTCAGAATCTTAATAGGTGCTGAGTCACAGTTCATGCCAAATAAGATAGAGCATAGTATGTGATGAGCAACATAGAGTGTAATAGGTGTTGAACAATCTAGAAATGTAATAGGTGTTGAGCAATCCAGTAATGTAACATGTGCTAAGCAATATAGGAACATTAATGTATCGAGCACCAATAATATAATATGTGCCGAGTGACATAGAATTAGCATAATAGTTTGTGCCTTCACAAACTAAGATGTAAAACCTTTTTTTCATGAATCATGAAGGGATAAGAAGATAAGATCAAGTCTTTGCATTTACCTATGATATCAACATGTAGCCAATCAGAAAAATGGAGAAGGCATGCAACCAATGAGAAAAATGCAGATATGAGCGAGAATTTGAGATTCAATATGGATCATAGATCCCTACTTAACCCTATGTCTTCACAATCTTTAAAAGGAGGTCAAAAGCTCCATTGCATGTGTGAGAGAGAACAGTGTATGGGGAGATTATAGAAAAAATTGAGTGTGAAGAAGGAAAGACTTGGTGAAAGTAGCAACAATTACAGATCTAGTTGATTAGAATAGAATAGGGGACACATATAGAGATCAAATCAAGCAAGGATCAGAATAGGAAGAGCAGATCTAGTACTTGAACCCAACAATTGAAGATTGCACAATATCATGTCAAATGTTCCAATACTTTCTTACCATTGTATTAGATGATGAAAATCCTATGTTGATAGCTTAGCTTAATAGCTAGGTGGGAAAACCTTTAGAGAAGGTGATGAAAATCCTATTGAATTAGGTGGGTTTAACAACCTATTGTAAATCCTTAAACAGGGTGACACTTCTTGTAAAGTGTTTGTAAATCCTCTAACTAGGTCACTGTTGACATAGTGCAAAGCCTTTAACAGGGTAGACCATCAGAAGTGGTTGAACATATTGTTGCAATAATATTTGTGGGTGTCATCCCCAGCCCAATTTTACCTTCTTATTCCTGGAGGGTTTTTGGGTTACCAAATCTCTTATGTCATGTGTTGATGCATGCTTTCATTTCATGTTTTCTTATATGTTTACATGCATGTACTTTACTTTCAGTTATGTGTTAATGAGGTTTTAAAAGGATAAAAACTAGTTACTTTTGATTCACCCCCCCTCTCAGAAGTACTCTTCCCATTTGAACATTCCAAAACCTCCTTTGGGGTTCACAACATGGCTTAATTGCCTCTTGTGGATTTGGGTAAGTCTAGCATTTGTGACATTTGTTCATAACTTGAGCTTTTGCTGCAATAATAAGCTTACCAACAATTGGTATCTGGGCCTTGGATCATAGGTTCAAATCTTGGGAGGTCTCTTTCATTTCATCAGTATGGAAGCCTCAGGTAGTGCTGAGGGGGAGATTGTTGAATTGGTGGTCAGCACCTCTTTAGGGTTCGCAATATGGCTTAACCATCTCTTGTGGATCTGGGTAAGTCTAGTGTTTGTGACGTTCATTGATAGCTTGAGATTTTGGTGCAATGACAATCATACCAACAAAGAATACCATTTTGCTAAAGAAATAATAGTTTTTTCTACATCACAATGGTGTTTAAGAATATTTAAGCTCTTCAAATGGAGGGTATAAGAAAATGGTTTCAATTACTAGAAATAATGAATTGATTGCAAAGACAATGTTATGTTTGTGTTAGATCCAATCCCCATCAATTTAAATGTTATGCATAACTATCAAGTATATTATAGAATAAAAAATCCCTACTAAAATCATCTAGGATCCATTTGGTTCGTAGAATTGTAGAAATCAAGATTTCTTCAAATCTGGATTTAGGTGAATCAAGGTTTTGCAAATCTTCATTCTAATTTTTGGGATTTTACTTGAACCATCTATTTCACTAGGAAGATGAGTTGGAAGATACAATTTTATTCATAAGCTTTGAGTTGTAGATAGGCTCCAAAAAATAGTCCAATCTATTATTTTTACACTTCTTAAAAAGTGTAACCACGTTTTGGTTTTCAACTCCTAGTTACTAGTGGGAAGTCTAACCTGGTTTTTAGTCAAAATTATAAGTCTAGTATTCTAATTCCATTTTGTCAATTTTGAAACAAATGCAAAAATTTTCAAATTTGAATTATGAAAAGGCCAATTCCCATCATCTTCCACAAACCAAACAGACCACTAATGGTTTAGAATTTTCCTCATTGTGATATGGTTGATTACTCACTTTTTATTATAGAAAGTTTTTTATTCACATATTATACTCTAGGTATTATGTGATGTGTGCTTCAGATTATCTTTTATGGTGTGTTCACATTAAATGCGAGATAAATATTCTTAGCCGAAAAAAGAATTATATGTAGTGTTTATGCATCTATGTTAAATAGGACGGGAGCCTAAAAATAGATTAGTTAATACTATATCATTGTAATTCATATAAATTATATATTAATCTGATGCATCAAATATAAAGACCAATTCAAATAATTTCTTTCTTCACCTAGCTCATAGAAAATGATTTAACTTTTATAAAAAAAAATTGTTTAATTAATTAATTAAAATAATAATGTAAATGAAAAGAGAAAATTGTACAAAGTAAAAGAACATTGTCACTGAAATTAATCAACAAAATATTTATAAAATATTAAGACAAATATTTATGACATTATTCTATTTTCTTGTAAAAAAATTGAGAATATAAATAAAAGTTCAAAACATTAACTAAATATTGTAGAATTATACTGTTATTACTATATTCGGACTAGTTAGTTAAAATTTATGACAGTTTTATTGCTATATTCCAGCTAGTTGGTTAACAGTTAGACAACTTGTTCATAATAACCAGCCTTTCCAAAATGCATTACCAGATTATCACATAGTAAATGAAAGTGTGATAGAATTCATACCCTGTGTTTCCAAAATTAGTCGCACTTGAAACTCTATTCCACGCATTTATTATGGTCTTGAATATTGTTCAACAGAAGTCTAGACTAAATGGTTTTCGTTACGCACTAAAGGGTAATTTATCCGTATATGCTTCACACATTTTTCAAAGATGTACAATAAAACTAATTTGTTTTACATTCATGCAGTTTGAATGCTTTCAATCTGTTGGCATGTGCTGTATTCAGCATTGAGAATGCCCTGCCTTATTTTAACAAACTTTTTAATGAAGTTTCCAGTGTTAATTAGTTTAACTCTTGCTCACGTTCAATTTTTCGTTTTTGTTTAAGCTCATAGAAAATGTGGATATACATCAAATGAAGTGCAACAAGGATCTTGTGAATAGTATAGTTGTTATTGAATGATCACCCCTAACATTTAAGACCAAAAAAAGCTTCTTAACAAGCTAATACAGAAGTCTAGGAAAGAAGGCTACAAGGATAGTCAAACGCCCAACTGGTGTCGAGGCTACAATCATTGCACTTAATGGAGTGACACTTCATTTAACTATGTTATTTGTATTGCTGTTTATTTATTCATTCTAGTTTGGCACTTGACTCTTTCTAAATATAATTAGTAGCTCGTAGCAATGTGGTCATATCTAAAGGATATGGAAGAAATGAAGTTTTGGTCACATGTAAAGGATCTGGAAGAAAAGAAGTTTTCTTTAGTTCTTGTGAAGTTTTGGAGGTGACTAGAATATCAATCAAGGGAGAAACCTAAAGTAAAGCAATGTTGCCACGACGATCTCTAAGTGGAATAGAGAATCTCAACGTGACAAAAATATGATGCATCTAGATCACCTTGCCACCTTGTATAGCTAACCTCTATTCAAGCCACAGCAAATGTAAACAAAAATATTTTAGCAGGACAGGTTTATTTGGTACAAAGCAAGAGCGGCTACTACGCTTATTTGGTTTAGGTTCCTTGCTCTATTTTTTTAAGAATAAAATGTGGAGGAGTAGCTTCATGTCTTAATTTTTTTATTCTTTATTTTCGAGGAGTCATTATTTAATTATTTATTTTATAATTACTTATTGAATAAAAAATGAGTATCTATTTGAGGAAATATTTTTTTGTCAATAAGGCTACTTATTTTCAGCCCCCTTCTTTGACACAGCTTCTTTTTATTTACTAAAAACTAGATCTATGAAAACAGCAAAAGATTCTAAAATATCCTTTTTTCTTAAATTTTTTTTTCTTCCATAGAAACACTTTATTGCTTGAATATAGAAAAATGTGATTTAAGTAGTAGCATGAGACATGGTGTAAATGATAGAATGCATGAAATAAAAAAACTCACATACGAAATTAATTTATTTCATTAGTTGGAGTTTTTCCATTCTATCCATCAGTTACAAAACAAATAGACAATTTGCATGAAGTGTGAATAATAAAATGACTATTGTTATCAATTTAGTGTATTGATTAATGAAATTGTAGATTCTTTATTTTATTACTATAGCAGAATTGTATGAATTTGTAATTTTATCAGTAATAATTTTTTATTTATTTTTATGTCCTTCGTGCTATCAAAGTGGTATCTCGAAGCTAATTATCAATTTAATATTGTAAATCAAAATCTTTATAAAAAGAGTTGGGAGTGGAGAGTTTTATTTTTGGAGATTAATCTATTAGTATGATGAAGTCAGTGCATTAGGGTTATAGAATTAGGTTATAAATTCCAGTTTTGGTAGTTATTAAATAGTAGTTGTATTGCTAAATGACTACTTTATTTATATACCATGCATTACTTGAATCACTTTAAGCAACTAAAGAAGCTATCATTATGTTATGATCACCTTCTTCTTGAACAAAATTTTATTGTCTTCTTTAATTAAATCTCCTTTTCCATTTCTTAAAACATTGATCACTTTTATGCCCTTAATTTCCACATGTGAAACATTTGATAGTATTTTCTCCTTTAAGATTATTATTGTAATTTGTCCATTCATTTTGTGGCCTTTGATAATTGTGCCTATTTTGATTATCTCTTTGTTGAGACCATTGTCTTTAATTATTTATATATTGATTCCTTTGATTAGGTCTTTGATTTTGATATGTTCTTTCTTGATTATAATTCTTGTATTTTCCTCTAGCTACAAATGCTTGACTCTTGCTAGACTCACTTGTAAAAAATTTAATCCTTTCTTCTTCATTTAACAAAGCACCATACACTTCTTCTATTTTTATATTTTTAAATTTGTTAGTTAATTCTAAAGTATGAATGAAATTATTATACTCCTCTGGAAGACTTTCAATTAAAAATTCTATGATTATATCATCTTCATACTCAAACTTCATCATTGCAAGCTCATTTCTTAATTTTTTTAATTTAGCAATATGATCATTCATGTTATCTCCTACTTTCATTTTCAAATGAGCTAATTGCCTCTAAATATCAATTATTTTTAACTTACTTGTCCTTTCATATATTGCTTGCAAAGATTACCATATTGCCATTTTTGTTTTTAAACCTTGAACATGAGGCCTAATCCCTGGACTAATTTTCCATATAAATTTAGCACGTGCATTCATATCTTTTTTATTCCATTTATTAAGTTCATTTTTATCTATAGTTTCTTCTTCTATGAATACTTCCTATAAATCTTTCATTTGTAAAATTAACTCCATCTCACATTTCCAAATAGCATAATTTGAGCCATCTATTTTTTCACTAACTACAAAACTAGACATCTCATTGGCAGCCATAATTATATCCCAAATTTACAAGGATATGTTGCAATCACATAAGCATGAAGTCTCTAGAAAATATGATGTCTTGATTTAGGCCTTCTTAAGAGCCAAACAAACAAGGTCCTTAGACAAATTAAGTGCAGTTGATATGTATTGGCTTGATCTACATGCACTAATGCTAGGAACTCCACCAACTAACCCAAAAGAAGCCCAGAATTGGAGAAGGAAAAATGTTATTGACTACCCTCACATTTTCACTTACTACATGCACCTCAAACATACTATGTTTCGAAAGGAGATATTAGAAAAGGGATTGAATGTTAAAGACTTTTGGTCAAGATATGAATGGCAACATAGGGGGTCTCCACATGTACATGGTTTTTTATGGCTTCATGGTGCTCCAAACATGGATTTAATAGATTGGCATAATGAAGAGCAGGTAAATGAACCTAGAAATTATTTTAACGAGATTGTTCATGCATGGAATCCAAGAGCCAATGCTCACCAACATAACATGCAGGTATATCTACAATAAGTTTATAAATTATGTTTTCCTTTAATATTGAGTTTTTTATTCTTATGTTGAGCAATTTCTAAATTAGAAGTGATTTGATTTGGGTATTTCAAAAAATTTCAAAACATCCATGCTTAAGAGACACGAGACAACTTATGGATGTAGATTTTGATCAAGATTATGAGGAAATTCTAAATACTGTTGAAAGACATACAATGTGTAAGGAGGGTGCATGTCTTAGAAAAAAGAAAGGAAAAATGGCTTGCATGTAGGAATTATTTTAATGGTGTATTTCATATAGAATATAAATTTAGTGACTATTTAGTATAATATAAAATAATTTATTTCAAATGTATAGGTACAATACCCCTTGGCCTCTAAATTTGAATGGTTCAAAGTTATATGAGGATATTGAAATTGGTGAAAAGAAGTTTGAACTTGCTAGAAATGATGAAAGAGTTAACTCACACAATCGTTACATTCTCCAGTTTTGGAGAGCTAATATTGATTGGCAGCTAGTTTTGTTAGAGCATGCAATTATTAGGTACATTGCAAAATATGCAGCAAAGGCAGAGAGAAACTTAGAAACCTACCATCAAATGCTAACGTGTTTGGCCAATATAGAGAATCCCGATCACTTTGCCTCAAAGGCTTATAGGAAAATTTTAACTGAAACTATAGTTGAAAGAGATGTTGGAGCTCAAGAGACATGTCATATGCTATTATAACTTCCATTGGTTGAATGTAGTAGAAAATTTGTTAATCTAAATGTTTCACGCAAAATTTTTAAACCAGTAATAAAAGAAAATGAAGGTGAAGGTGAGGAGCCAAAAGAATCCTTTATTGATGCATATAGAAGGAGACTGAGCTCTATGGAAAATTTATCATTGATTGATGCCTCCAGATCATGGATATTTAACAGGAATAGAAAAATGAAAATAAGCGGAAAAGAAGACAAAAGAATGCAATTGTTAAGGTATATCCAAGATTTGTAACTATTCCAACACACTAGTCAAAAAAGTTTGTTGACTTTTGTTTCTTAGAGTTGCTTCTATACAAATCATTCACAGAAATTGCAATTGATATTGGTGAAGATAATAACTCTATTATTTCAAATTGGGAGTCATTTAACTATGTTCCATGGCATGTTAAATGAGTAGTGGAATCAGAAGACAATGAGAATGTAAGTGAATCAGAAAGAAAAGATAATATTATTGGTCATGCTCATACGATAGAGCATGAATGAGAAATTATTTCATGGCTACATCATGGACAAGCAATACAAGTTTCTGAAATTGATATGTTGGGATGAAGGGATATAGATATATAGTATAATTGGTCACATACATATAGATCAGGTGAAGAAATTAATGTGGCAATAAATTTTATCTCTAGAATGAGAAAAAATGGATTGCTTGTAAATTTTTGCATAGAGAACAATATCAACATAACAAATTTTAGTTAGAGACAAAAAAAGGCATTTGACATCAATATGACACACTATCAAGCAGGTGAGAGTGTGAATTGTACATGATTGTTCAAGGAACTGCGAGTACAAGAAAGTCATATTTGATTGGTGGAATTAGTAAGTATCTAAAACAAGCTGCAATGCCAAATCAATCCCCTCTACTACTCCTTGCACCAACTGGAGTAGCAACATTTAACATTGGTGGATCAACAATACATTCAAAGTTGAAAATTCAAGTTAACGATTTCATGCAACTAGAAGGAACATGTTTGATCAGTTTTTCAGGAGGAAATGAATCATATAAAATACATATTGATAGATGAAATGAGCTTTATTGGGGAGAAGCTACTTAAGAATATAGACTCAAGGCTTCATCAAGCATTTCCTCATAAATCAAATCTCAGCTTTGGAGGTGTTCAACTATTTTTATTTGTTATATTTTGATTAATGTTATTCATGATATATTGAAATATTATATTGAAAATCTAATGAATGGCTAAATGTTTGTAATTCTTGCTAGAAGTTTCAATCATTTTAGTTGGAGACCATGGACAACTACCTCTAGTAAAAGACAAAGTACCATATGCAAGTTTTAGAAGAGCAAAGCTATTATGGGAAGAATTCAAAAAGGTGGTCACATTAGAAAAGATTTTTAGGCAAGATGGAGAAGACTCAAAACAACAAAAATTTCACCAATTACTCAGCAATCTTAGAGATGCAAATCCCACAATTATGGATTGAAATTTGTTGATGTTGAGAACAAGAATTAATATTATTCCAGAAATAAATGATGATTTTGATAAAAACTCTTCATTTATTTTCAAAAAATGATAATTTTTGCATTCATAATAGAAGTATGTTACATTCTCTTAGAGAACTTGTTGCACATATTATTGCAACTAAAGTATCAAACATTACTAATGCAGATGACAATTGTACAAATGAGTTAGATATGGAATTATTGATCTCAAAGAATGCAAGAGTAATGTTGACTTCCAATTTATGGAAAGAAGCAGGAATTGTAAATGGTGCTCTAGTTTTTGTTCATGATATTGTGTACAAGCCAAAAACCATGCCACCAGAATTACCCTTGTATGTACTAGTGAAATTTGACACTTACTTTGGATTCCCATTCAATGAAGAAAATGCAAAATTAGTTCCAATATGTCCAGTACAAAGAGGTTGTACAACTCAAATACCTTTGTGATTGGCTTGGGCATTGACAATACACAAATCTCAAGGTTTAACACTTGAAAAAGCAACAATTGATATCGGTCCAATAGAGACAACAAGAATGACATTTGTTGTGATTTCTCATGTAAAATCATTATAGGGATTGAGGATAATGCCACCATTTTCCTATGATCACTATGAGAAAATGCAAAAGGGAAAACAACTTGAAAGAAGAAAAGTAGAAGAAATAAGGCTTAGAGAAATAGAAAATATGTCATAAATTTTTTTTCTTAAATATTATAGTACCTTCAACTGCAATAGGTACATTTTTTCTTATTGTAATGGGATTGCAAAAATGTTTGTAAATAGTTCTTCTATGAATATATAATTTGGATCATTTACTAAGATGTTATATGTGTTCTTTTTCTTGGAAGGACTAGAAAAAATTATTCTATCATTCTTTGATATTGGTACTAGTTAAATTACAAATTATAATGTTTTTTAAAAGAACATATTTTCAATTATTTCTATTTAGTTATTCCATGTCAATGTTATATTTGTGGCTATCTAACTATATTAACACATTGTAATATCTCCTTATGAATATATAATATGGTTCACTCTCTATATTTGTAAAATCATTTGTAAATAGCTTTTGTATGAATATAATATGGATCATTTACTAAGATGTTATATGTGTTCTTTTTCTTCGAAGGGTTGAAAAAAATATTCTATCATTCTTTGATATTGGTACCAGTTAAATTGCAAATTATAATATTTTTTAAAAGAACATATTTTGAATTATTTTTGTTTAATTATTCCACTTGACAATACTCTTTTAGGTTTTTAATAAATATTTTCTTTAGATTTCATTCTCTTTTACGCAGTCAATTTTCTTTTGTTTCCTGTCTTTCAGATATTTCAAAAAAAATTTTTTAAGGCCAAGAACAATTAGAACTAATGATTTCTATGAGTATGTTTATCTTAGAAGAATTCATAGTGAGGAAAGAGAAAAATATTTATCTTCAAAAAGAAATCTTCTAGAAGTAGGTTTTCTTAGATTTTATCCTCCAGCTCTTCGGTATTTCAACTATTTCTATAGAGATCCTATTTTTGAAGAATTGGATTGTTGTGAGGAGTGCAATCCCACCATATTGTACTTTGTTCCTGCAAAGATCTATTTAGAACAAGCTCCTTGCCCCATAGATTTACATGAAAATGGTTCTCATTGGTTGAAAACAATGCTTCAAGGTCCACAAATTAGTACTCAAGGCCTAGAGAAATTTCACTATCATGGCCAAACTTTTCATATACAATTTGTTGGATTACACGACACACCTTGGAATTAGCATGTGGTTGATAGATGGGGGCCTTAGGGGGTCTTTTTGAATCTTCCGTTTCATGAAAGAACAACAAAAATTGTAATAGAAAATATACCTACATGGACACAATCAATCTGTGAAATTTCTATACTGAGGCATTCAAATAATGGTACTTCATATATGAGATGAAGAACCTTTGAGCACCTATACTGGTTTGATGTGTTGGATCCAGATACACATGACTTCCTTCAAAGAAACATGATTCACTATAAGGAATCTAGTGATTCAGATTCAAATGATTGATTCTTGATACTATTGTAATCAATTTCAATATCCTATCTATTAAAATAATTCCATAGTGATTTCAGTATTAAATCAAACAATTTCAAATGGGAAAAATTATCATTCATATTTGCATTTACTTTTGTTGTAACTCGTATTACAATATTTATTTAAAAAAATATTTATTTCTAATTATTTAATATATCTCATTTTTTATTAACACATTTTGATAATTACAGTTCAAAATTAAAGATTTTAGATTTTTTTATGAGATATATTTATACTTTTAGATGACCGCATGCACTCTACAATGTATAAGAAACAATTAAGAATATTAATGTATTATACTTTTGTATGATAAGTTTTATTTTTGTTTAAATTAAAAATGAATATAACAATTTTAATTTATTGCAAATTATAATTTCTTCTGTGTACATGATCTATATTTTTTAAGGCATCCATATATGATAAATTACATGTAATAAATTTTAATTTATAATCTTTTATGTTTTTTCTAGGATATAATATTAATACAATGGACCACTCTGACAATGAGTCTGAAATCATTATGCCAAGTCTAGTGGGCTCAGTGAACTCTGATGGATCCCCTCAAACTATTATTGATAAATGTGAAAAATCTACATCGGAGAGTTGTTATAAATTGCTTCTACATTTTGAAAATGTAGTAGTAGGAATTGATTTCATCTCGGATAATGAAATTTTAAGAATGAGAAATGTTATAGAAAAAGTAAGGGAGACATTTAATAGAATAGCTATTTTTCCAGATGTTTTGGAAGAAGTCAAAGTTGATCATGAAGAAAATGAAGGTCACAATACTTATCTCATCAGTGATTATTTTATAAGGTCTTTACATCGACCAAATTAGTTATTATTGATAAAAAGATATAATTTTATTCATGCATAACAAATGTATTCATATTATATAAACTATTATAGAATTTAATATTATTAAGCACAATATACTTTTTCAATAAATATGTTTTCCCTTATTCCTTTAAATTGCAAATTGTAGCCCTTGTCTATAATATATGTGTTTTATAAGTTATAATTCATTTTTTATTATAGTAAATGATTGTTTGTTAACATAACAAGATCTAGAATCAATTTTTTAAATAAAAATACTTATTTAACCTCATTATGTTAATTTTTATTATTATTCTATGTTCTATTTTTGGGTTGATTGTATTCTAATTTTTGCTTCAAGGTTTTCAATCACACTAATATCTACAAAAAACATTACTTAGTAACATTAAATCAATTGGATATATTGAATCATATATTTAGATAAACAATTTTTTAAAAATATTTTAATCATTAAACTAGATTATAATTAAATGTAAATACATATATGAAGTAAATTTAAATTATTGTAATAAATAAATCAAAAAATACATTCAATATTAAGCAATAGATGGAATATTATTATATAATATTAGAGAGGGAGATCTATTAGGAGAGGGATATGAATATTTTTGTGTGTGCATAATATAGAGAGTGGATCTTTTATCATTATAGGCATATGTCATAGGGAGAGTAAAGAGAGAGATAGGGAGAGACATGAGGAATAAATAGAGATTAAGGAGGAATATATGATGAGATGAGGGAGAGAATAAAGTTAAATAAAATAAATAGAGAGAGAGAGAGAGAGAGAGAGAGAGAGAGAGAGAGAGAGAGAGAGAGAGAGAGAGAGAGATTAGGAATGGAATAAAAGATTCAGGGGAGTGGGACAGAGAGGAGATGGATCTTGAGGATAATAATTAGGGATATCTCTTAGATGTGTACATATAAGAGATATAGATGGAGAAGATATGGTAATAGGTGCGAGAAAGAGAAAGAGTGAATGGAAGGTAAGGATATAGAATGAGTGACTATAGGTGGTAAATAAGACATAACGGGGACAAGATGAGAGATGTGAGGTAGATAAAGAAGAAAAATAGCAAAAAACTATGGCAAGAGAAGGGATCTGATTAATTATTAGAGAAGTGGTAGATAAGATAGAATGGGGACAAGGTAAGATAAATTAGGTAGATAAAGAAGGTAAATAGAAGAAAATATCTTGAGAGTAGGGAGAAGTGTTAGAGAGAGAGAGGGGGAGGGCTATAAAAGAGATTAATTAAGGGATATAGATGCATATGTACAAGAATAGAGATGACAAAGATGTGGTGAAAAGAGGGAGTGAGAAAAAAAGTGAGTTGATGATAAAGAGATATAGTGAGTAATTATAGGTGGTAGCTAAGATATAATGGGGACAAGGTGGTAGATAAGATATAATGAGGTAGTTAAAGGAGATAAGTAAGGGAAAAATATGGTGAGAGAGAGACTAGGGAGAGACTGTACATGAGAGAATTAGGGGGATATAGATGTGTACATATAAGAGATATAGATGGGGAAGATATGGTAATAGGTGGGAGAAAGAGATAGACTGGGTGACTATAGGTGGTAGATAAGACATAATAGGGACAAGATGAGAGACATGAGGTAGATAAAGAAGAAAAATAGGGGGAAAATATGGCAAGAGAAGGGATTTGATTAATTATTAGAGAAGTGGTAGATAAGATAGAATGGGGGCAAGGTAAGAGAAATTAGGTAGATAAAGAAGCTAAATAGAAAAAAATAATATGGCAAGAGAAGGGATTTGATTAATTATTAGAGAAGTGTTAGATAAGATAGATTGGGGGCAAGGTAAGAGAAATTAGGTAGATAAAGAAGCTAAATAGAAAAAAATATCTTGAGAGTAGGGAGAAGTGTTAGAGAGAGGGGAGGACTATAAAAGACACTAATTAGGGGGGTATATATTTGTATGTATAACAAATAGAGATAGGGAAGATGTGGTGAAAAGAGGGAGCAAGAGAAAGAGTGAGTGGAAGATAAGGAGAGACAGTGAGTAACTATAGGGCATAGATAAGATAGAATTGGGACAAGGTGAGAGACATGAAGTAGATATGGGAAAAATATTGTGTGTGTGTGTGTGTGTGTGTGTGTGTGTGTGTGTGTGTGTGTGTGTGTGTGTGTGAGAGAGAGAGAGAGAGAGAGAGAGAGAGAGAGAGAGAGAATTGGGATGAAGAAACATTAACATTTTTTTAGTATTAAACTAAACAACTACAACCCCAAACATACATTAAATTAAACCTATTAGTCAAATTCAAAAATTTGTCTTTTACATAATACAATTATACAAGTTCATATTGTAAAATTTATGTAGTAATATTATATTATATAATAAATATTAGAATCCTATTCTTTTAACATCTCCTACGAATGCTACTAGCTATATGCATATTATATATTTATATAATATATATAGAGAAAGTTGAGATATATCAAGGCTTTAATTTACACAAAAAAAAACTAATATTTATAAATTAAAGCCTCGATATCTCTCAGCATTCTCTATGTATATTATATAAATATATAATATGTATATAGCTAGTTTAATTAACTGAAACAATAATTTCAACAAAGAATCAATTTAAGAAAATAAACATATTAATCAATAAAAATAATATAAAACAATAGAACAAATATTTGTAATCTTATTATATTTTCTAGTAAAATAAGAGACCAGCATAAATAAATATTTAAAGCATTATTTAGATATTGTAACATTATAGTTTTATTACTATATTCTACCTAGTTAACTAAGATTGATTTAAGATATATTTTATTAGTATACTCGAGATAGTGGATTAAAAGTAAGACAACTTGTTCATAATAACCTTAATCTTCCAAATTATCACGACCAGCCTTTCAAAAATAAATCACCAGATTACCACATGGTGAATTAAAGCGTGATAAAATTCATCGACTCTATTACTCGCTGTTGTAACTCTCTTCCACACATTTATTGTGTTCTAGAGTAGTGTAGATTGAATGGTTTTCGTTACACACTTAAAATTAATTATCTGTATATGCTTCACACATTTTTCAAGGATGTACAATAAGACTGATCAGTTTTACATTCACGCAATCCTAGTGCTTTCAATCTGTTGGCATGCGTTGTGAATGTCCTTAGTGTTAACAAATTGTTGAATGAATTTCCCACAATGTTTTTCACTCTTCCTCACATTCTATTTTTCATTTTTTTTTAAAGTTCTCTCTTCATCGTGTATGCAGATAGAAAAAGTAGATGTAAATCAAATGAAGTGGAACAAGGTTCTTGTTATTTAAAATTTTTTTTTGAAATGAAACGCATGCGAATCTAATTATTAAAACATTTTTTAATTTAAAAAATTATTATCAACGACGATGTGTAGCGACGTGTACACATTTCATATGTGTATTTTTAAAAAATTTAATTTTTTAATGTTAATTTGAATTTCGAATTTGAGTGGAGTAGTGGAAATTGAAAAGTTTTTTTAGTGGAAATTGAAGAGTTTCTTAATGGGAGATGAAGAGTTTTTTCTGTGGGAGATGAAGAGTTCTCTGTCTCATTATAAAACACTCATCTCCTCTCATTTTTCTTGTCATTTGTAAAGGAATACATTTGCAGAAGACAAGTTTTCAGTAAAGCTTCATTGTTTTTGTTGAGAGAAGAAAAGAGGGAGATAAATCATTTGGAAAAGCATTCTACATTTGAAGATCACCAAGTAGATCAAAAAGCTAAGTAAGTTTTTTATTTATTTTTTGTTTATATTAAGTTTTATTTTGAATTTTGATTTAATGTTAATTTGAATTTCGAATTTGAGTGGAGTAGTGGAAATTGAAAGGTTTTTTTAGTGGAAATTGAAGAGTTTCTTAATGGGAGATGAAGAGTTTTTTCCGTGGGAGATGAAGAGTTCTCTGTCTCATTATAAAACACTCATCTCCTCTCATTTTTCTCGTCATTTGTAAAAGAATACATTTGCAGAAGACAAGTTTTCAGTAAAGCTTCATTGTTTTTGTTGAGAGAAGAAAAGAGGGAGATAAATCATTTGGAAAAGCATTCTACATTTGAAGATCACCAAGTAGATCAAAAAGCTAAGTAAGTTTTTTATTTATTTTTTGTTTATACTAAGTTTTATTTCGCATTTTGATTATTATCCGCATTAAGAATTGTAGTTACACTATTTACATTTAGTTGTAAGTTATTTTTAAAATTAGATTTCTTAGCTTTTACATCATTGTATTCAAATTTACATTTGCATGTTTCATGCATAATTTATATATAGTTGCATGTTATATATTTAGATATGATTTGTGTAGATTATTGTTTTTTCATATTTTTCAATATTTTTTATAGATTAATGTTGTATTTTGTTTTCTATAATATTTCATATGGATGGCAATGCCGCCATATCAATTTTTTTTTAAAATAGTGATTTATAAATTTAATGATTACTATTTTCATTTACAAAAGTAGTTTGATTTATAATATTTTTTTAATTAAGAATAATATATTGATTTATATTAATATTCTGAGTTAGATTACTATTTCGATCAAAATAATTTTGTAATCAACATTTAGATTATAATTAATTCTTAGCTGTGTTTTCTGGGTAGATTGTGTTAATTGTTACATATTATAATTAATATATTTAGATTGTTGATTATAATTAACTGTTACATATTAATATTTGAAAAATGGATGGCAATGCCGCCATATTTCCAATATTTAATAAAAGTACCCATTTATTTAATTTTAAATATGAAAAATCAAATTTAGACTTTTAATTTTGTTATTTGAAAATTAGAGTAACCATATGTTTATTTTAATTAATGATTATTTTTATATGCAGTTTTAAAATAATAATTATTAACTTTTAAGCATCAATCTTTTAAAAGTGGAAGGCAATGCCGCCATTTTTTAAAATATTATAATACTAAGCAATTTATTATAATATTAATTATATTTGAAAAAATATTTGTAATGTTTTCATTAAGATTAGTATATTGATTTAGAGTACTTGAATTAGATTACTATTTCAATTATAATAATTTTGTAATTTACATTTAGATTAAATTTAATCTTTGTATATTAATATTTGAAAACTGGATGGCAATGCCGCCATTTTTCAAATATTTTATTAAAGTGCCAATTTATTCATTTTTAAATTAAAAAATCAAATTTACACTTTTAATTTAGCTGATTGAAAAGTACAGTAGCCATATATTTATTTTAAGCTATGCTTATTTTTTATATGCAATTTTAAAAGAATAAATAGTAAGTTTTACCCATCAATCTTTGAAAAGTGGAAGGCAATGCCGCCATTCTTTAAATATTATAATACTAATTTAGCTGATTGAAAAGTACAGTAGCCATATATTTATTTTAAGCTATGCTTATTTTTTATATGCAATTTTAAAAGAATAAATAGTAAGTTTTACCCATCAATCTTTGAAAAGTGGAAGGCAATGCCGCCATTCTTTAAATATTATAATACTAAGCAATCTATCATAATTTTTTTAATGTATTCTCTTATTTATTGTTCATACTTTCTTCATTTATTCTTAATTAATATATTTTTCAGCAATCTTTTATATGGTTTGTATGGAAAATTATTTAGTGTCATGAAAAATATAGCTTAATTCACTAATATTTGTTTTTTACTAGCTATGGTGAGACCTAGGTTAAATTTTGAATCAGAGGAGGCAAGAAGAGAATACCAAAGGCAATATCAAAGAGAATATCGTAGAGAATACCGTAGACGTCAACAACAACAACAACAAATAGAAAATGAAACAGAACATCAAAGAATAACATTTAATCAAGGAAATGGGCAAAGTTGTGGTAGAAGAAGGTCTGAAGTGTCAGTTGCACAACTAGAAAATGATGAAAGAGAGAACAAAAATGTACAGAGAAATAATCGTCAACGTACTTCTTAGAGGGTCCTTCCAGATACACAAAGGTGCCGAGTCCAACATGTTGAAGTGCAAGCAAGTGACATACCTGAACATCCTATACATGCAAATAATCAACTAAATGTTCAGTATGAAGGGTCTCCATCTATAGAACATGTCCCAGAAACACCACAACATGAAAGTCAAATCCATGTGAATGATGAATTAGAAGGTGATATAGAAAACATTCCCAATCCAAATGGTATGCTTCAATCTGAATTTAGAAGATTCCAAATGCAGTTTAGATATCAGATAGATAGTTTGAAAACACCAAAGATGTGTTATGTTTTTCAGGAGTCATATGCAGGAATGAAAGTATATCGCACCAGTGAGGGTCCAATATGTAATAGGTGTCGTCAAGAGACAGGAATTCATAGGTTTTCATCTTCAAATAATATGGATCCAGGATGTCAACCACCAGAGCTTGCAAATTTAACTCAAGTTGAAGAAATGCTCATTGCACGTGCAAACCCTATATTGCAAGTTACACATGCAATTGGAGGTCAGTATAAGTATAAAGGACATACCATTAGTTTTCCTCAGCATGTTGAACAATTATCAAAAGTCTTGCCACACACAATTGATCATTTACCAATCATCATTGTTCGAAGAAGGGATCAATGTGGTACAGGATATAACTTTACTGTGAATAGGGATCGTGTTTATAGAGCATTGAAATACAAAGTTGAAAATGATAAATTTTATGCAGATGTCAGGATAGATGAAAGTGCTCTTAATGACTTGCCTTCAAATAGGGATGAGAATATTTTTCATACATTAAAGACAGTGCACATGGAGTTTGATTCTGATGCAAATGAAGTTGTATTCCTAGGTCCTCTCATGGAGACAGATGAAGGTAATATAATTGAGCACACAAACTCTATGGCTTCAAGGCCACCTAATGCTCAAAGGGAAATGGAATTAATTCATGCTTGAGTTAATAATCCTAATGCAATTCCATCTGCTTTAATTGAGTGGCCATCTATGGGTGCATCACCTATCAATGAGTATGTCACATCTGGGTTGTTGGATATGGCTTTCCCAACATTGTTTCCAGATGGAAGTTGTGATTGGTTAGAGCCTAGAATGAAGCGGGTATACTTGCATGAATTTTTAAAGCATTTGATCAAATATAGGGATCATCGCTTTGGAAAACATCCAAGGTTTAGGTATTTTGTGCAAAACATGGTAATGAGACATCGCACACAAAGTTCAGCATCTGTTTTTGCAAAAAGGAGCTTTCAGGAAATGCCAATAACTATTCATGAATTGCGTGAACATATGGAAAATATGCCTCGCAATAATCTTGCAGATAGGCTGATGCGATTTGGAACAAGTCTAAGAGGAACAAGATCATATTGGGCAAAATGTAAAGCAGAATTAACTGACTTGCTTGACCAGCTTGGCACACCTACAATTTTCTTCACATTAAGTGCAGCGGATATGCAATGGCCTGATTTACATGCACTAATGCCTGGTACAACACCTACTAATCCACGAGAGGCTCAAAGATGGAGAAGGCAGAATATCATCGACTATCCACATATTGTCACTTATTACATGCACTTAAGGAATACAATGTTCAGGAAAGAAATACTTGAAAAAGGTATGAAAGTAAAGGACTTCTGGTGTAGATATGAGTGGCAACATCATGGTTCACCTCATGTTCACGACTTCTTATGGCTCGAAGGGGCACCAAATATGGACACTATTAATTGGTCAAATGAGGATGAACGAAAATGTGTTGAGAGATATTTTGATTCCATTATTCATGCTTGGAATCCTAGACATGATCCACATCAAAGAAACATAAATGTAAGTTTCATATTATAAATGAGTTAAATATTAATATGTGTTTCTCACCTCTATCTAATAGAATAATCTATGAATTATCATTTATAGGTCTTCCAGAATTTTGGTGAGCATCCATGCCTGAAGCATACAATGCAACTAGCTGAGATGGATATAGACCAGGATTATAAACAGATACTCAATTGTGTTGAGAGACACACTGTTTGTAAGGAGGGAGCATGCCTTTGTAAAAAAAGAGGAAGAATGGTTTGCAGGTTAATCAAATTCAAAAAAAATTTATGTTTAAATTTTCTATTTCACATTTTTTAACAAGTTGGGTTAACTACATATGTATTCACCAATGTTTCAGGTATAATGCTCCTTGGCAATTAAATTTGGAGGGATCAAAGTTATATACTGATGCAGAATCAGGTGAGAAAAAATTTGAACCAGCAAGAAATGATGACAGAGTTAATACACACAACCGATACATACTGCAATTGTGGAGGGCTAATGTTGATTGGCAACCTGTCCTTTCAAGACATGCAGTTATCAAATATATTGCAAAGTATGCAGCAAAAGCAGAGAGAAGCTCTGAAACATATCAACAAATGTTGATGCATCTTTCAAATCTTGAAAATCCTGATGATTTAGCATCACGGGCATATAGAAAGCTTTTAACAGAGACAGTTATAGAAAGAGATATTGGAGCTCAAGAAACATGCCATATGTTATTAGAACTTCCATTGGTGGAGTGTAGTAGAAAGTTTGTCAATCTAAATGTCTCACGTGAAGTTTTCAAACCTGTGGTAATCAATGATGATAGAAATGAGGAAGAACTCACAAAATCTTTTGTTGATGGTTATAAAACAAGACCACTTTGTATGGAATGTATCAGTTTGATTGATGCAGCAAGGTCCTAGTTATATAATCCTAAAAGAAGAGGAGATAATAAATGGGGGCCAAGAAAGAAAGCAGCTATTGTTAGAGTTTTTCCTAAGTATTTTTCTATTCCTCCACGAGATTCTGATAAGTGGGTGAACTTTTGTTTGTCTGAGTTGTTACTATACAAACCTTTTCGTAATGTTGAGAGAGACATTGGTCATGATGATGATACTATAGTAGCAAATTGGGACTCCCTCAATTATAATCCTTGGCATGTCCAAAGGCAAGAACATGCACAAAATAATGAACCTTCAACTGATTCAGAGACAGTAGATAATGGATCCATTCAGGAAAATACTACAGAACATGAGTGGGAAATAATATCTAGGTTACATCGTGGTCAACATATGCCAGTTTCAGAAATTGACATGTTGGGGAGAAGAGATATTGATAGAAATACAAATTGGTGTAGTGGATATCAAAGTGAAGAGGAGACAATCCAAGCAATAAATTTCATACCTGAAATGAAAAAGCATGGATTTCTTATGTATGATGACATTCCACAGTGTATCAACTTTACAACTCTTAGTCACAAGCAACAAAAGGCAGTCAACATTATTCTGACACACTACCATTGCAATCAAGTGGGAAATCCTTTGTTTATGATAATTCAAGGAACAGCAGGAACAGGAAAGTCTTATCTAATTGGTGCCATCAATCAATCTTTTCAAATGGCATCCATGACAAATCCTTCTCCTCTTCTATTGCTTGCACCAACTGGAGTTGCAGCTTTCAATATAGGAGCATCTACCATTCATTCAAAGTTGCGAATTCCAATTGCAGATTTTGCTGAACTACAAGGGACAAGACTTACAAGCTTTCAACAAGAGATGGAAAATATCAAATATATTTTGATTGATGAAATGAGCTTCATTGGCCAAAACATGCTGGAAAATATAGATAGTCGACTTCGACAAGCCTTCCCACATAAAGCAGACATAAGCTTTGGAGGTATCCCTTTCCGTACATCACATGTTGTTATTAATGTCTTCTAATTCTTATTAAGATTGGTCATATACAATGCATATCTTTTGATTTTACTTTATATATGTAACTAAAAATTTTGCAACTATCTTTCAGGTGTATCTATTATTTTAGTTGGTGATTTGGGGCAATTACCTCCTGTTAATGATAGACCAACATATGATAGCAATAGGTGGGCAAAGTTATTATGGCAGGAATTCAAGACAGTGGTTACACTAGATAGAGTATTTAGGCAAGATGGAGAAAATAGCCAACAACAAAGATTTCGTCAGCTTCTCACAAATGGGAGAGATGCGAATCCACAAATAGATGACTGGAACTTGCTTATGACACGAACACCTATAAGATTAGATGTTGCAAGCAATTATGAGTTTGATAGGGCAGTGCATTTATTCTCTACAAATGACAATGTTCGTAACCATAACATGAGGATGTTGTATTCTTTAAGACATCCAGTCGCACATAGCCTTGCAACCAAGTCAAGGAATGGTAATGGAAATGAAGATTTATCAAGCGATGAACTTGATACAGAGTTATTGATTAGTAACAATGCAAGAGTAATGTTGACTACAAATCTATGGATAGAAGCTGGTCTTGTCAATGGATCATTGGGATATATCAGAAATATTGTTTACAAACCAGGAACTGCTCCACCTGAGCCACCATCATATGTTACAGTTGAATTTGACAATTACTCTGGAGTACCATTTGATGATCACCATCCAAACGTAATACCAATAGCACCATTGCAAAGGGGTAGGACCTTCCAACTACCATTAAGGTTGGCATGGGCATTGACTATTCACAAATCTCAAGGGCTAACTCTTTCAAAAGCCACAATTGACATAGGTCCAAGAGAAAGACCAGGATTGACATTTGTGGGGATATCTCGTGTTAAGTCACTGCAAGGTTTGAGGATAATGCCACCCTTTACATACGACCGTTATGAGAAAATGAAAAGTGGGAAACAACTTTCAAAGAGAAAAGTAGAAGAATGTAGACTGAGAAGTCTTGAAAATAATTGATTTTTTGAAACATATTATTTAATAATAAAGATTTATTTGTTCTACTACATTATGTGATCATCATCATCAACTATTATGTTGTTATTCTTATTATGCACATTGATAGTTCATATTCCACAGTTAATGAAAAGTATAATTTGATATGCTCAATGTCACATGATAACCTTTTTAGTTGCACATTTTAATTCTTGCAAGTACCATTACGCTAAAATTTTATTATACTAATTCTCTAATTTGTAAATTTAACTATGATCATCAATTGGGTCCACAAATTAAGTTTATAATATTATTTCAAATTATAAAGGCATTCTTCAATTCAAATAAATCATAATGTTTGTGCTTCATTACTTTCAACCAATACATTGCTACTCAATATTTGAAATCTATGTTTGTCTATTCTTCACTATCCATGAATGGTCATAATATTACCATGTTTCAATACCCAAACTTTCATTACAAATTTTAATACAATTTGGTTTTGTATTCATTTTCTCCACAATTGATTGTACTAAGTGACATGTTCTATTTTTTTAAAGACCATTATTGATATAAAATATTTATCCCTCTCATTAAGTATACATTTGTTCTATTTTTTTAAATTGGTGATAATGCTTTCTAAATTGTTTTCCATGTTTTTTTTTAGGCATGGAAGCCTCTGATAGAGAGTCAAGCATTGTTGACATAAGCCCAACTTCTTCAGTGGACTCAAATCATTTTTATGAGACAGAGTTTCAGAAGTGTGCACGAATAATTAAACAGTGTTGTACAACTATGGTAAAAGCTCTTGATAATGCAGCTTTATCTATTGATCATGTACAAGAGATAGATATAATGGAGATGGAAGATGTTGCAAAATATGTACGCAACACATCTACAAAAGTAGATGCATTTCCATCCATGATGAAAGAGGTCTATGATGATCATATTACGAACAAAGGCCGTAATACAATTTTAATCTCTGAACATTATGTGATGTACTTACATCATTATGGAGAACTATATACATGGTCCATATGATGATTTCACAATTTTTAGTATTTCACTTATTACTTTATCGAGAGAATTGTACTAGGAGATGTTGTTCTGCTTTCATCTATGTATCGAAAAAATAAATAAACAATTTAACTTCTTAGCTCAAATTCTTCTCAACTATACTTGCAAATATTTCAAATCTTTTTCCTTGACCTTTGTGTTTGTATTATTAAAGCTTTAACATGAGATATATCATTTATATGTTGATCATTAAATTATGTATAAAATTGATGTTTTATATCTAACTATTAATCCACTCTAAAGTAGAATATTCATTTTATACTCATTTTAAGTGCAATCATTACCTCAATAACATTTAGTAGTCCTTCATTGTACACTATTCATGCTAAACATAACAAATTATGTATAAAATTGATGTTTTATATCTAAATATTAATCCACTCTAAAGTAGAATATTCATTTTATACTCATTTTAAGTGCAATCATTACCTCAATAACATTTAGTAGTCCTTCATTGTACACTATTCATGCTAAACATAACAAATTATGTATAAAATTGATGTTTTATATCTAACTATTAATCCACTCTAAAGTAGAATATAACTCTGCAAAATTTTTTGCAAGCAATCTTTGTTCTGTCTTCGGCTGAAAAGGGAAAAAAGAATTTCAGATCTGAGATTGTTTAGATTGCCCTATTCGATTCAAAAAGCCATGGAAGTCACCGCAATTACATCTCCAAGAGGCCTAATGTGCCTTGATTCAGTAGCCACATGCTTATCTCCACGAAAAACTCTGCACAGGTCCTCCAGTGGCCTCAATTTCCGTCATATGAATAGAATTCTAAATCTAAATGAAATTAATTAAAATTGAAATATAAATCAAAGTAGAATATTATAACTAATTTTGAATTTCAATTTACTTATACATCTAAATCTAAACGAAAATGTAAATAAAAAATAGAAATCTCACCTGCAAAAATGTTACTCCAAAACTTCAATTTACTCCTATTCAAAAACTCCAATCTCATCCTCCAATAACCTCCACCTCTTCCTTCCTGCAAAAACACAAAATGAAAATGAAATGAGGAGCCTTGGTTTTATAACTTCTGAGAGGCTCCTCATATCCCCCAACAAACGTCTCTTCACATTCCATGAATTTGTTTCAAATTCCCCCACTCCCCGCAAAAAAAAAGCATGAATGTGCATGCAAAATTATATTTAACAAAAAAAAAAATCATATTGAAATTATTTCGCCCCTATTTTTTCGGGCCCTATTTTTTCGGGTCCTACTTTTTCGGGCCCTACTTTTTCGAGCCTATTATTTCGGCCTCCATTTGGCTTCCTATTATTTTGGCCAGCTATTATTTCGGGAATTCTTTTTTTATATTTAATTTGAAAGTTTGTAACTACTCCCAATTCTTTTTTATTGACAGGAATCTTGGCATATTCTATCCCTAACCCTATCCCCACTATAACCCTAACCATAACCATAATGATGACTCTAACCCTAACCTTAATCATGAGCATTACTCTAAACCTAACATTAACCATAAGCATAACTCTACCCCTAACTCTAACCCTAATTCTAACTCTACCATAATTGGATTCTAACCCTATCCCTAACCCTAACTATAAGCATAAGTCTAACCCTAGCCTTAACCATGAGCATAACTCTAACTTTGGATTTGACTCTACCATAATTGGACTCTAACCTTAACCCTAACTCTAACCCTAAGAATAGTTGTAATCCTAAAATAGCCCTTGCCCTAGCCCTAACCCTAACCGTAACTCTAATTGTAACTCTAATCCTAATCTAACTCTACCTCTAATTATAACCCTAAGTCTATTTAAAATCCTAACCCTAACCCTAACCCTAACCCTAACTCTATTTAAAATCCTAACCCTAACCCTAACGATAACCCTAACCCTAACCCTATATCTAACCCTAACCCTAACCCTAACTCTACTCTTCAATATAACAATTTACCTAACAATATCCTTAAAATTAAACTCAATTAAACTAATAAGGATTTTTTAAAAAAATGTTCAATAATTTTATACTACTACTATTTTATAGTAAGTTTATACAACTATATTTAAAAAGAAATAAAAAAATACTACTAACCTTATAAAAAATAGAAAAAGTTAAAATTACTTTTTTGGTTGCGCCGCGACTGCCACTAGCTATATATACCTCTATATATATTACGCCGAGAGTAATCGTTCTCGAGGCGCCTATTTTTATTTTCATTAATCCCAACTTCGATTAGAATAACTTTGGGATTAAATAAAAATAGGCGCCTCGAGAACGATTACTCTCGGCGTAATATATATAGAGGTATATATAGCTAGTTATTATTATCAATATTATAGTTATTGAATGGCCACCCCTAACATTTAAGACCGAAATATGTTTTTTAACAAGCTAATACACAAGTGTTATGAGAGAAGGTACTACGAGGAGAGGTGCAATATGAAAACTACCAAGAACGAACTGTCTAAAGCAGTTAAAGTTGCAGAAGAAATTATAGACACGTTTTGGTCTATTTATTCAAAATTAATTAAACTCATTTAAGTTTTCTTTATGATTTTACATTCTCGCATTATTTCTAACCAGTGAAATCATTAAATACATGTGTAGCTCATTTATGATTTGACAAATATATACGCCTTTTCATATTTTGTACACTTTTCCTCTTCTCTTCTTGGGATATCCAATGATAGCAATTGATGGAATTACATTTTTTTAAACTATTTTATTTGTGTCCTTGTTTAATTATTCATGGGGTTTTGGAACTTGACTCTTTCTCAATATAATTCAGTAGCTCGTAGCAATGTGGTTCCCATTTATAGGATATGGAACAAATAAAGTTTTATTCTTATGATGTTTGGGATATTATAGAATAATTGCTTCCTCTATTAATATTCAGTATGATTGTTTCAAACCTATTAGTTAAAAGTTTAGGACTAAATATTTAGAATGTTCTTATTATATTTGTTAATTACGGAAAGCTTAACATTTTCCTATGGTATTTAAATTGGTGTTTTGGCTACCCACTTTAGAAGTTCCTAAAAATGACTATTATGACATTTTTACTTTAAAGATTGCACAAGCATATAATAAGGCCGTCTCTATTATCAAAAGAAAATAGTATTTACGGAACATATGATTTTTTATTAATACGCCAAAGTCATGTTATGTATGTCATCAAAAGGTTTCCATAAATGATAAGAAGTATTTTAGTCACATGGATTCATCATAGAAATAAACATTATATATAAGAAACTTTCAATGGATATATATAGATAGATAGGTGGGGCGGGGAGGGTAGTTCTATTAATTTGATCAATCTATAAATTAGTATTCTTGTTATAATTCAATAAATAGAATTTTAAGTTCTATTTTACTAAAAATTAATAAGACTAGTATAACTAACTCATATAAGGAACATTTCAAATTAGACGTTAATGAATAGCAAGATACATTTTTGTGTTTATTATTTCTTTTCTAATTTTTTAGATAGAAATTTCTTATTGCATTAAAGCCTCTCCTCCACTTTCTTGGTAATTGTCATTATTTCAAGTACTTCATTCATCATTAGGGCTTGATTTTTAAGTTCCTTTCAGGCTTCATCTATGTTTTCTTTCTATTATGTATTTTTTTTTTCAACCATATCCACAATAATAGCATTGACTTCTTATGGATTACTACTCATTCTCGATAGTTCATGAATATTGTCCAAAATTATCTATAATTTTTATGATAATTCTTTCCTATTTGCAAATGACATTCTCAAAATTTTCTTCAAATCCTCCACATGTGCAAGTGTTTCATCTAGGGATTCTTCATATTTCTTTTCATTCCCATGTCTCTCCCTATTCCTATATATACTCTCAAGTTGTTAAAATTTCCTTCTAGAGAACTAAGGTCTGTTACAAATTGTTAATTGGAAAGGTTAGGTACTAGGTGGGTGTGGGTGGGGTGAATTGGTACTATCAAATTTTTAATTGTTTTCCATCTTTAATCATAACATTTAGTTTCACAATTCACCGATAGCATTCTCATTATTATTGATATGCTATAATAAAACATAAAGTAAATAAATAGTAATATCAAAGATTCACACGTCTATAACACAGATTTTTGGTTTCACAGAAAACCCTTGGTCAGAGGGAGAAATTGGGATGGGGATGGTACCCACAACTTCTTCTCTGCAATAGAAAAAGGTTTCCTATTACAACATACAAGAGGTCACCTTCTGAGTGACTTTTTGGTAAGAAGTGACTAATAAAATGTAAGTTGTATCTACAACCTTAAGATATTTAATCCTTCCTATATGAAATTCACCCTCTTAAAGTGTTTACAAAAGTTCTATTAGAGATTACATGTTAAAAGGTTTCATAATATCTTGTAGAAAAATTGATAGGATTTCTTACAAGACAATTTGATGTGTTTTTTCTTTCATCCAAAGCTAGTCAGATCCCTAATGCTCACCAATCCTTTATATATTTTCCTTCTTTGTTTCTCATTCATGTTTTGTTTCTCAATTCTCATAACTCTATCTCTTCATAAGCTTAATCCTTTTATCTTTCCTTTGATGAGGTTGATCATCAATTATTTAATCTAGACCTTAGATTCTAGGGTTTTTTCTTCTCAATCTTTTCATAAACAATTTCCTCTTTACTTTTTTGTCAACTAGCATATAAAACTCTTGTATAATTGATAGTTGTTGACTTCCAATATCTAATCTCTATATTTTGATATTATTCTCTTCTTTCTACTAATATTTCCTTCTTTTTGATAACCCCTATATACTCCAATAGCATAGACACTCTGTTAGTGTAGATGTACAAATGTATTTGTATTCCTTGACATTAATGAAAAAACTATTTGTATTACCAACATGAGTGACTATCTTAAATTTTATAACTCAAAGAAAGGAGAATGTTTTCCTTTCTTATCTGGAGTAACCATAACTAGGAGACTCATCAATCAACCTAAGGAACCAACACATATGTGTTGATCTCTATGGCTAAGTTTCCTATTAGTGTCCAAACACTTAGTCATTTACTAGGTAAGGTTAGATGATCATCACTGTAATTGAGTCATCTAGTAAAGGCCAAGTAGATAAGGACTTGTTTATTTTTGCCTAGAAAGTTAGAGATTGTCGAGCACCCCAATTGAGACCAAGGGCATATATAAGTTGAGCTTATACAGTTGAGGCTAAGTAAATTGTACGAATTTTTTTGCTAAGTGAACAAAATAGATCAAGTTTCTAGAAGCTGAGTGACAACCTGAATGTTAGTATGACTGAGTGTCAGAGCATTCTAATGCAAATAAAACCTATTTTGTTATATGAGTTTATAATCATGCAAAAAAAGTAAATAATTTTGACCAACTTCTATACAACATTTAATGATTGTAGATAGAATTAAGATGGAGTTTAGGCATCTTTATAGATGTTAATGGTCTTGGGGAAAGAAGATCAACCAATTAGAATATTAGAAGGGAAATGACAAAAGGGATGAATTGTGAATTGTTGATTATGATCAAGAAACTTTTGAAGATTATCTATTTAATGAGGGCTCTAACCCTAGGATCATATAGATGAGTGTGATGATCGTATGAAGTGTGAGAAGGATTTAAGAATGAGCTCAATTAGTAATGAATGGGTGAATGCATAAGTGAATGAGCAAACTAGAAAAAAATAGAGCAAGGTACACTAAGTCTGAAAGGAGATCAGATAGAGCAATCTAAGTAGTGAAGGATAGTGTTGGTGTAAATACGTACTTTACTTTTTACACTTACTTAAGTTTACTTAGGTTAATGCATTATTTAATTATTTTGCATTATTTAATTATTTTTCTTTGTGAGACACTTAGGAGTTTGCACACCTTTTGAGTTGTCATGTTGACAACATAGGAGTACGCAACTCTATTTAAGCACATGGTGTCTATAACACTATTTTGTGTGTCACACCCTTGTAAGCTTATCCTCTCATCACCGCACTTACTTCTGTGCTTAATGGAGGATAATCCATATCTAGTGGACATGTGCTTGGTTGTATGACACATCATGATGCTAACTTCTATGCATTCTAGAAGCTCTCTGAAGGCCTTTATATTCAAGCACTCCTAGTGTAATCTTATGAGGAACAAGTTATTGAATACATTGTTATTCTAATCATAATCTCTCTCTCTTTGGTCTATTGTGTTCTTGTGTTTGAGTTCTTAGTTCCTAGGTGAATTTTGCCCTTAGGCAAATTCTTATAGATAGAATGGAGATATCAGATCAAGACATTGAACAAAGAAGATTCAGAATCATTTTTCACAGTAAATTGAGGGTTGTGAGGCCTCACCCTGGCCCATTATAGCATATCATAATAGTTTATTTGCATTTTAGATACTTTATATTTTACATTGCAGATACTTTATATTTTGAGACCTTGTATATGTTGGACTATTTTGGACTATCATGCAAACTATTTCATACTATGGGATACTTTATTTTATGGTAATCATTTATCATGTTAGAACTTATTTATGATGCTTGATGATTAGTTACATTCATGTACTTGGTTGGTTATTTTATTAATGAGTAAGAAATTATATTTGAATATAAATGTTAGATGGATTATATATATGTATGAAAACCATGAAATATACAGAAGAGTCATGTCATGTTTAGTTTGATAATGGTAGTATTATATATGCACAATGGGTGGAAATGGAAAAAATGTTATTCAATAGATAAATGCCTTATGTTTTGATCCAATTATGAATATAGAATTGATTGAGGATTTATATGTGCATATGTTTTATTTATCTTGGACTACTAATATGTGGTTTGAGTGTGCAAGAAATATCCATGGTAAAACAGAGAACCAAGACAATACATTTGTATTAATTGAGATTGCCAAGGTTAGATCTAATGAAAAGATCTTAACCTCGTTGTTGAGTATTTTACTTTGTGACTATCATGGAATTTATGTTTTAGATTAGATTTCTTTTTGTGAAAATTGATTTGCCACTTGTAATGTTAAATGCATATTTATAGTGTCACTTGACACTTGTGTTATGTGTTTAGTGGCAAGTTAGGTTCAATCATTGGCAAAAGACACCCAACCTTATTCCTAACCAGTTACAAATGTTTAAGTTTTCATCCCCTTGCATAAAATATCTTATGAAAGTTTTAATTAAATTAAATTTCGGATTTCTAGTTTAGGGCGACTTTAGGGGGCTTTTTTTGAGTCTTAGAGTGTTCTTTTAGTGAAATTAAGTTACCTACATGTTAGTACTATATGTTAGGGCTTTAACTTTGGCTTTACCGAAGTTAAAATCTCTTTTCTAACACTTGTAAAACCCCATTTCTTAAGTATTGCGAAAATGGAAGAAGTCTTACCCAGAATTCCTACCTTATCTCTAGTGAGTTGATAATTCCAACCAAATAGGGAAACTTAGGTGGAGTTTAAGTGTTTGTTCTCTTTTACAATGGAGAAAAATTAGGAATGTTCTTCTTTTAGAGGGAAATTGGAAAATAGGTTGGGCATTCACCTGCTCTCTAGTTTTAGAGATTTTCGGTTTTGGAGATTGGATTAAGGAAGGATAGAGGATTCTTCTCAAATTGAGTCTTTACCATAGCTTGGAGAAAGGTTGGATATTTTTCCATGTTTTGGAAATTATGTGTTGTATTATTTTTCTGATTATAAAATGTGTCAATTTTTCTTCAGATGCATATGTGTGTTGTTCATTGTCCCTATTGTATTGCTGGGTGTGGATGAATTTCTATTGTCTTATTTTTATTTGATTTTGAGAGTATGATGTTATGGGTGTGGAAGGACATCACTCACCCTTGGGAGGGAGGAAGTGGCCTTTAGGTAAAGGGGTTAGTTGGGCCTATCCCCTGAGTGTAGAGTCTCTTCCCTGGAAGGAAGAGGGATAAGCATGTAGTATGGGCTGCATGTGCCAATACTTTGTTATGCACTTTGGGGGTGATAAAGGGAGAAATTTTGTGAGAGTTGGTATTTATTTTGTATGCCTTGTGAAGGTAGATTTGGTTTTTTGTATTTGGCTTCTCCTTAGGGTTTTAGGCACACCTTCACCCATTTTATTGGTTCCTTTGGTAAACTATTATGTAAGCTCAAAAAGGGTGTTAAATGTTTGTATCCTATATTGTTGATTTATATGTGTATGCTTGATTGTTACTCAGTTAGTCTTGGATCTCCAAGCTCGGTGGGTGGTCTCTTAGAGACCTAGGCTAGGAGGTTAGTTCCCCATGGTATATAGGGTAGTTTTGTCCAGGTTTTCTGAATGGATATGTGTTGAAGAAAAACTTGGAATATTTTCACTTTCCATTGAAGATATGAAGATGATTTATTTATGTACATTGGTAAAAGTTATGTAATGTAAAATATCAGAGGTAGATCTTCATGTAATTTGTAAATTGATGTAAGGACCCAATTATGATTGTAATATTTGAAAGAAATTTTCAATACTATGAATATATATTTTGTTTAAGATATTTCTTAAAATGTTTCCCAGAAATAAAATTGAATGTTACTATTGCATGTGTGTGTGTGTGTGTGTGTGTGTGTGTGTGTGTGTGTCTTGTTCAAGATAATTTGGGCATGACAAGGGTCACGTACTGAATCAGGTTTAATAGCTTGAGTTAGGGAAAATATCTTAACAAAGTGATCATAAAAAGTCTACTTAGAATCTCCTAACAAAGTACTTACTTGATTGTAAGTGTAAAATCCTTTAACAAGGTGAGACCTAATAGTCTTAACATATTTTAACAAGGTAGACCCTTCATAGGGTAGATCATTTATTATGATCAATATTGTAACTCTAACAGGTTAACTTTATTATTGCAATAGTGAAGATTTGTGGGTTTCATCCTCACCCTAGTTTTACCTTCACATTAAAGTGTTTCTAGGTAACCAAATCATTTGAATTATGTGTTCAAACTTTTCATGGATGTTTTAATTTCATTTCAACATTACAATTTTGATGTTAGATCTAAGATATGAGATGAATTAGGTTTGAAATCAGTAAAAAAAATTTTCAAGTAAAAGTTTAGGACCTTGATTCACCCCCCACCCCCTACCCAATCCCCCCCCCCCCCCCCCCCACCACCCCACTCTCTCAATATCTTATTTCCCATGAAATCCTTCGAACAATATGTACATAGACTAAGCTAGTTGACTTACAATTATATGACCTAGGGCTACAATTAAGCATTGTAAACTCAAGACCCTAGAGTGGAACCTAGAGCTCTTACACCATATATAAGGATTGAACCTATAAAACTAGTATGATGTCAACGATTACCATAAAATTCAAGAAAATCTAACAAAGTCAAGATTAATATGCTATGAGTAGTGAACAATAATATTGTTCATTTAATTAAATTTATATATATTCTTAATAAATGAATAAAAATAATTATTCATTTGAAAAATGATGTTATTATTCATTTTTAAAAATTACTAATTGAATGAATATCTTTTCTAACTAATCAATATTTTTATTATATCAAATAGAACATGTTAATCCAAAATTAATAAGTAACTATTCTCTAAGACATAGTAACTCATTAATTCCTAGTAGATATTAGTCCAAAAAGAATCAACATGCTCAAAACTACAATCGCTATATGTGAAACTATAAGTCATTAATTTTGAATACAACCAATATAGTGATTTAAGAGGAATAAGAACATGAATTTATAATATGTTTACTTGACCCATGATTATATTGAATTTGGAAAATATAGGATACACTCTTACTTTAAAAGCCTAACTCAAGGACATGATTGATGAGGCCAAGATAAGCTATGTTTTTATGTTGTAAAGGAAGCTCACTAGTTGATGTGCTTTGTTTATTAAAGGCATGAATATCATTGTGAGAATGGTTTCATTGGTCTAATTATTAATAAGACAACTAAATTTAAAAAATGGGAATGGGCCAAGTTGTATGTGGATGACTATTCCAAGAATCCATAACAATAATATGAAGCAAGTGCCACATAGTGGCTAAGTACTTTCCTTTAGTTTTAAGTTTTATTTTAATAAAACTATTATAGTATATAAAATATTTTAATTAACTAATATATTATATAGTTATAGTTGTCTATAATTATAATTGTATACTAAAATATTTTTTTGTTATAATTATATAAATAATTTTACTAATTATTAATTATAAAGTATGATTTCTAATATTAATTTTTATTTTAGTGGTAAATATAATTATTGATGTATATTTTCTATTAGATATATATCATATTATGCTAGTGTATTATAAATAAATCATAATAATATATATAATAATATTTCTTAAAAGATTGTATGATATAAGTATATATATTATATTTTTTACATGATAAATGTTCTAGAATGTATAATAGAATAAAAGTATAAAAATCTAATCTAACTTATTGACATTTAACAATTTTAATTATTAATAAATCACATTAGATTAATAAAAAATATTATTATAAAGTATTAGTTTTAAAATCTATGAAATCCACCTCATATAAAAGTTAATTGGATTCAACCAATCAAATAATAGAAAAATATTTTTTATGAATTATAAATTTAAAAATCTTGCATCTATACTATGCGTAATGTTTTAATTTGAGAATAGAATTTAGAAATGATTAATCATAACCAAAGAAATGCAAAGTTTGAATTACTAGTTAAGGCATGAAATTTTTTTAAAAAAACTATCACAATAGTACTTAGCCTACTGGCAAGTACTAATAAGTATGCGAAAAATATAGCATTTGAAGACTTATGATGGACATGATTGTTTCTTAAAATCATAAACTATTATTTTTATTTGCAAATCCACACAATGAGCTATAAGAGGAGGGTAACTTGCATTATATCATAGATGGTAATTTCCTCTTTCTCCACAAGTGATAAAACTTATAAGAATTAAACAAAAAGCATAGATGTTCATGGAAAAAGCTTATTAGAATTAAATAGAAAGCCAAAGTGTTCATGGAAAGAGCAATTCCATAGAGCTAAACTTTGATAATACATCAATTCAAAACATAATATTTCCTTAAGTTTACCAAGCAAGAACGCATGCCTAAAAAAGGTCTTTTAGAAATAAATAAAAGTAAATAAGAAAGAAAATACCTCTCTCGTAGATTGTAATTGTTAGAAAATAATACTTAGCAATTTTATTTTTTTTGGTATTTTATCCATATTTTTCTTGTATAAAAAATTCTCTTCTTAGTGTGTAGGCTAACTATGGAATACATCTCATTTTTTCAATTTTATTTCTATTTTTCCTCTGCTTTATACTATCGGGAAGCCTATATGATTGTAATTCCTTCATTATAAATAACAAGAACTTTTGTTTTTCATCTTCTATTCTATATATTTTCTTTCTAAAGCTGCATATTTTGTTCTATCATTCTAGCTATAGCATTTGTTGGTTAAGCTAAAATTTTACATCGTATGTGAGCTTAGGGTGCCAGAAAGAAGAAAAAATTTCTTTTCTAGGTATTGAAGAGATTTAGTGTTTAGAAATAATGGATTTTCCACCATCTTCTCATCTAACGCCATATAACTATTTCAAATGGAAGCCCAAGATTCTACTTCACCTTAGAAGTAGAGGTTTATGTCAAATAGTAATGGCAACAAAGGTAGAACCAAATTTAGTAGTTGAAAATCAAAATATTTCAACTACATGGACAAGGCTTTTGAGCTTCTTTTTTTAAATCCATGTCTCAAGAACTATCATTTTATGTTGAAGCATCAACAAATCCAAACTAGGTTTAGACTATGTTGGGAATTCTTTTTGGGAAGCAAGATGAGATTGAGGACACATTCTTGAAAATGATCTCAACTAATTACATCTAAGCAATTTTGAAAATATTCAAGATTTCTTCACAAAGTTAAAGTATTTATTACATTAGCTAAATGAATGTGGAATTGATAAATCCACATAGCAAATCAACTTAATCCTTTCTATTTTTTTGAAATTGGGTCCACAATATGCAGTGTTTGTCTTTGCATTTCACAGTATAAAGATTAAAATGTCTAGTATTTGGAAGATGCCCAAACTCAATGCATTTATTGAGTTTCTAATACATGAGAAAGATAAGCTCATAAAGATGGGTACTTTAGAAAGTTCCAAAGCCCATGCTATTGTGCATACAAGTGGGAGTAGAATTCCATAATCCATCTAGCAATCCAAGAAAAATAGGAAGAAGTTTAATGTGCCTTGCAATATTTGTGTTATGGTGGGACATGAAATAAGATGTTGGACATGTGAGTAGATGCCTTGGAGAATTCAATGCAACAACACCAAATTCCAACCCCTAAGTCTCCTTCATCATAGATAGGCCAAGGTCATGATCTTACTGCATGGGCCTTTCCTTTTTTGCATCTTTAGATACACACCATTTAACCATACCTCTCATGCCTTTCCTTTTAATATTTTGGAGGAGTTTTCTACTATTCATGTTGATGCTTCCTTGGTTCCACAGTTGATCATATTATAGAAACTTGGCACTTGTATTTTCATCTAGCATTTTATTATTGCACGGTTGAGTAGTATTGTTGGGGGCACTTATATAGATTTATGTGTCATCTGTATCCTTAATTGATAGACATTTTGTCTTTATTTTTCCATCTATTCATTTTTAGGGGGTTCCTATGTAGATTACTGTCTATTGGATCTTTGATTAATAAATGTTTTCTTCCTGTTTGACATCTTCTCATTATTTGAGCAGTGTCATTGGGGGTACCCATGTAGATTGATCCCGATTTTTATCCTAGTTTCAAAGGAGGAGATTCTTTTAGCACTATCACAGTTATCATTCAATAGTCATCCACACTATTCTTGTGTCCCAGAAGATGCTTTTCTAATGTGTAATTTGAGGAAAGGGGGCGGGGGGTATTTGTTCCTACTAGGTTTTTCCTCTTTCCGCTTTCCTTTCCTTAGACTTTTTTTTCCTTAGTTAGCCTGAAGGAAAGCAAGGGAGAGTGTTAGAAAATAAAACTTACCATGCATATTTTTTATCTATGTTTTTTTGGAAAAATCTTTTTTTCTTAGTGTGTAAGCTAACTAAGGAATGTATTCTATGTTTTCAATTTTAGTCATGTTTATCCTCTACTTCATACTTTGATAAAGAATATATTGTTGTAATTTCTTGATTGTAAATAATGAGAACTTTCATTTTTCATCTTCTATTCTAATTTTTTTTTCTACAGCTACATATTTTGTTTTATCATTCTATCCAGATTATTTCTTATTTTAAATTTTACCATAATTTCTAAACATACACTAGGAAATGGTAAAAACATTCAAGAGGCCTCCTTTAGCTCTCAAACTAGACAAGAACACAAATGCCCAAAGATGGTCCAAAAGAATGTATATGTTTCATTATACTTAGATAGCATAATAAGCAACTTGTACTGTCTCTTTTGGTAGCCAAATAATACATTAATACATAGGAATTATGAGGCATATATCTTCCCTATCGCATAGGATACAAAAAAAAATAAAAATACAAGACAATATTACTAGACAAAACAATCTCTAATCGAAACTATCTCAATTTGTTAGTAAGTGTCGATATTGAGTAAATAAGATTGCATGTAATATAAATTATTTAAAACCACACCCTTTGCCTCCTCTATACATATCATCCCCTCTTAAAGGAAAAACCAAAACTACCTTTTGAAGAAACTCCCACAAGAATTAAGAAAGTGGTTATTAAATTTTCAAGATAGTAGACTAAATTTTTAATTTTTCTTTTAAATTTTAATTAGTAATTGTAAACATTATTATTGCCACTACTTGGAATTTATAAAAGAATTGATTCCACTAAATCAACATGGAAACACAAGATAAGTTTATTTGGTTTATGAAAAATTGGTTGTGGTAATTGGAGAATATTAACTATTGACTTTGAGATAATCATGCTTAATTTTAATAGAAAAAGTGATTATTCTAGTCTATCTAAAATATAAAAAGAATTAAAGAGAGCTATATTTCTTTAATATCCTAGACATTGGACCACATTTACAAGATACTACCTATCTTGAGAAAGTGAAAAGTGCCAAACTAGCATGAATAGTAAACAACAATAGACATAAAATAGTTGAAAGAAATGCAACTCGATTAAATGAAATGATTATAGAACTCCCCAAAGAAAAAAATTGTGAGAATATGTAGAGTCATTTATATTCATTATATCTAAAGGAGCTATTAACTCTATTTATATACTATTCATCAGATCTAAAGTAGAAAATTCATTTATTCTATACTTTGTTTTAACACAGAAGTTTCAACATAAGTTTGTTTGATTGTATTTCCCAGTAGAGAAATGATTGCTCTAGGAAAGGCTAGTTTATACACAACTATGTATTGTTATAATTTAGATATGTAATAACAATAGAACTTTTACTTGTAGAAGTCTATTATATAGTTTTCAAATGTATTATTTTCTTTTAGATTTAAATAGAAAGAAAGAATATAACTTACATATACAAATCAGACTAAAAACTTATTCTCCTCTATTTATTAATTTGGAGACTTAACCGTAAGGTAAATAGTGAGGAGCTTCAAAACTTAACCAAAAAGTTATGGAAGGATGATACAATATTAGATTGAGAAGATATTAAAATTTAACATCTCAAAGCTACAGGATACACCTCAAAATTAATAACCACTTTATGGAGGCTTAGATAATCTGATTCACTTTATCAATTCCAATAAATCTCCTTACAAAATTTATCTGCCCAAAAAAGGACCTGACCCCTTCTTTACTCAATGGAAGTGATAGTTGTTGGATAGGTTTCACCCTCTCAGGGTCTATCCAAATACCCTCTTTGGAGACAATGTGTCCAAGTAGTTTTCCTTCTGTCACTTTGAAAATAGACTTCTTAGGATTTAATGAGATGCCCTGGGTTTGACATCAATGCAAGATAGACTTTGAATGATGCACATGATCTCTTCTCTGTTTAAAAAATAGTGTAAGATCATCCAGGTACATGGCGATGATTTTATTCTTAAGATCTGAAAATGAATGGTCCATTGCACGTTGAATGGTGGCTCCAATATTTATCAAACTAAAAGGCATATGATTGTAGGTGAATGTACCCCATTGAGTGTTAAAGTCTATTTTATGTTGATCCTCTAGCTCGACATAGATCTGATTATAGCCAGAGAAACCATTTGACATTGACATGGGTTCAAAGCCAGATACTAACTACAAAATATGATCCACGATAAGCAGCTCGTAATTATCTTTAAGTGATTTCTAATTTAGATTTTAGAAGTTAGCACATCCATATCTCACCATTCTTTTTCATCATAGGGACAATATTAGCTACCCATGTTTAATGGTGGATAGGGTAAATAACCCTCACTTTAAGCATTTTATCAACTTCATTGAATATAGTATCATAAACCTTTAGATTGAATTGCCTTTTTTTTATATCAGAAGGGACTTGAACCAAGTTTCAAAGGAATCCAATGTTTGAATTTTTCATTCATTAATTCCTTTGAAAATCTTCATAACCCCAAGCAAAAACATCTTGGTAAACCTTCAAAAAATTCATAAATTCTCCTTTTTCTTCTGATGACAAATCCTTCCCTATTAAGACTGCCTTTGGAAATTCTTTATAACCAATGTTTACCTTCTCATGACCTGAGGAATTAGAAGATTTTGTATCTTCAATTTTCTCTTTCCTTTTATCCTCTTTTTTAGGAAGACTTTCAAGGGTGACCAACGCCCTTGGAATGACATTACCTTGGAGCTGAATAATTTAAGGATTACCTCTTCATCCCTCATCTAGGGTCTTTACTTTAGCATTATGTGATCCTTCAAAATTCAAATTTGAAAATGGAGGTCACCCCTAAAGAAATGCAATAACTTGTCTATCACCATCAAAGACTTTCCAATGTCGATCATTATCTAGCACACTAGGTCTATGAATCATCTCCACTATGTAGATATCTTTGTTATACACAGGATGAGGAATAAGGAGAGAGGCAAAGACTATGAAACAATATGCTTTGGAATTTTGTTCATGAGGAATAGCTAATAAAGAAAATGCATGGAAATTCTCAATGTCATCCCACACCCTATTTCTATAGGCCTCCAGTCTTGTATTCTTTGTTTGGTATCATCTTCAGACCTGATTGACAACTAGTTATGCATCTCCGAAAACCTTGAGTTGTTTGATCCCTTTTTCTCTAGCATATTCGAGGTCGAGTAGAAGAGCTTCATATTACATAGTATTATTGGTGGTCTCAAAAGAAACCTTATAAGCTTTTGGTAACTTTTACCCTTTAGGTGACATCAAAACTATCTCAGCACCTAAACCAAAAAAAGAAGAACTTCCATCAAACTACATTGACCATAATTCATTGGTTATGCCAAGCATAAGAGGCTCGGTTACATCCCCTTGAGTAGATTTCATCATATACATGTTCCATGTCTAGTATCAACATACAATATTTCAGTGCTTAGATCATTATATTTCAAGACTGTGCATTTAACTTTAGGCTTGGGATTGAGTTTAACCTTTTAATCTCCATTTGGGATGAGGTCATGAGACATGTCCATCTTGATTTTGCCTCTAAGATCTCTACAAAAACTTCTATTCAATAGCATCCCGTAATTGGCTAGGATATCAAAAACCAAGATATTCAATTTTAATTTCTTTTTTGCATGAGCTGCAAGAGCTACCTGAGCATCTTTTAACTGACTAGTCAGAGGAACTTGTTTGGATTCCATAGAATACACTCTTCCTGATGGTTTATTTAGAGAGACACCTAGGGAATGGTCCACCTTTGGAGGCATAACATTATTAGATGCACCAGAATCAATAATACAATTTCTTAACTTGCAACTAGATATATATAGGGAACCATAGAATGGATCAAGTTTATCTGATAGAGAAGTTACAATAATTGATTCTTCCTCAGTCATGAGGATTTCTAGATTTTCCTCTTCTAGAGTAGCCCCTGACTCATGGTTGATAGAAATTTTAGGCAAGCCTTTTGCTTTTCCAACACATTGAATAAGCCTATCTAACTGATGTGGATTGGCTTTTAGGTACTCCAACTAAGAAATATGCACTTTGGTCTTCTTACAATGATCAATAAAATCAAAAGAGTTTTAAAAAATGGGGGAAGACTTGGCTTTATCTATCTCTTTCTCTTGTGAAGGCTCTTCTGGAGTATGCTTATGAGACAAAATATGCTTAAAAGTTTCATTGGTGGTTTTATCTTTTTCTTCTTTACCCCACTTCTCTTCTAATATCTACCTCCAATTTAGTGTAGATGCATTACAAGAATGATTTTTATATCTTCAGCCTTCTCACCATCTTGTTCATATTCTAGAAAGTTTATGGAAGAGGTTCCAAAGGTAGGCTTTGTTGTATCTTTAAGGGCCACATATTCCTCTATTTTGTCTCTTTTCAAATGTATTTGCATGAATCTAGCCATCTCACGACAACTTGCTCCATCATAATCTTCATCAAGTGGAAATCACACATAGTAGCTTGATTTCTAGATGATGCGAGATGCTCAATGGATAATATTTGTGTTGGTTGGGGCAGCCATTTAGATTGTTTGTTCGGCTGATATGGCATATAATTCCACCTTGGAATATCTTGATATAGAGGCAGACGATTGTGGGCCAACTATCTCTTGATTTGTAACACATCATTAGCTAATTTTTGATATAGAGGGTTAATGGTAGGGATAAGATCTTGTCTACCTTTTCCTTTTTGTAGATCACAACTCTATTTACCTCAACTAAGTCATTCTCCACTTTGATGGCTAAAGTTTGCATAGTTGCTAGATTAGCAACTCTCGCTCTTCATATTTGAAAGCTTACATTAGAAGGTTGAGCATTGATGAAGAAAGTCATTTGATTTTCTTTAATGGGTCTCTTCTTGATAGGAATTCGGTTCACTATCTACTTAAAGAGAGAAATGGATTCTCACATTGGCTCATGGATGTCTTTCTTCATTTGAGTTAACTAGGAAAGAAGAAAATGTTCATCTTCAATAGTTTTGAATCGCCTCTCAAAAGCTTGAATCAAGGTTTCAAATGAAGTAACTAACCTAGCTGGCAGATGACTGAACCATTCAGCTGTGACATCAATGAATGTTTCCACAAAAACACAAGCATAAAAATCTTCATATTTAATTACAAGAACCCCAATCACTATAAAAAAAGTACTATTGTGTTGATTAGTAGTCACTTTTCCATCTCTAAAAAACAAGAATACCTTTTTGGGATCTTGCAGACATGTCATGTAATTAGTTCCCCAAAGTTAAAGGACCAATAATGGCTCCTCATGGAACAAGTGGTTGTAGTGATTGATGTGCCATTTCTAAGAGAATGATGTTTAAAGGTCACAAATTGATGGTTGTGGGGACAAGGGTACCTAGTATGATCAAAGCTTGAAAGGTTGCAAGGGAAACAATAGCATTTTTTTTGTGAAAATGTTCTAATAACTAACTTAGTCTTCCTCTTCTTCTTAGGAGTAATCGACTTAAAATCTAACTTTTGAAGAGCTTCAAAATCTTTGTCTAGCAAACCTTTATGCTTGTCCACTTGGGTGTATGGTTTTTCAACCAGTTTATTGGTTATTATTTACTTGACCTTGGATGTGACTAGGATTCTGCCTATTTCTTCTTGGAAAAACAACTATTCTTTCAATGACTACAACATTTTGAATGAGCTCTTCATGAAATTTCCTTGAAATCTTCTTCTTCTAAAACTTGATTTACTTGATGATATTGTTGAGCACTTTGTCTATATGTCTAGGCTAGAGTGCTCAAGTCTGAAATACTATCGTCTCGGGTGTCTTGGAAGAAAAGGTTTGGTTAGAGCACTAGAAAAAATTTCTCATGTGGTAGCACCATCTTGCTTCATCATAGGTGATTGTCAATCTTGCTTGTTTAGTCTCCCTAGTAGAATCGCAAAAAGTCTGTTGGTAAACATATTTTTCACTGAGGAAATATGTGATTTAGCCCAATGAAGTATGTGACAAATAATTTTTTGAACAATTGGATAGGGCCTTAATATCCAACATTCCTCTATGTTTAGAGGGGTAGCTCCCTCATAAGATATAATTTTCATTTTCAAATAAAGACTATTACAACTTATAATATAGGAAGGAAACTATTGATGACAAATGCACCATATGACTTCAATGTCTCCATAAAATTGATATAAAATGCTAATGAAAACAAACAAGAACTATGCTTGAGAGGTATCATCGAACAATGCTAGTTCAATGATTTGTGAATATTTACACCATACCATGAAAGTACTCATATCAATGGATGAACACTTCAACAATTAAGTTTTTGTAGAAACGAGAATGCAAATTGTACTTCCTTTTATTTCTTAGCACTAAGAACATAAGAAAAATTGTTGATTACAAGAACAAGAATCGTACACACTTTCCAAAAATTGCATTGTTACCAAAACATAAGTGTCCCTTGTCTCTAAATCCAATATGTCCCTATTACATTGAGATTCATGAATTTATAGTTACTCTAGAATAACCAACCTTTCAGGTTTGTAACTCTTCAAAAAGTTAGAGTTTGGACTACTCCAAAGATAATTTTTAACCAACTCTAACTTCTAGAACTCTGACTTTCAATGTTTAACTATAGCTAGGATATTCAAAAGGGAGCATAGCATACCCTATCACCCCTATTGAGCAATTGGATTTCATTATGTGTGTTTAAATTTGTCTGATATCTTTATCACACATAAAATGGTTCTGATGGGTTAAAATAGGTCATAGGGTAACATATTATCCCTTTTGTTCCATTGGTTCACATTATCTATTCCTTTAGGAGTTCAAAAACCCCTAATATCACATAATGGGCCATTTATTTTTTCTTGATATATAAAAGAATACAAATTTTCTAATGAAATACTTCATTCTTTTGCATCATAGTAGCGTTTATAATCTTTTTGCATATTTCAAATGGGGGGGTTAAGTAAATGGTTTGAATAGTCATATATGTAGTAATTATTATGTGCTATAAATAAGAATTGGATACAAAGACACTATTATATCCAAAGTAATGTTATACATAACTATGTCTTATATTGGTAGAAGAAACACCTAGTTAACCCTACTAAATTCATCTAAGGATTTAAAATTTTTGATTATTATGTGACTGATTACTCATTTTTATTATAGAAAATATTGGCTTCACATAATATACTTTAGGTATATTGTGTTGTCTTCTTCATATAAGCTTTTATATTGTATTTTTATTATACCTAAGATGAATGTTCTTGACACAAAAGTTGTCATACCTATTATTTATGCATCTATGTTTCATAGGTTGTGACCCTAAAAATAGACATTTAGTAGTATATTGATAATAATAATATATTTGTCTCAAGTATTGAAAATAAATACAAATTTAAAACATTTTAACCTCCACGTATTTAATTTTTATTTAAAAAATCATTTAATTAACTAAATAATAATTTCAACTAAGAATCAAATTTAAGAAAATAAATATATTAATCAATAAAATATATTATGAAACAACAGACCAAATATTTATAACCTTATTAGATTTTCTAGTAAAATAAGAGATGAACATAAATAAATATTTAAAACATTAATTAGATATTGTAACATTATAGTTTTATTACTATATTCTACCTAATTAACTAACATTTAAGATATATTTTATTAGTATATTTGAGATAGTGGATTAAAAGTAAGACAACTTGTTCATAATAACCTAAATCTTCCAAATTATCACAACCAGCCTTGAAAAATAGATTACCAGATTACCACATGGTGAATTAAAGTGTGATGAAATTCATCCACTTTATCTAAAAAATTACTCGCTGTTGCAACTCTCTTCCACACATTTATTGTGATCTAGATAATTGTTCAACAGAAGTCTAGATTGAATGGTTTTCATTACACACTTAAAATTAATTATCCGTATATGCTTCACACATTTTGCAAGGATGTACAATAAGACTGATTAGTTTTACATTCATGCAATCCTAATGCTTTCAATCTGTTGGCATGCATTGTATTAAGCATTGTGAATGTCCTTCTTTATATTAACAAACTATTGAATGAATTTTCCACAATGTTTTTCACTCTTCCTCACATTCTATTTTTCATTTTTTTAAAAAGTTCTCTCTGTTCATCATTTATGCTGATAGAAAGAGTAGATATAAATCAAATGAAGTGGAACAAGGTTCTTGTTATGTCGAGAGGCGTTATACAATCACAACACGAATCCCTAATTCTCTGTCAACAAAAAAGAAATGGGAGCCGTTTCACATTTACGTTTCGATTTACGTTTCACTTTGCATTTGGCTTTGCATTTTCTTTTTCTTTTTCCAACTGATGGAATGCAAATCGGTTTTCAATCTTCTAACGGCAGGAAGGCATAAAGTCATTCCAAAATGTTAAATACATTGCCCTTGCCATAATGAACATACACAGAGATCCGACTTCTGCTTTGCCATAATCCAATGCTTCCCGTGGAGATCTGAAGAAGGTGCCAATTCGACTGCATAGCATTGAGTAAGTTATTGTTCATGCATTCAGATTTTTTATGCTTTTTATCAACGATTTGTATGGTTGTAACTTTTTTATGCTGGTTTTTCAAAATTGTACTTTTGTGGTTTTCATATTCAATGCTGTAAATGTCTTGTGGCAGATTTCTGTTACATTATACTCCATATCTGCACAAGATGTTGAAACATAAATAACTCGGATAAGGTTATTTCATACTTAGTTAAAGTTTATTTACAGGAAAAGATCTGAGATAATATCTGATATTTATGGAAATAGTCAATGCCAGAAACTCAATTTTGAGCAACTGGTTTAATACGTAGGCTTAAACATGAAAGAAATATCCTTGATTGAAAGATATTAATGATATTTGAGATAATATATTTCTTCTTCAATGAAAGTAACTTCTAGTAAGCACTTTCTTTGTATTCTTGTTGAAGTGATGAATATATCGAGACCAATTTAGAAATAGAACAAGGAGGTGCAAATGGTAGACTATAAGAGGGCCGTTAGAATAGTAAATAACATCCACATCATTATAAATATGTTGGGTGAAAGGATATTTATAAAATTTCATAAAGTGGAAAAGATTTTTCTTTTCAACAAATGCAAGTGATTCTTGTTACGCTGAGAGGCATTATACAATCACAACACGAATCCCTAATTCTCCGTCAACAAAAAAGAAATGGGAGCTGTTATACATTTTTTAAGATCTTCAATACATTCACAATGGAATATAAAAATATAATATCTATATAAAAATTAAATGATAACTTTAGTTGAGGTTTTTAATTTTTATGCATAGATAAATTTTACAATGTAATTTTTTTAACACATTTTTCAATACTAAATATTCCTTTATAGAGATTGTGTAACACGATGTATTATTTTCATTTATAATAGTCCTTTTGTTTACAGAACTATTTAGATTTTCAATAATATTTAGATTTACAATAGTATTTTCATTTACATTATTGTTTACATATTAATTCTATTTAACTCTTTTATTCAAATATATTTTATGCATAAATTAGTTTAATGTTTGAAATGTGGAAGGCAATGCCGCTATTTTCAAACATTAGAATGTAATTTTTTTGTAGAATATTATAATGCAATTTTTTCGTACAATATTACAATGTAATTTTTATCCATAAATAATGTTTCAAAAGTGGAAGGCACTCCCACCATTTTTCTTATATTATATTGCTAATTCTTTTATTCAAATATATTTTATTCATAAATTAGTTTAATGTTTGAAATGTGGAAGGCAATGCCGCCATTTTCAAACATTATAATCTAATTTTTTCGTAGAATATTAGAATGTAATTTTTATCCATAAATAATTTTAATGTTTGAAATGTGGAAGGCAATGCCGCCATTTTCCAACATTAGAATGTAATTTTATGCATAGATAAATTTAATAATATTTATTGGTTAAATATTTCTCATGTATATATAAATAAATGTTACTTCATTAATGTTTTTTTCCTACTAGCTATGGTGAGACCTAGGTTGAATTTTGAGAGGGAGGAGGATAGGAGAGAATACCAAAGACAATATCAAAGAGAGTATCGTAGACGTCAACAACAACAACAGACATAACTTGAAAGAGAACAACAAAGAGCAATAGAAAATCAAGGGTGCAGGCGAAGATATGCCAGAAGAAGAGTAGAAATAACGGTTGAACAACTAGAAACTGAAAATTGAGATCTACAAAATGTAGACAAAAACCATCATCGATGTACTTCTGAGAGGGTCCTTCCTCAAAATTCACAAAGCTACCAATTTCAACATCCTCAAGCAGAACCAAGCCACATATATGATCATCCTCCAAACACAAATAATCAACTAAATATTGAGAATGGACACTCACCATCCATAGAACGTGTACCAAAAACACCACAACATGGAAGTCACATACATGTTGATTTAGAGTTGCAAAATGATAGACAAAACATGACCAACCCAAATGGTACACTTCAAAATGATACAGAAAACATGCCCAACCCAAATGGTATGCTTCAGTCTGAATTTAGAAGATTCCAAATGCAGTTTAGATATCAGATAGATAGTTTGAAAACACCAAATATGTGTTATGTTTGTCAGGAGTCGTATGTAGGAATGAAAGTATATCGCACTAGTGAGGGTCCAATATGCAATAGGTGTCGTCAAGAGACAGGAATTCACAGGTTTTCATCTGCAAATAATATGGATCCTGGATGTCAACCACCAGAGCTTGCAAATTTAACTCAGCTTGAAGAGATGTTGATTGCATGTGTAAACCCTATCTTGCAAGTTACACATGCAATTGGTGGTCAGTATAAGTATAAAGGACATACCATTAGTTTTTCCCAGCATGTTGAATAGCTATCAAAAGTCTTGCCACACACAATTGATCATTTACCAATCATTATTGTTTGAAGAAGGGATCAGCGTGGTACACAATATAACTTTACTGTGAATAGGGATCGTGTTTATAGAGCATTGAAATACAAAGTTGAAAATGATAAATTCTATGCAGATGTCAGGATAGATGAAAGTTCTCTTAATGACTTGCCTACAAATATGGATGAGAATATTTTTCATAGATTAAAGACAGTGCACATGGAGTTTGATTTAGATGCAAATGAAGTTGTATTCCTAGGTCCTCTCATGGAGACAGATGAAGGTAATATAATTGAGCACACAAACTCTATCGCTTCAAGGCCACCTAATGCACAAAGGGAAATGGAATTAATTCATGCATGGGTTAATAATCCTGATGCCATTCCCTCTGCTTTAATTGAGTGGCCATCTATAGGTGCATCACCTATCAATGAGTATGTTACATCTGGGTTGTTGGATATGGCTTTCCCAACATTATTTCCAGATGGAAGTTGTGATTGGTTAGAGCCTAGAATAAAATGAGTATACTTGCATGAATTTGTAAAGAATTTGATCAAATACAGGGATCACCACTTTGGAAAACATCCACGGTTTAGGTATTTTGCACAGAACATGGTAATGAGACATCGCACGCAAAGTTCAGCATCTATTTTTGTAAAAAGGAGCTTTCATGAAATGCCAATTACTATTAATGAATTTCGTGAAAATATGGAGAATATGCCATCTAATAATCTCGTAGATAGGCTAATGCAGTTCGAAACAAGTCTAAGAGGAACAAGATCATAATTGGCAAAAAAATAAAGTAGAATTAATTGACTTGCTTGACCAACTTGGCACACCTACGATTTTCTTTACATTAAGTGCAGCCGATATGCAATGGCCTGATTTACATGCACTAATGCCTGGTACACCACCTACTGATCCACAAGAGGCTCAAAAATGGAGAAGGAAGAATATCATTGACTATCCACATATAGTCACTTATTACATGCACTTAAGGAATACAATGTTTAGGAAAGAAATACTTGAAAAAGGTATGAAAGTAAAGGACTTTTGGTGTAGATATGAGTGGCAACATCGTGGTTCACCTCATGTTCATGGCTTCTTATGGCTTGAAGGGGCACCAAATATGGACACTATTAATTGGTCAAATGAGGATGAACGAAAAAGTGCAGAAAGATATTTTGACTCCATTATTCATGCATGGAATCCTAGACATGATCCGCATCAAAGAAATATACATGTAAGTTTCATATTATAAATCAATTAAATATTATTATATGTTTCTCACCTCTATCCTATAGAATAATATATAAATTATCATTTTTAGGTCTTCCAGAATTTCACTAGCTCCATTTCAGAGGGGTAGGACCTTCCAACTATCCACAGTTAATGACAACTATAATTGGATATGCACAATGCAACATTATAACCTTATTATTTGCACTTTTTAATGGTTGCAAGTACAATTACGCTGAAATTTAATTTTACTAATTTTGAAATTTCTAATTTTAACTATGATCATCAATTGGGTCCTCAAATTAAGGTAGCTATAACATTAATTCAAATTATAAAGACCACCTTCGATTGAAATAAATCAAAATGATTATGCTTCATGACTTTCAACCAATACATTGCTATTCAATATTTGAAAAGTATGTTTGTGTATTCTTCATTATCCTTCAAAGGTTATAATATTACCATGTTTCCATACCCAAAATTTCATTACCAATTCTAATACAATTAGGTTTTTATACTAAGTGACCTATTATGTTTTTTCAAAACCATTATTGATATAAAATTTATGTCCCTCTCATTAACTATGCATTTATTATTCTTTTTTATTGGTGCTAATGCTTACTAAATTGTTTTCCATGATTTATTTTAGGCATGGCAGCCTCTGATACACAGTCAAGCATTCTCGACATGAGCCCAACTTCTTCTGTAGGATCAAATCATTTTTTTGAGACAGAGTTTTAGAAGTGTGCACGAATAATTAAACAATGTTGTGCAACTATGGTAAAAGCACTTGAGAATGCAGCTTTATCAATTGATCATGTACAAGAGATAGAGATAATGGAGATGGAAGATGTTGCCAAATATGTACGCAACACTTCTACAAAAGTAGATGCATTTCCACCCATGATGGAAAAGGTCTATGATGATCACATTACAAACAAAGGTCGTAATACGATTTTAATCTCTAAAGAATATGTTATGTACTTACATCATTATGGAGAACTCTACACATGGTCCATATGATGATTTCTCATCTTTCATTTTTTCAGTTATTACTTCATCTAAATAATTGTATTAGGAGATATAGTTCTCCTTTCATCTATGTATTAGAATAATAAATAAATGATTTAACTTTTTAGCTCAAATTCTTGTCGACTATACTTGCAGATATTTGAAATGTTTTTCCTTCACCTTTGTGTTTCTAGCTACACTATTCATGCTAAGCATAATTAACATTAACCAATGGTCTATTTATAAATGTAACTAATAAAATAACTAATAAAATTATAAAATTACTTAAGGAACATTGTAATCCTTATATTGCTCTTTAATTCTAAGAGGCATTTCTAACGACAACAAGCTACCCTCCTAGATATAATTATAAATGCAACATTAATTGTAACTCTAACCACAGTCCTACTTTTTCCCCTAACCTTAACCCTAACCATAATTCTAATGCTTTGTCTACCCCTAACTCAAACTATAATCCTATTTGTAACTTAAATTCTAACCTAACTTATATTCTAACAGTAAACCTAACCCTCACCTTTACCCTACCCCTAATCCTAACCCTTTATTTACCTCTATCTCTAACCCTAACGATAACTATAATCCTAATACTAACCTTATCCTTAACCCTACCCCTACCCCTAACTCTAACCCTAAATATAATTAACATTAACCAATGGTCTATTTATAAACCTAACTGATAAAATTATAAAACTACTTAAGAAACATTGTAATCCTTATATTGCTCCATTATGCTAAGAGGCTTGTCTAACGAGAACAAGATTCCTTCCTAAATGTAACTCTACATGGAACACTAAATGTAACTCTTAACCACAGTCCTACTTTGTCCCCTAACCCTAACCATAATTCTAATGCTTTGTCTACTCCTAACTCAAACTATAACCCTAATTATAACTTAGACTCTAATGTTAACTTATATTCTAATAGTAAACTGAACCCTAACCTTGACCCTAACCCTAACCCTAACCCTTTCTCTACCCATATCTCTAACCCTAATTGTGATCCTAATCTTAACCCTAACCCTAATCGTAACCCTCATCCTAACCATTTCTTTACCCCTATCTCTAACCCTAACCTTAACCCTACCCCTACCCCTAACTCTAACCCTTACTCTAACCCTAATTTTGATTCTAATCTTAACCCTAACCCTAACTGTAACCCTCATCCTAACCATTTCTTTACCCCTATCTCTAATCCTAACCCTAACCCTAACCTTAACTCTACCCCTACCCCTAACTCTAACCCAAACTCTAACTCTACCATAATTACACTCTAACCCTAGCCCTAACCGTCATCCTAACCTTAACCCTAACCCTAACCCTAACCCTTATTGTAACCATTTCTTTACCCCTATCTCTAACCCTAACCCTTATCCTAACTCTAATCCTAACCTAACCCTAACTCTAATCCTAACACTAACCCTAACCTTAACCCTACCCCTACCCCTAACTCTAACCCTAAATCTAACTCTAACTCTAAATCTAACTCTACCATAATTAGACTCTAACGCTAGCCCTAACCCTAAATTTAATGTTGATTGAAACCCTAACACTACCTTTAACTCTAACCTTAACCCTGACTAAAACTCATACCCTAACCTTAACCCTTATGTAGCTCTATATATAACCCTACCCCTAACTCTGACCGTTAATCTAACTCTACCATAATTTGACTTTAATATTATACCCAACTCTATATATAAACGTAACCCTAACAATAACCTTAAGCCTAACCCTTTCTCTAAGTCCGACACTAAACCTAACTATAACTATAACACTTCCCCTACCTTTAATTGTAGCCTTAAATCTTACTCTACTGTAATTGGAATTCAACCCTAATTGTAATGGTAATCCTAATGCTAACCTTAACCCTGACTCAAAACTCTAACCCTAACCCTAACTGAAACCCTGACTCAAACTCAAACCCTAAATTTAACCCTAATCCTAACCATAATTCCTATGCTCTATCTACCCCTAACTCAAACTATAACCCTAACTAGGCTAACTCATATTTTAACATTAAACCTAACCCTAACCCTTTCTCTATAGCTATCTCTAACCCTAAGCCTAACTCTAATCCTAAACTTAACCTTAACCTTGACTCAAAACTCTAACCCTAACCTTAACCCCAACTCAAACCCTTACCCTAACCTTAACCCTACTGTAACTCTATATACAACCCTAACTCTAAATATAAACCTAACCCTAACTCTAATTCTAAACCTAACCCTAACTATAACCCTAGCCCTAACCCTAATGCTAACTATAACTCTACTCTTTAGTATAACATTTTATGTAACAATATGCTTAAAATAAAACTAAACCAAAGTGATGCAAATAAACACCATATATAGAATTAAAAAATAAAATGTTAAAGAATAATTTTATAGTAAGTTTACACTATTACAATTTTATAGTAAGTTTATACAACTATATTTAAAAAGAAAAAAATTTAAAAATTTAAAATATACTTTTCCTGTTGCACCGCGATTGCCACTAGCTTATATATACCTATATATATATTACGCCGAGAGTAATCGTTCTCGAGGTGCCTATTTTCATTTAATCCCAATGTTATTTTAATTACAGTTGGGATTTATGAAAATGAAAATAGGCGCCTCGAGAACGATTACTCTCGGCGTAATATATATATAGGTATATATAAGCTAGTTATTATTATCATTATCAATAATATAGTTATTGAATGGCCACCCCTAATATTTAAGACCGAAATATGCGAGCTATTAAGGTACTGTGAGGAGAGGAGCAATATGACAACTACGAAGAACGACTGTCTAAAAGCAGTTAAAGTTATGGAAGAAATTGTAGACATGTTTTGGTCTATTTATTCAAAATTAATAAAAGCATTTAAAGTTATGAAAGAAATTATAGACATGTTTTGGTCTATTTATTCAAAATTAATAAAACTCATTACTTTCTCTCATTATTTCTAACCAGTGAAATCGTAGCTCATTTATGATTTGACAAGTATATACGACTTTTCATATTTTATACACTTTTCCTCTTCTTTTTTTGGGATATCCAACAATAGCAATTTATGGATTACATTTTTTAAAACTATTTTATTTTGCCCGTTGTTTATTTATTCATGGGATTTTGGACTTGACTCTTTCTCAATGTAATTTACTAGCTGGTAGCGATGTGGTTCCTATTTAAATGATATGGAACAAATAAAGTTTTCTTCTTATGATGTTTGGGAGATGACTAGAACAATTGCTTTATGATTGTTTCAAAGTTAGTAGTTAAAAGTCCAAAACTAAATATTTAAAATGTTCTTACTATTTTTTAATTACAGAAACCTTAACATTCTCTATTGTTTTGACTACTTTTTTTAAGAAATTCCTAAAAATGACTATTATCAAATTTTTACTCTAAAGATTGCACAAGCATATATATATATAGAGAGAGAGAGAATCTAAAAGTTTAATCAATCTATAAATTAGTATTCTTGTTATAGTTCAATAAATAGAATTTTAAGTTCTACTTTACTAAAAACTGATAAGACTTGTATAACTAACAAATTTCAAATTAGACATTAATGAAGAAAATGAGATACATTTTTAAGCTTATTATTTCTTTGCTCATTTTTTAGATAGAAATTTCTTATCACCTTAAAGACTCTCCTCGTTTTCTCGGTAATTGTCATTCTTGCAAGTATTTCAGTCATCCTTAGGGCTTGACTTTTAAGTTCCTTCTGAGCTTCATCTATGTTTTCGTTCTATTATGTGTTTTCTTGTGTCATATCTGCAATAATAGCATTGACTTCTTATGGATTAGTACTCATTTTCAATAGTTCGTGAATATTGTCCAAACTTATCTGTAATCTTTATGATAATTCTCTCATGTTTGCAAATGACGTTCTCAACTCTATCTTCAAATCCTCCACATGTGCAAGTGCTTCATCTACGGCTTCTTCCAATTTCTTTTATTTCCTATTCCCAGATATACTCTCAACTTGTTAAAATTTCCCAGATATACTCTCAACACAAGTTACAAATGAAGAGATCAGATATAGAAGACCATTAAATTCCAAGTTATGAAATTGATTTGAAATAGGAATTCGCAGCCATCATGTTTTATGATTTTATTAAAGGCGAGACAGAGACGGAATCAAAAGAATCAGAAGCTTGGCTTGAAAAGGCACCCAGCGATCCACCAACGCCTATTTACTTGGGCAAGAGTAGGAATAAAAGATCCTTTTCATTAACAAAAGAATCCAAAAGATGGTTTGATGATCTTATATCTAAGCAAGGTGATATATGGATTGAACCTGAAAATAATTATCATAAGCAGAAAATGTTATTCAAGGACAAAACTATTTCTAACAAATTCAAAACATTAAATTCCTTGCAATAAAAGCACCAATCATACATCTTTGTTTGGAAGCTTTTTGGATTCGATTTTTATTGTAAGGTGAATGAAATTTATTTATTTATTTTGATTTCTAGAAAATTATAAAATAATTAATATTAAATCATAAATGCTTCTTGGTTAACAATGATAAGCGTCAAATACTGATTTATACATTTGTTCAGGCTATGAGCCATTGGAAGAATAAAAATTAACACATGCAAGTTCTGCAGTTTGTATAGACCTAAGATATAGAAAACAATTTCGAATAAAATTGGAAATGCAAGGATATTGTTTATTGTTTATTTGAGTTTATAATATTTAGATTATTGGACAAATATTTCGTTTATTTCAAAAAATAAAAATAAAAGGTGCCACATAGTGTGTAATTGTTGTTATAGTACATTGTAATTATAGAAATGAAATAGTATAGTAATTAACTAATATATTAAATGAAACATAAAAAGTAGATGCATTAAGGCTTGAATTTTGATGGTTGTATTAGCAATTTTTGCACTTTTTAACCATATATGATAGGCTGAAAATTAGAATGACCCTATTGTTAGCGTTATTAATTCCAACTCCAGCGGTAGAAAGAACTGGCCAAACTAAAATGCCAATTCACTGTTTTCAAACTACCAACACTAATTTTACTCCTAGCTTAGACAGTCATGCATCTTTGACTGCTGCGTATGAAGGGGAAGGAGTTTTTCTTTCAGCTTCTATAATTATGTATCAAATGAAAGTAGTTGTAACTCTTGATTTCTGCTCTGTTCAATATTACAAGCTCTATTTTCTTTTATTTGCAGAGATTTGTGTTTTTCTTTTCTCTATTTTTTCTACTAAGGCTGTGAATTTCACATGGTATCAGAGTAGGTTACAAGAAAGGAAAAATCCAATTTTCTTTTGTTGTAGATATAGAATATCAAATCTGAAAATAGATTCTCCATCCTTTGTTATTCTCACACCGTACAACTACTTTGATTGAAAGCTTAAAATTTTAGTTTAGCTCCAAAGTAAAGGTCTCTATTGAATAGTTAAGAATAAAGAGGTTGAGCCCAATCCAGCAATAGAGAAATCAAAATACTTCAATTGTATGGATGAAGCATTTGGTCTGTTGTGCTTGTCCATATCTCAAGAACTGTTGTTCCATGTTTAGACATGCACAGCTCCAAGTGAAGTTTGGGATACCTTGGAGACACTATTTGGAAAGCAAGATGAAATGTAGGGTCATATCCTTGAAAATGAGCTTATCTCATTAGATCCAAGGAATTTTGACAATATCCAAGATTACTTCACAAAGTTAAAAGCTTCGTTGCTTTAGCTGAAAGGATGTGGTATTGATAAGTCCAATGAAGAAAGTAAGTTAGTTCTTGCCATTCTATCAAAGTTGGGTCTAGAATATGTATTATTTGTTTCTTATTTCCACACAATCAGACTCACAATAAGAGCAAATTGGAAGATGCCCACACTCAATGCCTTCATTGAGTCTTTAATACATGAGCAGGATAAGCTTATTAAGATGGGTACCTTGAAGAATTCCAAAGCTCATGTAGTCATTATGCATACAACTAGGAAGAATAACTCTAAATCCAATCAACAATCCAAAGGAAAATGGAAGAAGGATTCAAATCCAAGAAAGGAAGGTAATCCAAAACCTTCAAATGGGTCCATTGGTTCAAAAGAAAAGGACACAACGAGAAAATCAAAGTGCACCAATTGCAACCGTGGGTATCATCTAGAATCACGATGCATGAAGAAGACCACTGGTCTCATGGCACAAAGACTTCAATAGCATAATCTTGGTGGTTTTATTCTTGAGAGTGCCAAGAAGCAGAAAGAAAAAGCACCAAAAACCAAAGGTAATGCTCATGCCTTGATAGCTATTCATTCTTCCTCAAATGCATGGACCATAGATTCTGGAGCTTCACACCACATGGCAACCACAAAAGAAGCTCTTTCATCTTTGAAACTATATTCTGGTTCTCCTATTCTCATGAGAGATGGATCTCCTATAGAAGCAACTAGAATTGGGAAGGTAGAGCTTGGAATTGGAAATTTTGAGAATTTCTTGCACATCGCAAAACTTTTTGTAAATTTACTTTCTATGTATCAAATGACACATACTGGAACCAAGAGGAGAGTTGAATTCACACCAAATTTAGTCATGATCTATGACATGCAAGACAACTCCAAAATTATTGTTGGTAAGGTGAATCATCAATCTCATTTGTAAACTTTCTCTAATTTTGTTGTAAAATCATATTCTAATTTACTTCTAACACATCCAACTGATGAAAGTAGAATTTGGCATGAAAGATTTGGACATCTGAATTTTAGATACATGCAACAAGTTAGCAATTAGGGAATGGTAAATGGCTTTCCTACAATGGAATTCTATAATGGAGTTTGTGAAGGTTATGCTCTTGGAAAATAACCAGAAGAAAAATTTCCCAAGGGAATCACATGGAGAGCCACTTCTCCTCTAGAGCTTGTTCATAGTGATTTAATGAGTCCTTTTCTTGAGCCTTTCATGAGAAAAGCAAGATATGTCCTTACATTCATTGATGATTACTCAAGGTACACATGGATATACTCTCTTAAATACAAGTCTAAAGTGTTTGAGAATCTCAAGCTTTTCAAAGCCCATGTAGAAAAACAATTTGGAAACTTGGTTAAGATCCTCTGCATAGATAATGGGGGTGAGTATGTGAACAATGATGTCCAAAATCTTTCAACAGAATGGGGTAGCTAAGAGGAAAAATCAATCTTTAAAGGAGATGGTTAGTTGCATGTTGCATGCTAGGTCACTTCCCTCAAAACTATGGGTTGAAGCAATCAACTGTGCTTCATATATCCAAAATAGATCGTTTCACAAATTTGTTAAAGGAAAAACTCATTTTGAAGCATGGAGAGGAATCCAACCACCTGTCACTTATTTTCATATTTTTGGATCTCGTACATGGGCTTGCATTCCTACTGATAAAAGGAAGGCTTTGGAGCCTCAAAGCAAGGAATGTATCTTTGTTGGTTATCCAGATGGTGTAAAGGATTATATATTACTAGATATTTCTACAGAACAACTCTTCATTGAGAGGAGTGTATATTTTGATGAAAGTCCCATGCTAGCATCTCAAATGCAACGTACTACTACTTCTATGCTTCTTCCTCTCACCAATCTTGAAGATGATGGAGATACCACAAATCTAATTTTAGATTCATCTGAATCTAATGAACATGAACATGCAAGTCTAAATTGGGATTCTTGTGATGATTTAGCATCTCCTATGAGAAGACAAAGAACAAGGAGCTTGGCTGATATATATGATGCTTCTCGTGCATTTTCAGCTACTGATTCCATTATTCCAATGCATTCTTCTCTTCTTCAAGTATCAAATCCTCAAACTTATGCAAAAGCTACAGGGAATCCTCATTGGGAAGTTGCCAAGGATGAGGAGTACAATTCTCTTATTGCAAACTAAACTTGGGAGTTGGTTCCACTTCCATCCAATCACAAGCTTTTTAGGTGCAAGTGGTTCTATCAAACAAAGAAATCAACAAAAGGTCAAGTGATTAGATACAACGAAAGGTTGGTAGCTAAAGGTTTTCAACAAGTTCAAGGCATTGATTATGGTGAGACTTTTGCTTCTGTGGAAAAAATGGATTCCATTCGATTGGCTCTAGCCATTGCAGCGACGAAAAGGTGGGAGATTCATCACATGGATGTGAAAAATGCTTTTCCTCATGGTGATCTTGAGGAGGAGATCTATATGGAGTAGCCACAAGGGTATGTACATAATTCCTCACTAGTATGCAAGCTCAAGAAATCACTTTATGGCCTTAAATAGGCACCTTGTGCTTGGTATGGTAAAATGGATTCTTATCTTCTGTCTCAAAAATTTTTGAGATGTAAATCCAATCCAAATGTTTATATGTTGAGAACATCTAACTCTTTGTCACTCATAGTACTCTATGTCTAGATGATCTACTCATCATAGGTGATTCATGCTCAATAATTGCGGAAACCAAGGCAACTTTGCATGATACCTTTGTTATGACAGACATGGACCTTCTCAATTTCTTTCTTGGTCTTGAAATCAATTAGAGTTGTCATAGTCACTCAATCCAAGTATGCAAGAGATCTCTTGGTTCAATTTCACATGAGTGATTGTAAATCAGCACCCCCACCTATTCTATCTAGGATCAAGTTGGAAGATGGAAAAGATACACCATTGGTTGATTGCACACTCTATCACCAGCTTGTGGGAAGTCTTCTATATCTCACTCATACTCATCTAGATCTATCATATGTAGTGGGTGTTGTTTCAAGATACATGCAGGAGCCTCATGAGCTACATTGGAAAGCTGCCAAGAATATCCTTCATTATGTTCGAGGAACTATTACCTATGGGATTCATTATTCAACTAGATGTAGTTTGGATCTTATTGGTTATACTGATTTTGATTGGACTGGTGATAGCATTGATCAAAAGTCCACTTTAGGATATGTTTTCAATTTGGGTTTTGGTCCCATATGCTGGTCAAGAAAAAAGCAATCTTCCATTGCTCTCTCATCCATAGAGGCTAAAAGGTGTTGTCAATGCTACTATTTAGACTATTTGGATGCAAAATTTCCTTGCTGAGTTGGGTATCTCAGTTCCTCAACTGACTATGATTTTGTGTGACAATCAAAGTACATTGAAGGTTTGCAAAGATCCAATACAATGACAATAGACAAAGCACATTGAGATCCATATTCATTTCATCTAAGACCTCCTCCATGGTGGCATCATTGATTTATAGTATTGTCCCACATCTCATCAAATTGCTGACATTTTTACAAAGACCTTTACTAAGACAAAGTTTCAGTTTCTCCAAGAACTTCTTGGGGTGAAAGACATTGTAACATAATAGTTTTCTTGTTAGATTTTTTTTTTTTAAGGGGGGGGGGGGGGGGGGGGGGGGGCATGGGGTGGGGGGGAGGGAGGGGGGTGTTCATACCACTAGTTTTCCCTCTTTCCTCATTAGTTGATCTCTAGTTAGAATTAAGCATGGGTGTTAGCGTTATTAATTCCAACTCCAACTCCAGTAGTAGAATAGAACTCCAGTGGTAGAATAGACAACTCCAGCTCTAGTGATAGAAAGAGTTGGCCAAACCAAAATGTTGATTCACTACTTTCAAACTGCCAGCATTAATTTTACTCCTAGTTTAGATTGTCATGCATCTTTGACTGTTGCATATGAAGGGGAAGGAATTTTTCTTTTAGTTTCTATAATTATGTTACTACTATAAATGAAAGTAGTTGTAATTTTTCATTTCTGCCTTGTTCAATATTACAAGCTCTGTTTTCTTTTATTTGTAGAGATTTGTGTTTTTCTTTTCTCTATTTTTTCTGCTAAGGCTATAAATTTCACATGGTAAAGGAAAAATCTAATTTTATTTTGTTTCAGATATAGAATATCAGATCTAAAAATGGATTCTTGATCCTCTATTATTTTCACACTGTACAACTACTTTGATTGGAAGCTTACAATTTTACTTTAGCTCCAAAGTAAAGGTCTCTATCGAATAGTTAAGAATAAAGAGGTTGCACCCAATCCAGAAATAGAGAAATCAAAATACTTCAAAAAATATGGATGAAGCATTTGGTTTGTTATGCTTGTCCATATCTCAAGAACTATTGTTCAATGTTGAGACATGCACAACTCCAAGTGAAGTTTGGGATACCTTGGAGACCCTATTTGGAAAGCAAGACGAAATGGAGGGTCATATCCTTGAAAATGAGCTTATCTCATTAGATCCAAGGAATTTTGGCAATATCCAAGATTACTTCACAAAGTTTAAAGCTTTGCTGCTTCAGTTGAAAGGATGTAGTTATATAATATATAATTTTAAGTTATTCATTAAGAATTTTGCACATAGTATTAATTAATATTTATAATTGTCATTTATAAAATATATTAATTTAAAATGATCTTTTAATTTATCTTAAAATTTAAAAAATGACAATCAATTTTTTTTTAAAAACCCAAAATGAAAGGCAAGAAAATAATTTAGCTGTTGTTGAAAAATCATATGACACGCAGGGTTGACTATCAAATTGTAGGCCTGGATGCATTGATAAAATTATTATTTATCAATAATTATGTATTATATAATTATCTACTATTATTAAATTTTATCATAAAATAAAATAATATAACTTAGCTTTATGTGTTGGCTTCATTTTTAGAATGGAATATTTTGAAATGAATGTATCTAATGTGTTTGTAAAACTATGTATTATTTAGAGTAAAATAATAAATAAGATGTTAATGATTATTTTATCAAAAAATTAGACATGTTGAATAAATAAATAAATAAATTTTAAAACAGTAATGTATTATGATTTTGAAGAAAATAGTAGAAAGTGTGTTTTTGATAATCAAAACTATTTATTTTTCATGCAGAACATTATTAATTAATCAACACAATATATTCTATAATATATCTTAAAAAATAAATTATGGAGTTAGTCTTAGAAAAAAGGGGTCCTATAACACAAACTTATACAACCCAATCAAAATAGAGAAAATAGTTTATAAAAATATAGGAAATTAACTAAACATTTGAAATATTTCAATTGTCAGAAAATAAATAGTTTTTATTGGTTTAATTAATTCACTAGTTGGAGAAATAAATGCAATAGTATGTTTCTTACAACAATTAAAATAAAGGGTAAAGCGGGTGACATCATCTCATAATTTAGTGAATACTTTGGTAGAAATTTGACCTTTTATGTAAAATTAAATTGTAGAGTTAAAAAGTTAGATGTCCTTAGAAGAGGAGAAGATGGGGAGCCTTAAAACCCATTTGTGAGTGCACATGTTTGAGTTATGCTTGAGTTGGCCACCTAGAATACAGAAATGTAGGAGAAGGAAAACAAGTCTATTAATGCAATCTAAGCTAAGTTGGAGTAGCATAATTTGAAAAGTAAGAAAAAAGAGGACAATGTATAATTAGTATTGAAGGAGGATATGGCTTCCTTGTTAGACAAGATCAAGGAGCTAAACAAGTAGCTGCTATTGTTACTGTAGAGTTTTTTTTTTGGTTATTACTTGGTTAGGTATGTGATGGTCTTTGTTGTTGTGCTACTTGGGTCAAGTATGTGCTGGTCTTTGTTGTTGTGCTAGTTATAGTCACCAATTGATGTCGTTTGATTTTTGTTGTTGATTTCCTTTAGTTTCTATTAATTTCTATCTTCTTAGGTTCTCTAGTTAGTTCTTGAAATTCACTTCTTATGATTTTTCTTCTAGCTCTCCTAGAGACTTCACATTAATCTTCTATAAGAGTTTGGGTCCTCTCATGATTTATCTAAACACAATAAATAGATAATAATATACGATTACATGCATATTTGTTTTCACTCATAAAACATTGATACTAACTAAGAAAACTAGGTAAAATTAGAATACCACATAAAAGAATATTCAAATTGAATGAGTATTGGTTATCACTTAGTATTTTCATTACACAATATGACTTTAGGTAGTTACGTAGTATAAATATTTTATCCACCTCTTTCACAAATTGCTTGAATAAGAAGAGAACCACCTAAGCATGACTATTATATCAATATATTGTACTATTGGATTCTTGCCTATAATTAATGTATTATTTTCTTACAATTAAAGATATTTTTAAAGCATAATAAATCTTTGCCTTCTATAGTATAATAAATAAATCTTCAATTTCATTTATTCTACTCTACTTAATTCTTACATAATACATAAATAAATTTAGATACTTTAGTATAAGACTTTCCAAGACTTGAATATATAAATAATAATAATAGATTTAATTAGATAAATCGGGTGAGGGTCTAAACTTATTAAAATTAACATCATGTATTTAAAAAAGGCAAGTTGAGAGGAATTCAGAAGAAGTGAAACAAAAGGAACAAAAGGTTGTTAAATGAAGCCACAACCAAAATGTTCATAAAGATAACCCAAAATCCCCAACAAATGAACCAAGGAACCATAAAGTAAAGAATAATGAGATGGAAATGTAGTATAAGAAGGAACAATAAAACCTGCAAACACACACTTTGGAAGAGTGGGCACCCAATGATCACAAACCAAAACATAGGATAACCATGGTGCCAACAAAGTCAACACATGACCTGCGCAAAAGTATTGAAAAAATAAGATATTAAAGTATAAATTAGAATGTCACACCAAGGAGGGGAAGGAACTAGTGCATCAAGGTGGCCAAAAATACAACCACCAACAAAGGAAAACTGTAGAGGGATAAAAACACTAGGAATGGAAGGTTAGCACACAAGAAGAGAAGAGAAGGGTCTATTAGTGCCTCACACAAAGTTGAATATTAGAAGGATCAGTCAATGCCTCACACGAAGTTTAAAAGTAGAAGGAACAATAAAGAGAGAAATGGACAAGGAAATGAAAACTCAATCTACTAGACATCAAAAACCTCAACCAAGAAGAACAAAAACAAAGATTACCAACAACAAGAAAGCTAGCTGCCACAAGACATCTAGATTACAAAAAACTAAATGTAAATTATGTTAACAATAAAAAAAAATGAATAATCAATAATAGAAACATTTAAAATATATCTTTATAATATAACTAGTATAGATATCTTAAATTAATACATCTAAAGAAATGCTGATAGTTATCCATTATAAACATTATTAAAATTTAATTTATTACATCTAAAAATATTTTATTTCCATTCTATTTTTTGCATTTTAAATTTTTTTTAAATTTTGATTCTTTTTTTCACTTAAGTTTTTTTAAATTTTTTTTTTTTTTTAAATGATCATTTATATCTCTTAAGTTTATAATTTTAGAAAATGGTTTATCTAATATTTATTAAATTATTTTTTAAGTTTACAAATTTAGACAAAATTCTATATAATATTTATTAAATATATTTAAAAAAAAATATGATATTTGTAATAAATATTAAGATTTTGACATGTGGATGGTTGCCAAATCTAACGAGAAAGTAAATGTTTTAGTTTACAGTAAAAATAGGTTTTGAAGGGACCCCAAAACCCTTTCACATCCTCAAAAAAAAAAAAAACAAGCCATCCATCAGGAAAGAGTCCTTATACCTACCAGAAGTAGTACTAAAATCAGGTTTTACAGGGACCTAAAACCACTAAAAAAGTCCAAATAAAGTACCTAGGTTTTAAAAGGACCTGGAACCATTAGTACAATTTAAAAACTAAAAGCCAGAAAATAGGACCAAACACAGGTGCTAGATGAAACAACTAGCAAATAGGATCGAAACAGGAATCCAACCAAAAAAGAAGACCCAGGAAACTATTGCAGTTCTGTAATCATCTTAACTGCCTCCTTACCAATCTTAGTCATGTCCTAGATGGAGTTAGTAGCTGAAGAAGTAGCGATAATCAAAGCTTTCTTCCTCGAACTCTGTCTTGTCCTCTTGCTTGGGCCTTCCAAAGATATGGTTCCTTCATTTTCTCTTTTGCCCAATGTTGCTGCAGTAGCACAGATGCTTGAGGTTACCTGCTCCAATTTTGTTCCACTTTCTTTGATAAGCATTCTAAGATTCTGCTTGTAATCCCTAAGTTTTTTTGAAAGAAAAAACTTAACACACAAAAAATAAAGAAAATAAATGTAAACATTAACACACTCACACCTTTCCACTCCACCCAATTTTCCATTGTAGAATGCCTATAAGCATTAATAAATGATTAATAATACAATGAAACTATTCTCTAAATTAAATGTTTTCTTTCTTTCTAATTATACTTCAAAAAAATTTGTTAAATAATTTTATATAATATAGAGAAGATATTACAATTGCATACATACATAGATACACCTGTTGACATTAATAAATCATTAATGATTCAATGAAATTATTCTTTAAATTAAATGTTTACTTTCTTTCTAATTATTCTTCAAATACTTTTGTTAAATAATTTTATATAATATAGAGAAGATATTACAATTCTATGCATACATAGATACCTATGTACATATATATTAAACATAAAAATGCATACATTATTTTAAAATAAAATATTAATTAAAAAATACATTATTTAATTGAAACTATAGTACGTTGAAAATAATTCTTTTTAAATGAGAATATAGCACCCAATGTAATAAACTCGTTTTATTTTAAGATTGACAACCCTCTCAATTTTTGTTAGGATTCAACATGTTTACCAAATGAAGACATCTTGTTGTTGTTAGTTTTGCAAAATAGAATTCTAAAAACAAAAAAAATTATTACAATTGGATATAAAGGTCCATCTAGGTGTCCTCTTTGTGAAAAGGACTCTAAAACCTTAGAACATTTACTCTATATTTGTCCTTTTGCAAAAACCTATTGGTATTGGTTATCTAAGAAAATAAACATTCATTCTACTCTCTCAAAAGATATGTTACATTTTTTAAGAAGTTGACCAAAACAAGGCAGCTCCAAGATATATTTTATTTTATTAAAAATTTCTCATCCATTCTTATGTGGGAGACTTGGAAAGAAAATAATAGAAGAATATTTTGCAATCAAAAGATGGAGATATGTCCTTCAACAAGCTTGGAAACCTATATTATTGAGGTTGCTAATAATAAACTTAGAGTTTCCTTGAGAGAGGCAGTTTTTTTTTATGAGTGGGATGTGGAAATTAGGAAAAATTGGTTTAACCTCAAAACCCTCCTTTGTTTTAAATTTCGATGGGGCATCTAGGGGTAACCTTGTGTTGTACTATTTATTTAGACAAATGAGTATGGCTATATAAAAGAGCCAAGCCTTTGGGCATAATTTCTAACAACCTATCAAAATTAAAGGCTTTGATTGAAGGGTTATTAATAAGTCGATATTTGAGTATTAAAAACTTAGTTATTGAAGGAGATGCATTAAGAAAAAGGGAAACTCCAAATTGGATTCTAAATTCTAAACTTGAAATGTCTTAGCTATAGTTGATAATTTTGAAAAAAATATTATAAAGCATATATATAGGAAGGCAAAAAGGATGCAAATGGTTGATCTAATTAAGGAGTTGATGGAAAAATGATTTACATGAAATTAGTTGATAAAAAATAATTAAATCTAGATTCATGTTTAATAGATAATAATGTAATAAATCATGGGTTTATGTTTTTTCTTTTATTAAAATCATCTTAATAAGTTAATAATGTAAAGTTTTCTATCTACTTTAAAATAATTTTATGATGAGTATTCATCTATCTTTCAGTATTGATTTACCTTATTGTTTGTATTTAACAATTTCATCTTTGTCATTTAAGTTGCAAGAATATGGAAGGACATCCATAAAGCATTATCTTAAAGATGGAAATCATGAGCAAACAATTATAGCATGACAAAAAGAAGAATTAAATTACTTAAGTTCTATATTGTATCTTAGGCCTAAATGTCATTTACCTATAAAAAAATAAAAATAAATAAACCTATTCTTTTTATTGCTAACTTACAACTAATTGTATCCATGAGCTACTATCGCCTCTATAGAATTTGCAAGTATTGATTCTACACATATAGCTTAAGGAGAATTTGTGAATAGGTAAACTTAGTTTATTAATTATCTATTTAAAATCAGTTAGCTATTTTTATCTATGGTTGTCCATGGCACTGAACAACATTTTAAGAGATGTCATAAACTCATGCTTTCAAGAATTAATTAGGACATTCATCTTATGCTCTTTGTGTGAGTCTATCTAACATTTGATTTATTATAAAACAATTTATAAAGCACACATATAGTGTGCAAAGAATTGTTCAAAACAAATTAACGTATTTAATTTTAATTGGCCACTCACAATTTGTTAGTTAGTATGATCTATGACTACTCATGTAAAAAAGAAATGTTTTTTTAAACACTTTTGGTACATTAATGTATTCATTGTGCTTGATTATGAATTTATTTTTGAAAGATACCGTTTGAATTGATTTCCAACTACTTTTCCTCATTTTTATGTTAACACTTTTAATATTAAGATTATTTCTTCCAATTATCTCATCTGAAAGATTAAAAAATAGTCGACTAGAGAGAACAAATATGTCTTGGTTGTGCATCAAAGATCTAACAATTTCTCTAAATTGATGTCTAATAATTGGATATATATTTTCCTAAGATGTTGATAGTAAGTTTTTCTTTTTCTTTTAGATAAGGGGAATTAGTGTATGTTTCAATCATATCAATAGAAGAGCCTCTCACATGTTGAAATGTGTTGTTTTGGAATTAGATATATTATTGGAACATGTTAGGGTTCTTTTATTGAAATATTAAAAATTTGTGTACACAGTGAACTCTATTGTTATGGATTGTTTCATAAATTATACTATGATTTCTACTGAAAAGAGGTGCAATGGTTACATTGATAGATAGATAGACAATCTCATAATAAAACAAGTAGGAATGAACCTGTTCACTTTTAATTTCCAAAGTCTAAAATTCATATTAACAAACACATGGAGGAGATGATTGCTTTGAAAATTTAAAATCTTTGATTTGTTGTGCAAATTTTGTAAGGTGTTTCTCTTTTCCTTAGAATTGTATACATGTTGTTTTGTATTCTTAATTATGTATTGAAGGAAAATATTGGTTGAAGGCCAAGGTGGCCTTGTGAGTTGACTCCTAACATGGTTGTAAATGACAAGTCTTGCCTCTCCATCTTTTGGATGCTAATTATATTAAACTAATTATATTTGTTTATGTAGTGTTAACCCTTGCAATTTGTGCATGGTTGGAGCCCATGTCATAAAAAATGTTATTTATTATAAATTGTTGAGTGAGATATGAATAATTTTTCAAAATTTTGATTTTATCTTTATCCCATGTGGGTGTTAGCATGAATGCTAATGATACTACATTGGGGATTATCCTGAGCATTAGAGAGTATTGAGATGTTGCATTTGGTCCACCTCACAATAGGTGTGTGATAATAATGCCCAAATTCTTACTTAGAAATATTTTATTCAATCTAAGGATTACTTCTCCCACCATGAGGTGCATGTAATTTGTCAACCTAGTAACATATACTTGAAATGGTTAGCATGGTATGTGCACTAGTTTCCTTGAAGAGTCATTATGCTTATGTTGCAGGATAGTAAAATGCATATAAAGAACATATGCTAGTGATGTAGGAAACTAACTCACTTAACTCCTTACTAAAATTAATGCTAGAAATGCAAGTCTATGCTAACTTATATTTCAACCCAAACCATCCGCTATAATTGCTCTTGTAGATGCTACAAGAAAATTCACAAAGTATGATGTTTTAGGAAGCAACTATAACTTCTATCTAAAATACTAGAAATGTTGGAAGTAATTCTACACTACTTCAATATAATCCACCTCCCAAGTGGGCCCCCTTGGTTGGTTTCTGCTAATCTACTAACATAGAATGTAAACCAAAAATTACTTCATTATATTTCAAAAACTCCTTACATAAGAACAATACATAAAACTGTAGGTAACTTGCTACAAGAGAAAAAAAAAATTTCCACAAAAAATTTCCAACCTCCTAACACTTTCAATCCAATACAGATAAATAGAGGGCCAACACTTAATCTAAAATAGAAAAGAAAATAAGCGAACTAAAGATCTGCTAGAGAAGAAGTGGGAAATAAAACAACCCACAAAATAAGCAATAAAGTTTGGGTGACTAATTTAGTATAATAGTAAATGCAGAGGGAATATAGCAACACATTGTCCTTGCATTCCTAGAGTAATAGCTCCTCCTTTATAGTAGCCATATCTTCTAGTGCAATAATGATTCCTCCACCACAGCTAGCCCTTGACACTCCTTATTGAATGTTGTTGACCACTCTCTAGCTTCTTCCTTTCCTAACAAGCTAGTTGTGATGCATAAATATTTACAAAAATAAGCATATTTCAAATTAAATCCAAGCATTAGAACACACATTCTGATGGTTATATGAAATACTGCATTATATGTCTAATATTGGCAAAATATGACATAACTATATACCCATGGTTTAATAGTTCTATCTAAAAATTATCATAAATTCCACTAGTTATGAGTTCACAAATGTTGTGGCATTATAAAAAATTAACATAAAATAGAAACAATAATTGGTCTCATCATCTGCCCCTTGGTAAATTTAATGCTTGTCCTCAAGCATTGCATCTTCTAGCAATTGATCAAAAGTATCCAACCTCATTCCTACCTTGATTGTGACTCTTGAAAGTGTAGTAGAATCCTCTTGTTCTTTCCAAAACTTCCCTCCTATGATCCTCTTACAACCTATCAAGTTGTTCAGAGTTGATGTCTTACAGGGGTCAAATGAGCATAGGTGGTTGTATAGCTAATGAACACCAAAGTTTTGGTCTAATTTGCCTTCCAAGTTGTATGTATTTTGGTGCATGGTGAAGGGTTGCCTCTACATTGATAGGGCTGCATAGTTATAACCTTTTGAATCCCTAGAGAAGTCTACTCCATCTACTTCTGACATTGGTCATGGCTCTTTGGAAGAAAAAGTAAGGCATCCTATCATACTCTGCATACACTTTTATTCTGGTCTCCAAGATTTGTTTTCTTATTTCCTTGTGAACATCTCCATAGGTTAGCTTAAACCAATCCCTAAGGATTTCTTCTGGTGTATTTCTTTCTACTCTTAATGGTAGGGGTTTTTCCCTCTTATATTCTCTGTAATAGTTCAATTATGTAGCATTGTTGGACTCAAAGGTGTAATAGTTCAATTATCTATCATTGTTGGACTATTAGGGCCCTAAGTTGTATATCCCCTATATAAAGTAGAGGATTTGATTGAGTTTTTGTAGGGATAATGAAATTATGCACATACAATTTATAGAGTAAATTTTGCTGCCATGATGGAAGGGTCTGGTATAAACCATAAAATTCTTGAGCTGACTTGAAGTCTATATGATCTATATATTTGAGGGTCATCATCAACTAGAATAAGATGAATTATTCTTTTAAACAGATGGCTTAGATCCTAGGTGGTGGCCTACAAGTAATTATTTGGTCAGCCAACTTTAAGGAATGTTCTATCTTTTGCTTCTATCTCACAAATTTCTCTTTTAATTGTATAATATCTTCATCTTGGTCTATTATTACCTTCTTCATTTTATTTTTCTCTTCTCCCTATAGGGTTTTTGTTAACACATGTTTATTATATAGCTGAAAAAGAAGCATTTGCAAGGTAACTGGGCCACTTTCTTCATCCTAATTATTTTTCTTCCTTTGTTCCCTACATGAGCATCCCAAGAAGCTTGTAAACCATGTTTGCATATAGGAAACTATTGAAATTGATGAAAGCTGAACCCCTCAGCTCCCAAGAATCACCTGCATGTAAACACCTATCACATAAAGAGAGAAGAAAAAGCTATGGAGGTAGGAATTACAAGATCCATAGATGAGACATTCTTGATGAGAAAAAAGAAAGATTGCCATTATCAAAAGTGAACAAATAAATTACAAAGAGATCAATCCTTATAAAAGGAGATGAAAACCCAAAAAGGGTAGCCTAAAGCCTAAAAAAGCTAGGTTGCACATTATAATTAATATAAAATAATAAAATTTATATGTACCTAAGAGATAGCTTAAGAAAACTATAGTAATAGGCAACTTATTTAATTAAATCAAACTGATTTAATTAATTAGTGCATAAAATTATTACTCTAACACCCCCCATTAAGAGAAGCTTAAGAGGTAAGCTAACCTAGCACAACTATGAAAGAAAAAAAATGGGCCCCAAAAACAAGGCCTGATGAGGTACCCAATCACAAAAAAATCTCTATGAAATGGAAAAATAGAGAAAACCACATGGGAAAAACCCTACTCTAAAAAGAGATAGCAAAGAATGTTCTAGGAGATAGGAATAAAGAGTGATCATGAAGAGAACCACTAAAGCATGAACAAGCTGCAAACTCTATTTAAAAGAAACTACTGATCTAAAAAACCTCCACACAAATAGAAGGCATGAACCAAGAGTGTTTATATGGTAGATGATCCATCTCACCGAAATGCATAGGTAGCTAGCCACTGCAATTGCCTAGTATATAGGATCAAAAACTGAATACATAGCTTACTCCAATGAACCATCAAACCATGGAAGCATTAGAAGGTATGAAGTGAGAGTTTCTATATGGTAGATGATCCATCTCATCAAAATGTATAGGTAGCCAACCACTACAATCACCTATTATATAGGATCAAAAAATGAATACATAGTTTACTCCAATGAACCATCGAACCAAGGAAGCATTAGAAACAATAGAAGAATCCCCCTTAATGCATATAAGGTGAGGTGATAGGCAACTAGGAAAATGGGCCAAAATAACTCCTACAACATAGGAACAAGGCACATCGAGAGTGAGGTACAAAAACTTATAAAGTCACGTGTCATTGACACATCATGGGGCTAATGTCATCGAAGGGACACTCACTTGACAAAAGAAGAGGGCTTAAATGGAAATCAACTATCCCCCCATGGCACTTAATAATATAGTGCGAGTACAATAAATCACAATGATGAAAATGATACCAAAATGGATGGAGTGACACTTTATCTCAATGTGTTTGCATAAATATGCTTACAAATGATATAAAAAATGATCAAAAAATACATAAGATTGATACAAAAGATAGTACAACCCAAAAAAAATCATCTGATGCAACAAAATCGATCCTCAGACCTAAAACAACTAGGATATCCACCAGAAGGCAAAAAAGTAGAAGAATGAATAGATTGTTCCTGGAGAAGAATTTGGAACAACCAACATCACTAGAAAGAGTGTGTAATTAGATTTCCAATGATATAAAGAAGTCCCAAATTGGACATCCAATGCTCAAGATACGCCTCCTAGAGTGTAAAACAGAACATCCAGATTTGACTCCCAAAAAAGGAAAAAAAATGGCATCAAAAGTCCAAATAACTAGCATCATCATGATAGGCTTAGAAAGAGCTTTCTGATGATATAAGATTCCTTAAAAAATACCTTCGTATGACAAAGATACGGCCAAAAAACCACAAATAGCTTTTTAAGGCAAAACAAATCATAGAAATCATGGTTCAAAAGCTATCAAATTTCAGCCCAAAAATGAATGACATCAGCACCTATGGTTGTTAGACCTACTATGTCAGTACTTTTCTGATGTCACTACTATGTTAGTACTCTTAATGATGCAAGCATCCTTTTTAGGAAGATTTAAAAAGGTTTAAAAATAAATAAATAAAAACTCTTTGAAGGATTTTTTTTAAAAAAAAGCATACCCTTTTTAAAAAAATCGTTAGCTTTTTTTTAATAAAGCCTTTTGTTTTTTTTTATTTATTCTTTTAATAAAAAATAAATTGTCTCCTCAAAAAGCGTGCCCAAATTTCATAGCAATTTTTTGCCTCAAATTTCAACTATGTCCAAATTGGTCAAATTTTATATGGAAATAGAGGTTTTTCGGTGCTACGAATCCAACAGTGGGGTTTGTTTGGGATCAAAAAGCATAAAAAAAAATGGCTTCCCCAAATCCAATACAAAATAACTTTGAAAATTGAAACCCTTTGAAATAAAAAAAAAGCACTATTCTAAAAGCCAAGAAAAATCTCTCATAAATTGAATAGGGGCATGAAGATCTAAAGCTCTGATACCATGTTGAAGTTGATAAAAAGGAATCATCTGCATGTAAACACCTATTATAAAAAGAGAGAAGAGAAAGCTATGGAGGCAGGAATTGCAAGATCCATAGATGAGACATTCTTGATGATCAAAAAGAAAGATTGCTATTATGAAAAGTGAGTGAATAAATTACAAAGAGATCAATCCTTATTAAAGGAGATCGAAACCCAAAAAGGGTAATGTAAAGCCTAAAAAAGAAAGGTTGTACATTTAATTAATATAAAATATTAATTATATGTACCTAATAGATAGCTTGAGAAGAATAGAGTGTTAGGAAACTTATTTAATTAAATCAAAGTGATTTAATTAATACGTGTAAACAAATAATTACTCTAACAGAAACTAGGGTTGTTTCTGAACAAACTAGTTAGCATGTTATTGGGTCTTCTTCGTCTTCACGACTTGAGACCTATGTTGTTTGCTTACTTGGAAATCATTTTGGCATTCATTCATCTTAGCTTTAAATTTCTCATCAAGATTTTGAGGAATGTTTGGAATTTTAGATTGACTAGGGAAATCATTTGGGATAACTTGAACTAGAGGTTCTTCATTAGATTATGTAGGTAAAGTAGACTGGGTTTCTAAGGATACTTTAGGAATTTGTCTTCTCATTCTAGGTCTTCTTCACATGGGGGTCTCTTCAAGAACCACATCCTTTTTCTTGCTAACCCTCTTTAGTTTCTTTGCTATAGAAGTAGCTAATGTAGGAACTAACTTTATTTTCTTCCATTTTGTGACTGTAGGGTTTCATTTTTTTGCTGCTAGAACCTAAGTTTCTTCTTGTAACTTCAGTTTTCATTTTATTGCAATAGAGGTAGGTTCTCACACATGAAAACATTTTCTTCTGACCAAATATCTCTATAAATAAAGAATTTAGATATTTTTCCTCTTAACCACAATCATCCATTTTAGGGTTAGGTAGAATTAGGTAGCATAAAATGAATCTACCAATTTTTCCATTTGGTTCCTCTAAAAACTTCTTGTACAATCTTCCTTAAATTTGCCTCCAAATGGTTTTCCTTGAATTATATGCCACCAAGTCATCATAATTATCTTCTACACACTTTACATAATTCAAGTAAACAAAGTAGTCTACTTAGATTTGTCAAATCTTCGAGTTAACATTGTCTATTGTCACTTGACATCTATAATGTTCTTTCATTCAACCAACATTAGTTCACTCAACAACACTATATTTTACTAATTCTTGACACCAACTAGACTTTACTTGGCATATACTAACAATCACTTGGCTTGCACTACTTTTAATTTTTGCTCGACACCTCTTGATTTTTACTTGGCTTCTACTAATTTCTACTAAGCTTGCACTGACTTCTTGACAAGGCTTGGCATACACTTTTTAAACTTGATCTTCCTCTAGTCTTAACTTGAGTAATCATCTTCCTCCAGTCTTTAAGTAATCATTCATTTTAAAATTTAAATTTTCTACTAAGCTTGCACTGACTTCTTGACAAGGCTTGGCATACACTTTTTTAACTTGACCTTCCTCTAGTCTTAACTTGAGTAATCATCTTCCTCCAGTCTTTAAGTAATCATTCATTTTAAAATTTAAGTAGATAAAATATACACTATAGTATCAATGTCTTACTTGGTCTTAATGCTTCTTTTACATACCAAATAACTCAACCTTTCTCTAGGTGCTATTGTTATCTCCTCTTGTCAAATCCTCTTCATCAATCAACTAAATGATATCTTTCAAACCAAAAATAATTGGCTCACCAATACATAGTAGGGTTGACATCATTGAAAAAATAATGATTGTTCCATTATAGGCCTTCTCTTCAAAACAATCTTATATCAACAATCTCCATCTTCAGCATTGATGGAAAACCAATACCAACAACAATACCATAAATAAAATAAATATTTAAAATTTCTCCCTCTATTAGTGTATTATATGTCCTTCCTCTATATAGGGTAATGTGATCTTTTCCAAGTTCCTTTACTACTCCCTCTTTCTTGTATCTGCCTCTTTAGAGTATCTCTCCCTCTTTCTGAAATTTGACTATCTATCTCTATCTTCTTATCTTTGTTAGTAATTATATCTCCATCTTACTAAGTATCTATGTTGGTATCTTACAAGGGTCCAATTCCACCTTCCATTCTTGAAGGAGATACAAATTTTTAAGATATTGTAGTCACCTTGCCAAAGTCATATACAAGCAAGCCTAAAGCTAAGAAGATATTGATCTCAAAGGTAGATAAGATAACTAGGAAGAAAACCTATATGAAAGATCTTGTGAAATGGATGGGAAAGATAGGTAGTGAAGCCACTTGGGTTGTAGAAGGAGACTTCAAGAATATGAGTACTTATCATTCTCTAATTCCCTCCTAAATTCCTAAACAGACTTTCAACTCATTGGGCGAGTATGGTGCAAGAGCACCTAGCTTAGGTGGTTAGAAGTAAAAAGAGTCTTGAAAAGACTTATGCATAGTAAATATGTTGTATTTTTTAGGTTTCTCATGCATGTGAACCAAAAATGTAGGGCATTATAGTAAACTTGATATCTAAATGTTGCATTGGCAAAATGTCATCAATTAGGGGCAAAAGTGCAAAAGTTATCTTAAAGGGATAGATAAGAATAGGTTAGGCATTGAAAAATCCTAAAAATAGTCTAAATAACTTCCATGGATAACTTTTTCTCATAGTGCATATTCCTAACAAGTCTAAAGTGTAAAAATGTAAAAATTGTCAATTTTGCAAAAAATTGCACATTGACAATTTAGCAATTTTTGTAATTTTTCTTGTTAAAAGTTACAAAAGTGGTTAGAAGGTACAAGGAGAATACCAATAGTATAGACTTGGTTTATTTATTTGGAGAAATATTTTTTAAATATCAAAAGTCACTATTGTACGGGTTGGAAGTTTGAGGAGTAGGGATGCATACCGCACATAGAGAAATGAATGACAGTTTGAATGAAAGAGAAAGATTCTGATTGACATGTAATTGAATTGATATTTTAGAAATTAAAAAGTTTTAGTTTATTAATTTCGTTACTTTATTTTTATTCTTATTTGAAGGTTCTAACAATCTTGTTATGGTTACAATAAATGTTTTTGTAAACTACATGTTTGCTGGCCAATATTGGGGCATATCTTACAAAATTGTGTCCACCAGCATTCCCCATGGTTGAAATTATCTAAAAACTTGAAAAGTTATAGTAGAAACATTTTAATTATTTTTTAGGAAGGATGACTCAATAGGAAGCACAAGGCCAAGACCTTTCCTTAGAAGCCCTAGTCAAGACAAGGTTGTACTCGGCTAGAAATTGAAACAAGGAAGCTAGTTTTCTTGCAAGGGTGAAGCCTAGTTGATGGAATGGGTGTAATATATGGATAAATAATTAAGGGAAAGAGCTAAGAGTTCAAAGAGAGGGGTTGAAGGTCTCTAGCAAGGGAGAAAGAGCATATTTGGCTTTGACTAATCTAGATTCTTGTAAAATGTTAGCAAACTCTCAAAATTGGGATTAGGGAATTTTGCATACCTTGGGAACCTAAGAACTCATGAATCTTGAAGATCTCTAAATAAGAAATCCTAATGTGAAGTCATTTTGGAATCTTTTTTAGAAATTTTTTGCACAAATCCAATTTTAGTGCATTATGACGGCTAATTGGGGGCTATTAAGCCTAAAAAGTGTTTTCATTTACTTAGAAAGGATCATATAGGAAGCTAATTATTAGATTGTGAAAGATTTAAGGAATGAATTCAAATTCAACCTCCAAAGAGCCTCCAACCCTTGCAAGATAAGATAAGTCATTTTGGGAGGCCTAGAAAGAAGATTCTATATAGTATGCAAGCCTAAATAGATAGGTTACTCTAAGGGAAAGTTGTCTCTAAGTTATTTAGGGTTAACCTTGTGTAAGTAGATTATTTCAATTAGTGCAAATTCTCTATCTATACTACCCTACATTTTCCTATTAGTTTTCCTCAACTTCCTTTAGACTCAGGCATCACATGGTTTTTTTCTTTTCTTGGGTTGGATAGATGATAACTCTATGAATTATTTTCTTCATGATCTCCATGGGTCCATTTTGTAACAAATACTACATATCATGGATTCTTCTCAAAATAATTTTAATCCATTCAATCTTGAAATTATTTGGAAATTCTAGGGCATGAGTTAACTAGAATTTCTTTTAAAAACTTTAAATTCATCCTTCAAGATTCCTCCATTGCATAACTTCTCATATGCTTCTCTTATCTCATTGTATCCCACTTCTATAATCTTACACATATAAAAACTCGTAACATCATGGATCATAATAATTTTGGTTAGTATTGAGGATAATGCACTCATTGAATCTCCTTTCATTGTAGTTTCTGGAATACCATGAAATTTTGGTGGAGTACAATTGTCACTCTTCACCAACTAAATTTTACTAATCTCTTGACTCATTCTAGTGATAAATGAAGCTACCATATTCTTTATTATGGTTTGAAGTCTTTCCTTCCTCCTTTGAATTACTCGACATACTTTAGATCTTTACTTGTTCGGGCTTCTTGTCTAAATCAATATTGAAATCTTTTGCTAGCCACTTTTAAATCACTATGTGCTCTTGAAATCTATGTGCAAGTTGTGAGATAATGTCTTAAAATTTTGATATAAACTTTCTTGTTATTGATTTATATTATCCATTAATTTTATGTACTTAGGTAGGTGGAAGCTAGTTGCCTGAGTCAACTTTAGTGCCATTGAACTAAGGCTTTACCTTTTAGCATAGTCTCTTCCATATCACTCGGTCTCTATCATTTCACTCATTTTCTACCATTTCTCTTTTAAACTACTTAGTCTATGTTACAATGTTTGGTCAACAAAGATAATTTTACTGGTCAACAAAGATAATTTTACTGTCATTCGACAACCTTCTATAAATTTATTCTTATGCATCTTTATATATGCAAATATGAACTTTAGCACATTTCATGTAAGAAATGATGTAAGATATATCAATTGAAAATAGAGTTCCATACATACCTCTCTTGTTTAGCTTGATATGACATAATCAACCTCTCCATTGGATTAGGTGACCTTATCTCCATTTTCTCCACTATTTCCATCTTTTGCTTTCTTTTTCTATTTTTGTTTCATTTCCTTCTTAATTTTCTCATTGTGTACTTGTGCTTTATCTTTGTCTTTTGTTTGACTTTTTGAATGTAATCGAGTCCTATAATTCTTGTTTATATGTCCAAACTTGTGACACTTGGAACATGCATTATTAAGTGCATAACTCCTCTATTTTTTCCTATAAGATTTTGTCTAAGATCTTCTTTTATATTCTCCATGCCCATACTTTTTATTTTTATAACAATATCCTTCAAATCTACGTGTAGTAGATGCATTCCTAATCCTTGACCTACACTTATCTATTTGATGTCCTTATCTCTTGCAATAAAAATAGTAACTAGTAAAATTAGGTTTAGGATATTTTATACCATATTTTCTTTGACAAATATTTGCAGTATGAGCAAGTTTTCCACATTGATAGCATATTTTTTCCCCCCTTTGACTTTTCATTCCTCATCTCTCCATTGGACGATTCTCCTTGCTTAATGCATAAATGTCCTAACCCATTAGTACTAGTAGATGACTTCATAAGTTCTTCAAAGTATTTCATTTCATCTTTTGGTTTGTTGAATCTCTCCATAGATTATTTCTCAATTTTTAGTTCATTCTTCATTATGTCCTTCTATGTTTTGAGAGTTTCAATTTCCACATCCTTATGATTCATCATGCCTAGTTTTATATTTGTGAGTTTCTGCATAATTGATATCCTTTCTCTAAGTCTAGTTGCCATTACTCTTTTTTCTTCCTCAATTTTCCTCTTTTGATTAGTCACTTCACATAATCTTACTGATAAGAGTTCATGTTATCTTTTTAGTCCTCTTATTTCTTCATTTAGGAGTTTTTTTCTTTCAAGTAGATATGTAGATTATTTTTCATTTAGATCAATTGGTTGAAATAGTCCTTCAGTCTCAACTTCTTCAAAGGAATTTTTTTAATATCTTGGACAGCTAAATCCTTCCTTCTTTTCAAAGATTTCTTCAAATCTTGTCTTTCTTTCTAATTTTTTTGTAGTATAAGTTGGATGTCAATCACCTTATTGTCAGAACCCTTCTTCAATTTAAAAGCCTCCAGCTCCAATATCTAATCTCCAATAAATTAATATTCTCTTAGATAACTAATGTTCTGATACCAATTGTTGATTGATGGAAGTATAAATAAGGTAAAAAGATGCTAAGAGGGAAGGGTTGAATTGGAAACTTAAGCACGTTTACTTTTCACCAATTCATTTACACATTCACTAGTTAACTTGTCTATATTAAACTTGTAATAATAAAATTTTTATAATATGTAAATCTGTTCTATCACATGCATGAAAATAAACACATAACATAATATTTGTTATTGAGAAATCCTCCAAGATGAAGGTAAAACTAGGGTGGGGATGACACCCAGAGATCTTCACTACTATAGTAATAAAGTTAACCTGTTAGGGTTACAATAGTTGATCATAATATATGATCTATCCTATGAGGGGTCTACCTTGTTAAAATATTAAGAGACTACTAGGTCTCACCTTGTTAGAGGATTTAACACTTACAATAAAGTAAGGACTCTAATAGGAGACTTACAAAGATCTATTAGGACCATTGCATTAAGATGTTCACCCTAATTCAAGTTGGTTAGAACTAATTTAGTACCTACCTCTCACTATGCTCTATAAGATGATTCCAAGTTTTCTCCTTGTTAAATTATCCTCTCCTCTAATCCGACAATGGTTTTCTTCCCCTTCACTTCTTTGATTAGGTAACTTTCTCTGTTGAGAGATAAATAAACTACTTTCACTAACTTATGATCTAATCTTGACATTTCACTTTTCTATTAGTAGATTAATCTTTGTTTGTACACACACACACACACACACACACACACACACACACACACACACACACACACACACACACATACACACACACACACACGCACGCACGCACGCACACACGTACACACACACACACACACACAAACTTATCCTTTCATTTATTTCTCTTACATCTAACTTAGGTTAAGATCTTCTCTATTTAAGGAATTATGTAAATATTTTTCTAGATGCTTCCATAATTATCCTCTCTATCTAAATCGTTGACCCCAAAACTTATGGATCTATAATCCATGTCACAACTATGCAAAAAATTCCATAAAAATCTCTACATATATTAAATATTCCTTCCTTGTCAGCTTGAAAATGATTGACCTCAATATATGTATCATTGTTGACATTTTGTAAACTTTGCATTGCTTGGCTTTTACTATTTTTTGATACTTGACATTGTTGTTGCTCAGTGTATATTATTCTCGGCATATACTATGTAACTCAAAAATTTTATGCTTAAAACTGTCCACCCAATGTAGAGATAGTTTGTGTACAAAATACTTTTTGATAATACATTTTCTCAGCTCCTATAGAGATTGGTACATAGTTATGTACATGACTTGGCCTATATATACTATCTTAGCAACAGTAATAACCATTTGACTTGGCCTTGTCAATGACTAAGTCTTTGACACTAATACACAAAAATAGTTAGAGATACCAACATATAGATCTAATGAATTTCAAAAAGCTATATTTGATAATAATATGCATGAAATGACTAAACCTACAACTAGTAATGCTTTGTGAGTAAAAAATATTATAAAAAATGGAGCGACATGTTATAAGTGCAACAACTGTGGGCATATTGATAGAGATTAATGACTACAAACTAATTAACTTTGACAAAGACATAGAAAAAGAGTTATGGAATGTCAGATTCATAATAACTTCACTCACATAATTTTTTTTTAAATATTGAATAATTTAAACAATTTGAGAAATTCTAACGCGAGATCACAAAGATTGGGAACACATAATCATAGAAGAAATATGAATAACAATGCAAGAAAGAATGAAAATATAAAAGGAAAGAAAGTAGAAAGAATTGATAAAATATTTCTTAGAGAAAGAACACCCGCAAAAACTAAAGTATGGATTAAAAATAAAAAATATAAAACTAAGAATAAGATTTGAATTATACTAATAATTGAACCCCCTACATCAACTTGAGAAAGATCAATTTTATAAGCTTGAAATATGGGACATTGCATTAGATAATCATTAGACCCCTCTATGGTGGAATTAAGTTATATGCAGTTCGAGATAGCTTGGAATCGATGCACTAAGACTATGGTAAAGATCACAAAAGAATTTATGAACATATGTGAGGTCATAAAAGAGTTAAAGCTTATTGGATTAAAGGACAATTTTTTTAATGTACTATCTTATGCATTTAATGAAGATCCAATTTTCCTAGGAATTAAGGGTAAAATAAAGTCATTTGATCACCATTTGATATATTAAGGAGAGTAGAGATATGGAAAGAATATCCTAAGGATATTTGGAGCATTTGGAAGTGATTTAAAGAAATTTCCCATTAAATTCCTAAATTTTGAATTAAAGGTATTTTATCAATCCACAAGGTTGTTAATTGATTTGAATTTAAATTTAAATTATAGAAATAGAGACTCCAATTGTTTATTTGTGATGTAAGAGAAAGATGAAGGTATCAATTCTAAAGGAATCCTTTCATGTCTTTGGCAGATCATCCAATAGGAATATTTTTTCAAATTCTAGATAGGGTTTCGCATATGGAAGATATATGTGCTACTATTTAAATTTGAGTCAATTGGGGATAATTGCATATACCAAGATATGAGAAAAGTCTACAATAATAATTTGAAATTTAGGAAAGGATATGAGAATTTGGAATAATTTAACATAAAAAATATTATTTTGTGAGGAATTTGATCAAGAAGAATTGTTCGGGATCATAGTAAGATAAATTCATGAGAATATATATTGGGTTATAGACATACTTGTAATTATTACAAATGACCTGATTCACCAATTGTATGAATTGATAAATGAGGGACTTATACTAATAAATGAGAAAAATGTGAAGAAATTAGTACAACAAAATAATGAATCATCTTGGAATAGTAGATAAATAATGTTGAACAAGATCAAACACACTATTGTGAGGTTGATTAGCAATATTATTGGATATAAAATGAATTACAGGTTCAGGGATGATGAAGTATCTTCTTGATTCATTTATGTTGCATATAAAATGACAATGGAGAAGGTGAACATGAATGTGTGTGAGATCCTAAAGCAACAATTCCTAGACAATATTAAAAAGATAAAGAATGATAAGTACTATTGGAAATATAAGAGGAGTAATTAAGAGGGGAGGGGTGAATCAGTTACTATAAAATAAATCCCAGTTCCCTTAGATGTCAACACAAAAGAAACTCTAAATTCTAAAAACTGCTAATGGTCAGTAAACACATATAAAATGTTGTAACTTGGTAAATACTGAATGTACTAAGTGATTGATTAACTTTGCAGAGCTTAAGATATTGTTAGTTATTATCATTAATTAAACTTTATTGTAAGCATGAAAGAAATAGCATGAAAGCATATGATACAAAGATTTAACATGAAAACCCATTTTGGGTAAAACCTCAATTGTAACTAGTTACTATTTTTCACTCTGTTAAAGTGAGCCATATTAGGAGACAACCCTATTAAAGGATACAAAACACACTGTCAGGTGTGACCCTATTAAAGGACATAATCACCTTGTTAGGAGTGGCCTTGTTAGAGGTCTTTAGAGAATTCAATAGAACTGTCACCTTGTTAGAGGATTTACAAATGGTTGTTAAACTAACACTATTAAGATATTTAAATCACTACCACAATGGTTAGAGAGTAACAATTAGATGACCTGATTGAGATGAAACTAATTTTTTGATTACAGATCTCTATTTTGGCTTGTACTTAATCCTTTCTAATAGAATATAGCTTTTCTTCTCCACAAGGATATTCTACTTATCCTTCAAATTTTCTTCCTCCCTTATAATTCATTCATAACATCTTGCACACCTTGAAACCACAACTTGAACTTATACTTATATCTCTTATATTGTCAAGTTGGCTCAAATAAAACTTATAATAATTAATATTCATCTCCATAGTCAGCTAGAACCAATAGATAAATCAATTGAGCTTAATATACCAAAATAAGAAAATCCTTCACTAGATAATCTAGCCTGGTAGCCCAATAGACACTAACTCAAAAGAAATTTCCTGTGTTAACCAACAAAAGCTCAATTAACATGAAAAACTTGCAAAAATCCTTTAGTAACCAAGTGAGCTTAGTTAGCACTAGTTCCATCCAACTTTCCTTCATTAATTGAGTGAGCTTGGTTAACACTCATGTTCTATGTACTTTTCTTTGATGCTCAAGTTAACTCAATAAACATTATCTTCTAAACTAGGCAATCATAAGAATGCTCGGTAGACATAGAAAACTATCTTCATTGCCAGAGTGAGCTTGGCATGTACTAATTGATACCTAATATGAAATTTTTGTAACATCAAAGACAACACACAATTAATAAATTATATCCAAAAAAGTGCATAGGATTTATATTTTTATCACTAATAACCTATTTGTTCTTTTATTAACTAAGGATATTTCTTGATATGATTGGTTATGAGTGGAGTAATGAATTTGATTTCTCATTGGTTCAAGAAATATCCTAGAGAAAGAATGACTCAAAATTTTATAAAAATTATGAAACCCTTCAAGTTTGAAATGAACAAAAGAGTAATAATTCCTAGTCTATTTGTTGAGAAATAAAAAGATGAGATATTCTTTTTGGTAGAAATATATTATACTTATATGGAGGTTATAGAGCCTAGTAAACATTTTATTGAACACATGGGTTATGAAGTGATGTTGGATAATTATGCTAAAACCATTTTGAAATCAAAAAAATGATGAAGAGTTCTCTAGATAAGGGATTTGTGAAGAAAAGTACAGTTGGGGTAAAAATTTAATTTAAAAAAAAAGGTTAAGAGTAGAGTAGAGGGAAAGATTGATCCAATTCTTAATTATTCAATGATGACAAGAAAAGAATTTGAAGAAGATGAGAAAATTGAAATTGAAATGAAGGCTAGTGGAAAATCAGATATTCTTTTGGTTCAACCACTTGTAATTGATGCTACTCCAAGTAACCCTAAAATAACTACATCATAAATTCAAGCATGAGTCCCACCTAGTATTAAAACAAGGAAACAAATAATCTAAGAAGGAAGTTAAAATAACTCATGTACAATCTACACCTTTAGCACCTATAAGATTTTCTTCAAGGACCTCATGTGCATAAAATATACTAGTGATATTGAAAACATAAATCAAGCAAGAGAGAATGAAACAATAACTTAAAAGATCAAAGAGGGTAAATGAAATGGCAACTAGACCAAGCCCTAAGAAGAAGCCTAAGATTAAAATTGTTTATAAGAGTAAGAAGAGGGATTGAGATGAAATTAAGGTTGGATCCATAGAGTTACCTAAGATGTGATGACAGATATATATTCCTCAACACCATCCAAACCTAAGTAGTGAAAAGAAGAGGAAGACCTATAAACAAGAAATAGGAAGAATGAACACTATGACTATTAAACATGGAAACTTGTGATAGTAAAACTAGTATTATGGTTGATATGACCCTAATCAAAAGAGAAAACATGAAAATATAGTTGATATTTACATTATTAATTTAAAACAAAATTATATTCATATTCAGGGAAATATTCCAAATTAACTTTATGAGAGATCAGAGGCCAATAAGAAGAAAGTAGTTGAAGAAGAGTAACAAATAAGGGGAATTTCTACACAAAAATTATGTGTGATAGAGAGTGATGAAAAAATACAATAAATTTTGAAGAAGTTGGAGCCCCTTTTGAGAATTAAGAAAGGACCTATACCAATAATGGGAGGTCTTTATGAAGAAGAAATTAAATTGATAGAGGAAGCAATACTAAAAGTACTAAATGAGCCTGACACTTTGTAACCTATGGAAGTAGGAGGGAAAGCACAAGAAGATTATACTTATTTAACTAATAAGGACAATACTATAATCATGATGAGTAAGAAGTGTATTAGGAATAGAAGGCCATAAGAAATCAAGGGTAGTACAATATTGAGGCCTAGAAGGATGATAAACACTATGATCAATTAACTTAAAGTCACCATCATAGGAAAATTTTACAAATATACTAATAGGAGAAATAATGGCTTGCATGGAAGTGAACACATGAAAACCAAGATTCACTTGGAACTGATCAAAAGTAGGAATTCTAATAAAGGTATTATTCACCACTTTAGAATAGAGATAAATAAGAAAAGAAATGGAAACTTGAGGAGGATACAAGAAAGAATTACAAGTCCTAATCCAAGTATCAATTGAACCATAGAAATCATTATGTATTTTCTTATTGTATAAATGTTCCCTAGTGATAGCATTGACCATTAAATTAGGATCAATAAGTAACCCATAGGAAGGATACTTAGTAATCTAAGTAGAAATATAAAGAGAACCATCAAGAGCCTTGAAAATTTGCTAATAAATGAATGAAATAGTAAGGGTTAAAGTATGTTTACAATTAGGATTAGGTTTAGGTTAGTGATTAGATGTAGATGAAACTTTTAGCTTAGGTGGAGGTGGAGGTTGAAATATTCATTCCATGTTGTTAATAATGTGATCATCGTCTTGTCATAAAGTATCAAAAAATAAATCAAAGTACAAAAAGAAGGAGAAGTTTGAATAACGGTATTAGTAGTGTCTTGATAGAAGATATTGGTATGGATTTGAAGATTGCAAATAAGAGGTACCACAACTTTGTTTCTATACTATCTTAAATTGGAAGCATTTATTTTTTTGATCATTTAGAACTTATTCAATGTAATTAAATGATAAATTTTCATCTAAGATGTATTCATACCTCTCTCTTACCCCATTATTCAATGGGATCTAGGTAGGACCCAATAAATATCAAATTTCCTTTCACTTTAATCATAGTAACTCTATTTCACACTAAAATATGATTTCCCAAGAATCTCAACCTAATTTTTTGATTTCAAGACTTGTTCTAGAGTCCTAAGATAGTCCAAAGAGATTTTACAATAGATTATCAAAGGAATACTGAACCCCTAATAGATGAATTATGGGTATAGTGCACCCTTGATCATGTCCCATTTTAGGTTCCAACAGTTGGTCTCTTCTTAGGATTTTGTTCAAAGTTAGGTTTTTCATCTTGGTCATCCCATAGGAGGACATTAATTAAAATCCTATATAAACACCCTCAATTAATTTATTTGGCATAGATGATGTATGTAGACAATCAGTAGGAGTTGATAAAATCCAACTCCATAATCATGAAGATCACCTGTAGTGCAAATAGATTATTGAAGAGAAACCTAAGGAGTAAGAACTTGAAGGAAACAAAGCAAGAGAACATATTTCACAATAGGAAAAATGAAATTGCTATGTGAATGGATGAATTTAAAATGAGAGAGAGAAAATATAAAGGCCTCATGGAAGCTTATAGAACAAGCTAGAAGGAGGTAGAAGATAAGGTTGACAACTAAGCACACTTCCACAAAAAGGTGCAACTTGCTAGAAGGGAACAAACTCCTATGTTGAAAAAAAAAAGCACTACAACTATTAAATAAAAGAATTTAATTAAGTAAGCTTAAGTAATAGAATAAATAATATATAAATAATTAATTATTTACTCTAACACCCCCCCCGTTAAGTGCAACTTAGGGGAATGCCTTAAGCTCACAAAACTAAGAGAAAATGCAATATGGGTCCTGGCAACAAGGCCATGTTAGGTACAGATGTACAATGCAAAGAAATGCAACCTCTAAACATGGAGAAAGAGGGAAAATCACAGGGGAAAAACCCTCCTCCAAAAAGAGGTAAAAACAACATGCTGAAAAAAAATGAAGTGAAGGAAGGAAGGCCTCAACCAATCCCCCCAAGGACAACTTCCACTGAAAAAGAGTCAAGAGATCTGCTTAAAACCATAAGTACAACCAGGCCCCCCATAAGAGATACTAAAGCCTCCCCAAAATAAAGGAGCCCCTGAAGGAGGGATTGAACCAATGCAACTCTAATGTGGAATAAAAAAGGGTACATAACAAGGGAATCCTTGAATGAGAGGTGAAACTAGAAAGCCTAGCAGATGCCCAGAGGAGAATGTATGAGAAACCAAAAATGGAATCCCCAAGGAAGGTGTATCTACAACAAGTGCATCTGGAGGCTTGATGAATGAAGCTAGAGGATCAGGCAAAGTTGAAGTAGAATTCTGCAAAAGAGAAAAGCCCTCAACTAGATCTGGTGTGGTAGTCAAAATAGGGATCTTAGGAACAATACAAAGGTTCAAGTATCCTAATTGCACCACATGATGCTCCTGCGAAAGAGGAGAGCCATGCTCTAAAAATGGAAATGATGGGAAAAACTGCTAGAAGGTGTAGGGACAGGTGGAAGAATGAACTATCCCTATAGTAATAAAACTTCCTATGACACAATCTTGAATGAAGACTAAATCAGTAGTGAACTCAACTATCTTCCTTGATCTGCTGCATGTAATTTAAGAAATTGAGATAAGGTTAGTAGACAGAGATGGAACATATAATACATCATTGAATATACCATCCTAGATGTGAACTGAACCTTTCCTATAGATTGGTAGAGCAACATTATTCCCCATGAGAATATGAGGAGTAGGAGAAGCCTCAAGAGTAGAGAAGACACCTTGAGAAGATGTCATATGGTGAGAAGTACCTGAATCTAGTATCTAAGGGACCTACAAAGGGGATGCTAAGGATGCCTATAATTCATGACCCTATCTAAGATCTATTCAAAGATGTAGAAGACTAAAAAGAAAACCCCTGTGAAGTAGAAGAGGATCTAGAGGAAACAATGCTCTTCTGAAGGAGAGCTTGCAAATTCACAATTTGTTTCTCATAGCCATCAAATTTCTTTTGAAAACAACATGACTCATCATGAGGTCCCTTCTTAAAATAGGGATAGATATGAGTCTCATTCTTCTATTTATCCTTCTTCTTAGAAGATGATGAACTAGAGGAATCTGATATCTGCTTTAGCTTTTTCTCCTTTGAACATGAAAGTGAACCCATCTGATTGATCTTGGATTGTTCTTGAGTTAACTGGTCACAAAAGATCTCAAATGAAGGCATCCCATTTTTGTCACCCAAGGCATCCATAATGGAGTAGAAGGTGGAAGAGGAAATCTGATATTGGCCTCGTAACTTGGAGAGTATCAAAAAGATACATTCATCATCGGTTTTATTTTTCCCACATCCTTGCAGAAGTGTACGCAGAGATTTGAACTTCATTAGGAAGTCCTCAATGGTAGAAAAATTGGTAGGTGTCAAAGATGTCAGCTCTGCATCCAACTGAAGTGCCTAGAACTCATTCACTTGACCAAAAAAGTCTAAAATTTTTGCCAATAAGCTTGTAGAGTAGTCAAACCATCCAAGTGAAATACTAGACTATATAAAATGTTGAGTGCAATCAATTCCATGGCTTCATCTATTTTTTCCCTATGCTATAGAACCTCAAAAAGGCACATAAGAGTAGGTTGGTGCTCATCTAGACCAAACCATAAGCATCTTGACATGAGAAGCCTAGTCATTTGTGCCTTCTAGGTGTGGTAGTTGTGTGGTGTGAGACGATTCATAGATGGATCTACCATTGAGAATAAGAAAAAGATGGAAGTAGAAGGGTCTTATCTGAAGCAAATTATAGAAAAGAAAATGCTCCCCCAAAATGCAAAAGAGATCAATTAACCCCCCCTAATATATGATTTGGGCACTTCATACTTAGTGTGACTAAAATAGCCAATTTAGGGCCTATTTTTGAAAGTAATATTTCTCTCCATAGAACCTATAATCTAATTGTAGATCTAGAAAGTAGACAAAAAAAAAATGGAACTTGATTATGTGTCTAGATGAACCCGTACAAAGCATTTAAAGTGGCAAAAATTGAAAATTTGTGAGTTGCAAAAAAATTCAAGAATAGAGATGTCAAACCACCTACACTAATGTGTAGATCACAAAATTCTACCCCAAAAAAAAAAATTGCTCAAAAAAATGAGTTCGTATGAAGGAGATATCACTGTTTAAAAATCACCATTGTAGTTATTTTTTCTTAATCACCGCCATTGCACCTCCAAAAAATAAAGATAAAAGCCCAAAAAATGATAGATCTATTATGTCAAACCCTCTTTCTCATTTTTCTCCAAATATAAAAAAATGCTCTTCCTCCCAATTGAAGAAAAAATCATAAACAAACTAGGGTTTGTGCCTCTGAGTTGCGGCTTCAAAAATCCTTCAACCAAGAAGTAGCAGGGAGGATCTGATACCATGTAGGAGTTGATGAAATCCAACTCTAAAATTGCCAAGATCACCTACAGTGCAAATAGCTTGCTAAAGAGAAACCTAAGGAGCAAGAGTTTAAATGAAATAAAGCAAGAGAAAATATTTCACAATAGGAAAAATGAAGTTGATATGTGAATGGATGAATTTACAATGAGAGAGAGAGACCAAATATAAAGGCCTCATGGAAGCTTGTAGAACAAGCTGGAAGGAGGTAGAAGATAAGATTGACAACTAAGCACATTTCCACAAGAAGGTAGAACATGCTAGAAGGGAACAAACTCCCTTGTTGTCAACAACTAACCACTACAACTATTAAATAAATGCATTTACCTAAGTAAGCTTAAGTAATAGAATAAATAATAATTAATTAATTAATTATTTACTCTAACACAATCAAGAAAGAAATAATACATATGCTCAAGAAAGGTCAAATAATTATTTCTCACATGGACAAGCTATTGTGGACATACCAATTTATCTTCGAACATTTGCAAGGTGGAAGTAAGGAGGCTGTGAAAGATCCTTTAAAGCAAGAGAGGTATTCATCTTCCTCTTCACATTATTTTATTTAAGCATTCAAGATTCAATCATGGAGTAAAAAATATGAATCATGATTATGGCTTAGATTACTTTAGCCTTGGGGACCTAGTATGCTTTCTTGGTTATCCTAGGATGCATGCATTGTAATTTGACCCAGATTCAAGTAAAATATTTTATGCTAGGTTTTTAGATCTAAGAATATGAATTCTTGTATTGCACATTCAAAGCTCATATAGAAGCATCAAAAATATTATATTTGATAGACTAACTATTTGTAGGGGTGGGTACCAACAATATGGGGGCTAAGTAAGGTAAACTCCTACATAGGCATGTAACATCCAAAAATTAAAATATTAGTAGATCTCAAAAGGAAAAATAGTAATAGATATGAGTACCCTTTTCATTTTATATTATAATTGTGAAGTTAAAATCAACATCTTGTACTTTTTTTAGGGGTGTACTTCACACCTAATAATCCATTTCCCCCTAATTGGTCTAGTTTTCCCTTAGAGATCACCAATTCATTTTTGGGTTTTGTTCACCTCACAGTTTAATGCCTAAAATAGTTCTTGTCATTTCAAAAAGTAGCATAGTACACATAAATCAAGGTTCCAATTTTCAAGATAGGTACATGTTGGAATACTTTTAGAAAACTAAGTAGGGTGGGAGGGGGAGGTGAATCAGTTATCCAAGGTCCAAATGTATAGAAAAAAGATTTTCACAGTTTACTGAACCCATAAAACATTTATCTTCATCAATGCATGCATCCATAAGATTATGCAATCACTTAAAACTTATAGGCTATTGTTAAATCAACATGTATAAATGTAAACATGAAACATAACAGATTCATCAACACACTTGACACAATAATTTATGTAGAGACCCAATTTGGGAAAAACCACCAGAAACATGCTACTCCTTTTTCACTCTTCTTAAGTGATGCCTTGTGAAAGGCCAACATTGTTAAAGGTTACAATACACACTATTAAATGTGACCCTATTAAAGGATTTCAATAAACCTATTAGCACTGAGCCTTGTTAGATGACTTTAGACCATTCACTTGGAATGTCATCTGGTTAAAGGATTTGCAAATGACTGTTAGGTCAACCTTAATCAAAAGGATTTACCCTAGATTGATACAATTGTTAGCTTGATATGATAAAAACTTACAAGTTCATTTGCAGATTACAGATCACTATTTTAGTCCTCAATTCTTCTTGGCCTTCATACTTTGTAGCTCTAATAGCTTGTTCACCCTTCAAGCACTAATACTCTTAAGCCTTCTTGCTTAACATGCTAATGCAATTTCTTTTGTTAGGTCCCTTGATGAAGCAAAACCCTTGACTCCTTGTCTTCCTTAAGTTTCTCACACATAAGCTCTTTGCTTGTGACTAGCCATTCCTATAAGTAGGAAATTAAGATCCTTTCTTGTTGATTCTCCATCATCCAAATTAGGGTTAGGAGGGATTAGGTAGGATATAATGGATCTATCCCACATTCCATCTCTCTTCTAGAAACTTCTTCTAGAATCCTCTTTGAATTCACCTAAAATGGTTTACCTTAAATTTTGTGCCGCTAACTCATCCATCTTATCTTCCACCTATTCACAAATTCCAAGAAAACATACTTGTCATCTTAGATCCATTGAATTCACAATCTTTTAAATAATGAAACCACTTGGCACTATTTGGCTTCTGATGCTCAGCACAGACTACATTGCTCAATACCCTCTATGAATTTAGTCAGTACAAACTAAAGTTTAATGGTGCTTGAAATCAACAAAATTTTACTCAGCACCTATGATTTTGGTTGAGATACCCTAGAATAAACATTTACTCAATTTCAATTGATTTTCTACTCAGTTTGTATTGAATTTTCTTGTCACCTACTCTTCATTCAATCAAGCTTGGCATACAACATTTGTATAACTTCTTCTTCTAAAATTTCTTAGTGTAACTAACGTTTGTATCCTTAAGAAAATTATCAATACGTCATGTTATTACTATCTTAAATGATTCTTGTTCTTCTTTACATAATCGTAATTCAATCCTTCCTCTAGGTGATGTTGTTACATCTTTTGATCAAATCATCTTCATCAATCAACTGAGTCATAGTGCTTAAATCATATAAGTAGTTTTCTTACCAACAAATAGTAGATTTGACATCAGTGACAAAACAATGATTGAAACATGCAATCTCCTTCAACAATCTCCCTCAATAATGGTGCTTTTCAATCTGACCTCAACAATCTCCCTTTTTGGCATTGATGGAAAACCAAATTGATCAACCAAGTGGTAGGACACCTTGTTCAAAAAAACTAACTAGGTTAAAATAGTAAGACAATACCAAAAAGAAAAATATTTCCTTGTATTGAGATCACTCCCTCTATCATCAATTTCCATCTTCTGAATAGGTTACAAAACTCTTTCTTATAACTCCCTCTAAGTTTCTTCTTCTATCTCCCTCTTACTAGGTAGATTAGGATTTATCCTTCTTTGATAACTCTTTTCCCTTTTTGTATACCTTTTGACTAGCAATTATTTTTCTTGATTAGTAATCTCTCCCTCACTCTAAGTAAATTTCTTGATCAGTAAGTTTCTCCCTCTATTTTATTCATCAATAATCTCTCCCTCTTTGACAAAAATGACAAAGACTTGTCATCTTAACATGTAGATATAAAATTTTCAATTTCTCCCTTTGTCACCTTCCTTGTGATTGATTTCTAGTTTTTGTTCTTTGATTATTTTAGGAAGCTCCTAAAGTAATATCTTCTACATCAATTTGTAGAATATGAAAATAATCTTTTCTAATGTAAGGCACTCTTCTTTGTTACTTAGATAGCTTTTGGTAGGGGTATTACCCTTGGTTAACCTCTTAAGTACTCATGAGCATCCTTAGGTAATGCTTTTGTGAAGATGCCAACAATTTGTTCTTTTGTGTTCACATATTCCATCTTCACCTCTTTTTATTGTACTAACTCTCTCAAGTAATGATATGTGATTGCAATGTGCTTAGTTTTTGTGTGCATCACAAGATTATTTGATATATTGATAGAACTTGTATTATCACAATAAAGTATCACTAGTTCTTTGATCTCTTCCTTCATACCTTTGAGTAGCTATTTGATCCATACAATGTTTATACAATTTACAACAACAACAACGTATTCAATTTCAATAGTAGATTGTGAGGTGCAATTTTGTTTCTTGCTAGTCCATGTAACTAGTCTCTTGCCTAAGAAAAATGCTCCTCCATTGGTTCTTTTTCTATCATCAATGCTTCTAGCCCAATCAACATTAGTCTAGGCTCTTAATTCAAATTTTTAATTTTTCTTATAGTATAGACCATACTCCTATGTTCCTTTTAGATATCTCATTATTGTCTTCATAGCCATCAAATGATTCTCCCTGGGATTTTCATAGAATGATGCAACTATTCCTATAGATAATATAATGATAGGCCTGATCTATTGTAATTTTGTAATCATAGACTTGTATAATGTTGGATTCACTTTAGCTGAATCATCATTCTTTGACAACTTGAGTCCTGTCACCATAGGTGTACTCACTAGTTTTGAATCCTCCAATCCAAAAAAATTCAGTATTTCTTTGACATATTTTGATTGAGTGATGTGTATACCATATTTCATCTAATATACTTGCAAACCCACAAATAATTTGATCTCTCTAAATATAGACATTACAAATTTTTGCTTCATTTCATTTGTAAAAGTGTTACATAAGGTATCTTTTCCTCCAAATATAATATCATCAAAAAAATATTTAGATAACAAAATACCTTTTCCTTTCTCTGCCTTTATGTACAATTTTTTTTTATCATCATTCCTTTCAAATCAAATCTTCACAAGATACTTATGAAGTCTCTCATACCATGTTCTCGTTCCTTGTTTAAAACCATAGAGAGCTTTGTGTAATTTTCATACCATGTTGTTATTGTTAACATCAAAAACCTTTAGGTTGTTCTATGTAAATTTATTCCGGTAATATGCCATTTGAAAATGTAGGTTTAACATCCATTTGATGAACTTTGAAACCTTTGTATATAGAACAAGAAAGTAAAGTTCTTGCTCCTTCAAATCAAGCAATAGGGGCAAATGTCTCTCCATAGTCAATTCCTTCTTCTTGTATATATCCTTTGAAAACTAATCTTTCCTTGTTCCTTGTTACTGCACCATTTTTATCTAGTTTTTTTCTAAATAGCCACTTGGTGCCAATCACATTCTTATCTTCTAGTCTAGGAACTAGAGTCCATGTCTTGTTTTTCTCAATTTTTTCTATCTCTTCTTCCATGGCCTTACTCTAGTCTTCATTTTCTAATACATCTTTTACTAATTTGGGTTCCTTCATGCTCATCAAACATGTATCATTTCTCAATCTATTTCTTGTCGTTGGTCTAGCATCTTTATCTCCAATAATTTGTTTAGTAGGATGATGTTTTTTGATGCATTTAGACAATCTTGGTTCAACTCTTGTTTCTTCATTTGATCTTTCAGTTTTAGAATCATTTTGTACATCTCTATCAAGTTATTTAGTATTGCTACTAATCTCAAAATCCAAATGTCCTTCAACTTTATTTTGTAACTTGACATATGAATGTAGTTTAGTTCCTAAATATAACTCATCATTCATGGTTTGTGACTTGGCAGTTATTGACACTTATTGTTGGTTTTTAGCTTGATTTGTAGCATCTTCTTTAATAGGCATACCTTCATAACAGTATGAAAATGATTTGTATTCTTATAATTCTTTTATAGGTTTAGTCTCATATACATTTTTGTATTCATCAACATTCACATTTTTCCACAACTTTGTTAGTGTTAGTATTTAAAAACTTGTAAGATTTACTTATGGAATAACCTAGGAATATGCCTTCTTCACTTTTTGGATCAAGTTTACCATTCCTCAAATCTTTAAGAATGTAACATTTTCTTTCAAATACCTTAAAGTATTTTACATTGTGTAAGTATACATACCATAGTTTAAAAGGTGTTGAATGAGTGCCTTTCTTGATTTGTACATGGTTAAGGGTATAGACCGCTATACTTATAGCTTCTCTCTAGTATTTCAAAGCAACAATTTTCTCCATCATGAGTGTTCTAGCATAGTCCATTACAAATATGTTCCTTCTTTCAATAATTCCATTTTGTGGAGGGGTTATAGGGGCATATGTCTATCTTTTTATTCCTCTACCATTACAAAACTTCTCAAATTCATTTGATGTGAATTCTCCTTCTCTTTCTACGTTTTTCTTTCTAAACTCTTGCTAGGTACCACTTAAACATTTGTAAGGCATCAGGTTTCTTTTTTAGAAACATAGTTGTTATCATTCTAGAATAGTCATCAACAAATAGCATAATATACTTATCTCCTTTATAGATTTCCACTTTAGTTGGTCCACACAAGTCAATATGAACAATCTCTAGCATTCCTTTAGAGGTATAAGTTTTACTCTTAAAACTTGACTTTGTCATCTTGCCTAACTAACATTTTTTTCACATTACATTGTAAGGATTCTTCAACTTAGGCAATCATCTAACATTTCTCATATTACCGATACTGACTAGGTTATCAAAATTGACATGACATAACCTTTTGTGCCACAACCATACATCATCAGATTTTACAACTAGACAAGTAACATCATCTATATCGAGATAAAATAGATTAATTCTAGTCTAATCACCTTTTCCAATCAATCTTCTATTTGTGTCATATATCTTAGCAACCTTGTTTTTAAATTCAACCGTACATTCCAAATTATTCAATTGTGACACACTCAAGAGATTATAGTTAATTCCTTCAACATAGTAAGTATTGTCACATAAAATCTTATTTGTGAGCTTGATAGAACCTTTTCCTTTTATGAAGCATGGTGCATCATTACCAAATCTTACACTATTTCCATCATAACAATTCAAGGTAATTAACTTACTTTTTTCTCTAGTCATATGATGTGAACACCCACTGTCAATAATCCATCTGTCATTCTTGTTTACACAGTTCACATCATCATATTCATCAAATGTTTCTTCTTTAGCAATGTAGCATGACCTTTTGGCTTTGTCTTTGTAGTCCTTGGTGTCTTCATCTCTTCTACTCTTGTACTTGTCACCACCTCTGTAATTTTTCTTTTCTAGACATCTAGCAGTAATAAGATAAACTTCGTTGCAATTGAAACAAATGATAGAAAATTTACCTTTGAACTTACCTTTACCTTCATGGAATATTCTTGGTAGTAGTGCTTCAAGTTGTTCAACATCCTCCTCATTTGTATCACTATCACTGGATACATATTTTATCTTTTTTTCTTCTTCTTCTTTTCATTAGGTTCCTTTAATGACACTTTATCTTTGAATCTAGGTTTTTAATTATCAAAGTTAGATAGCTCAAAAGCAGTAAGTCTACCTACTTGTCCTTGAAGTGAAAGATCATTCCCTGGTATACATATTAGTTCTTGAATTGCAAAGACTCTAATAATATATATAGGTAGTAGTGTTCTCAAAACTTTTCTTAACATAATATCATCATCTAATTTTCCATTAGATCCTCTTATTGCATTAACTACTTATTTTATCCTTGAGCAATATTTTCACCTTCTTCCATTCTCATTTCATCAAACTTACCTCCGAGACTTTTAGCTTTGGCTCCAAGAACACTTGTGTCTCCTCCATAGATAGTGGCAAGCCAATCCCACATTTTATTTGCACTGTCAAGACCTTTAATATCATCAAATTCAGCATTACTTAGGGCAGAGGCAATTTACAACATTGTTTGGTTATATTCTTTCTTCTTTCTCATGATGCTAGTAGTTGGGGCACCAACATGGTCAACATGATCAATGGTTATGGTATATCATTCATGATCTCCAAGTCATCAAAGGTGTAGCTTCATCAAACTTTTCCATAGAAGAAAATTATTTCTGTTGAGCTTTGGTACTTCTCTTTTTGACATCTTGATATTTGTGCTTCTAGTACCTTCAAACTACTCTTCTTTAAGCATATGGCTGTGATACCAATTATTGGAATACTTTTAGAATAACTGAGGGGGGGTGGGTGAAACAATTATCCAAGGTCCAAATGTATAAACAAAAATTTTCACAACTTAGTGAACCCATCAAACATTTATCTTCATCATGCATTTATCCATAACATTATGCAATCACTTAAAACTCATAGGATACTATTAAAACAACTTATAGAAATGTAAACATGAAACATAATAGATTCATAAGCATACTTGACACAATGATTTATGTGGAAAACCAATTTGGGAAAAACCACCAGTAACATGCTACTACTTTTTCACTCTTCTAAAGTGATGCCATGTGAAAGGCTAACCCTATTAAAGATTATAATACACACTATTAAATGTGACTCTGTTAAAGAATTTCGATCACCCATTTAGGGGTGAGCCTTGTTAAAGGACTTTAGACCATTCAATTGGAATTTCACCTAGTTAAATGATTTACAAATTACTATTAGGTCAACCTTAATCCAAAGGATTTACCCTAGACTGATACAATTATTAGAGAGTAATAGTAAGGCTTGATCTAATAAGAACTTACAATATCATTTTTAGGTTACAGATCACTATTTTAGTCCTCAATTTTTCTTGGCCTTTGTACTTTGTAGATTTGATAGATTGTTCACCCTTCAAGAATTCATACTATTAAGCCTTCTTTCTTAACATGCTAATGCAGTTTCTTCTCTTAGGTCACTTGATGAAGAAAAACCCTTAACTCCTTCTCTTCCTTATGTTTCTCAAACATAATCTCTTTGCTTCTAACTAGCGATTCCTATAAATAGGAAATTAACATCTTTTCCTATTCATTCCCCATCATCCAAATTAGGGTTAGGATAGATTAGTTAGGGTGCAATGAATCTATCTCACATTCCATCTCTCTTCTAGAAACTTATCTTAGAATTCTATTTGAATTTTTCAAAAAATGGTTTACCTTAAATTCTGTGCCACTAGCTCATCAATCTTATCTTCCACCTCATTCACAATTTCCAAGAAAACAAACTTGTCATCTTAGATCCATCAAATTCATTATCTTTTAATTAATGTAGACACTTGGCACTATTTGGATTCTGATGCTCAACAAACACTACATTTCTTAGCATCCTCTTTGAATTTACTCAGTACGAACTAAACTTTAATGGTGCTCGACATCAAGTAAACTTTACTTGGCATCCATTGTTCTGCTTAGCATACACTAGAATGAATGTTTTCTCAGTTCTAAGTAATTTTTTTCTTGGCTTGTATTGACTTTTATCGACACCTACTCTTCACTCAATCAAGCTTGGTGGACAAACTTTGTGTAAATTTTTCTTCTAAACTTTCTTAGTGTAATTGACCTTTTTAACCTTCAGTAGATTATCAATACATCATGTTACCACTATCTTAATTGATTCTTGCACTTCTTTACATAATCATAACTCAACCTTTCCTCTAGGTATTGTTGTTACATCTTTTGATCAAATCCTCTTCATCAATCAACTAAGTTATAGTGCTTAAGTCATATAAGTAGTTTCCTTACTAAGAAATAGTGAGTTTGACATCAGTGACAAGAAAATGATTGAAACATGCAATCTTCTTCAACAATCTCCTTGTAATCTAATCACAACAATCTCCCTCAATAATGGTCTTTTTCAATCTAATCTCAATATTACCTTTATCTCTCCTAGTCAATTAAACATTTCCTTTAGTAAATTTTTGTACTTCACATTTTTTATCTTGCATAGATCTAGAAGTAACTAATTAGATCCTTAGGACAAGTGTAATTATTTTTCCTACCTTCCTAATAGTTTGATCTTCTTTTTTAATGCTCCTTTATTCTTGTATTTCATTTAACTACTAATATTTGGCACCTCTATAGGTTGGTTTGAAAGAGTCTCCTTCCTTGGACTCAATCCTTTTCAAGTGTATTTGTTCCTATGTGATGAAACTAGAGCTAATTTCCTTGATTTCCATTCCTCCCTACAAATTTTTGGTTAACTTGAACTATGATCTTTCCACTTTTGGTATTGGTGTTAGATTTCATTTTATAAATATATCTTTAGATATTTCCATATTTAATTATTTTTTCATTCAAGATGTTTGATTTATTTTATGAAAACTTTTATGATAGTCTTAGGAATGATTCTTTAGATAAAGATCATATTTGAAAAGAGGATGTGTTGGATGTGACATCACATGATCTAATTTCTTACTCATCTTCTTCAACTACTTTTTATGATAATTTGGGCTCATTATTTCTTTTTTCTACAAATTTTTATTATATTGATGCACCTCCTATACATTATGAAAATCCTTTGATGACAGTTAAGGGTTGTCCTAATCTTACTATTATGGGTAAACCTATGAACCCCTTGAATTATTTCATTGATCTAGATTTTATTTCTCATGCTTATTGCACTTGGAATAGTCCTCAACCTATTGTTCCTATCTTTTTACCACTTGATCAACATTTTATTCCTCAAGAACCTCAATTATCAACTACTTATTTAAAGGAGTATTGCTTCATGGAGAAACTAAGCTATTGCTTCTACAATTTCTTTGTCAAAATTGCTTCAAAATTAACCAACTTACTAGTAAGCTTTGTAGAAGGCTTTATCTACTATTATAGTTCTATTACCTAATGCAAGCACTATTAATTCCTCTTTTGGATTGTGTGTGTGTGTGTGTGTGTGTGTGTGTGTGTGTGTGTGTGTGTGTGTGTGTGTGTGCGTGCGTGCACGCATGCGTGCATGCGTACATGCGTGCGTGCATGCATGTGTGTGTGTAAAATGCTCTTATGGTTGTTGTGTCTATTAATAGAAACACCATATGGCACACTTTAATTTATAATTTTTTGGGCTTGAGTGTTTGTAGTATGCACATGTTAAGAGCTAGACAAGATGATCTTTTAACTATTCAACATGATTTTGTGTCTATTCATGGATTTCATAACATTTCTAAACATACTTTGGGGATTATAATATTTCTTTCTAATCTTTTTCATGTCTTCTTAGAGACCTCTATGGATGGCATGCTTGGCTTGATGAGCTATGACCTTATCTTAGTAAGATGTTTTTACATGTTATGCATGTATTCCTTATATACTTCATAGGATGGTGCATCTTGTTCATAAAAACCTCATGTATACTCTTCATGTGGATGATGTACTTGATCCTTCTTTAAAAGCTAAATATCTCAAATTTCTTCTAAACAATATTCTATGAAAATAGAAACTCAAGAAGAATGGACTAAGAGTGAAAAACCCTCTTTTTCTATTTTTGAGGATGATTAGGGGAATGTGGATTGTAATCCTACATTTTTTGGAGAATATAGGGTATTGGATTTATCCTTTATAAAAAATTAGAATTAACATGAAAATAATATATCAACTTCACTTATGGGTGAATTGAAAAAAAAAATTGTGTTTTCTTCTACCAAAGAAACTATAGAAACTATAGAAGTACATTTAACTCCTAAAAACATGACCAATTGTTATGGTTGAGGATATACTCAATTAACAATGTGAGTACAACTTTTAAATGTTCCATGAATCTAATATTTCATGATTGCATACATAATATTATTGAAAAATATGCTAATGCCATCCTTGCTAAATCAATTAGTGTAAAGAACATGCAGTTATCTTGTGAAAAATATTTGAATAGATAGTAAGTTATAACATGTGAATGAATCCTTATAAGTGTACCTTTTTGATTTATACTAGAAAATTACTTGGATTTATTATTTTTAGTCAGGGTATTGAAGTTGACGATGAAAAGATATAGATTATTTTTAATATTCCTTCAACAAGGAATATATCAGAACTTTCAAGCATACAAGGGAAGATACAATCTATTTGAAGGTTTATTTCAAATCTAGCTAATACAAGTGTTCCATTAACATCATTTATTAAGAAGGATTGTACCTTCTCTTGGAATGATAAGTGACATTAAGATTTTCTTGCTAATCTTCCAATCTTGAAGCTTGTGCTACCTGATAAACCTTTTTATCTTTACACATTAACTTTTTAAAGTGTGGTTCTTATTCAATGCTTTGATTATGGTAAGGGCCATTGTATATACTGTATCTGTTGTAATTTTATTGATTATGAAATATGATATACAAAAATAAATAAATTTCTAGCCTTAGATTTTGTATGTCAAAAACTTCTACCTTATCTCCTTAATTTAGAAGTCAATGTGATGGTGAAATTTGACCCTTTAATGCATCTTTTTTCTAAAATAGATTTATGTGGATAATTGGAAAATGGGTTTTTTTGCCATGAGAGTTTGAATGAAATTGATATCTCAAAGATTCACTAATGGAAAGCCTTAAATGATCTTTTAGTTGAGCCTCCTTCTTCACATACCATTATCACTCTATTGAATTTCTAGATGTAGGAATATTATCTATGGATATGGATGAAGCTTGGGAAATGTATTTTGATGGATCTAGGTATAAAATTAGGACTAGGGTGGGTGTGATACTCATTCTCCCTTCTAATAAATTGATCACTCTTTAATATAAACTAACATTATCATGCACGAATAATATTGTAGGATATGAAGCTCTTATTATTGGATTGTGAGTGGATTTATGACTTAAACTTATGAAATTGAATATATTTGATGACTCCCAATTTATTTTGTAATAAACAAAGAGATTATATCAAGCTAAGAATTATAACATGAAAAAATATCATCAACTATCTCTTTATCTATTAAATGAATTCTAATCTTGTGATAACCAACTAGTCCCTCACAAGGATAATAGACATACAGATGATGTGGTTATTATGACCTCCTTATTATATCTTCATGATAATATATATTTTAAATTAACTATTCACTCTCTTTGAAGTTTATATTTTCTATAGTGATTATGTGGTAGATTTCTATTGTAACCTAAGTTCTAAAGAATGGTTTTCTAATATATTCCAGTAATTCAAGGATGAAACTTTATATGAATCCACTTCTTGAAATTATCTTAATCATATCATAAAATTAGACATTTGGTACATTATCTTAGATAACACTTTACATTACATATCTTATGGTGGCCATTTACTAAGATATCTAAGTAAACAAAAATATCTTAGTTTCTTTACAAGAATCTCATGCTAGATCTTTCGGTGGAAATTTGTTGGTTAAAAAATTATCAAGAATGGGATATGACTGACATATAATAAAAAAATATTATTTTACTTCTATCAAGTAATATTTGTGGTGTCAAGAACATGGTAATCTTATTGATGCTCCTATGACTATGCTTCACATTGAAATAACTTCTTGGCCTTTTAGTGTCTATAGTCTAGATCTTATTGGTATGATATCTCCTACTTCTTCCTATGGATATACCTATATGTTAATAGCTACATATTAGTTTATGAAATTTTTTTATTATGTTCCTCTTTGATTACTATGACAAAGGTTAGTTTTTATTTCATTCTCCAAAATTTCATTTATTGATTTGATATTCCCTTTGCTATTATTTCTTATAATAAACCTCTTTCTAAATTAATAAAGTTAAAAAATTCATTGAGAAATATTTTATTCATCAACAATTTTCTACTCTTTAATATTCTCAACCTAATGTTCAAGGTGAAGCATCTAACAAAGACATTGAAAATATTGTGAAAAATACATGGCATACTTAGCTCACATATGCTTTATGGGGTTATAGGACTTAAGTCTATACTACTACATGTTCTTCTCCTTATAACTAGGTATATATGGTGGAGATGTTATTATGGAATTAGGATTAGAAATTCGTTCTCTTCAACTCTCTTTTCCTAGGATTATTCATAATGAAAAATTTAGAGAACATTTAATATAATAATTATAAATGTTAAATGAATAATGAATCATTGCATTGAATTATTAAAGAGCTTATCATAAATCCCTTTAAAATTATTATTTTAATAAATCTCTTAAATTCACCTTTTCTTTGGGCGGTTGTGCTCTTTGTGAAAAAAATGGAATGTTAATGCTCTACCGAATAAAAAGGGAAACTCAATCCTAATTGGTTAGGTCCTTTTGTGATTACTGAAGTATTTGGCTTTTGTGCATACAAGATTGCTCATAGAGATGGTGTTTTTCTCAAGGAACCAATTAATATAATGCATCTTCATCATTATTGTTTTTATCTTATATTTCATATCATACTTATGTTTCTCCTAATAGAATGTTCATTATGTTTTATTAGTTCGTAGGATTTATTTTCCCAAAATATTACTTTAGAAACATTAGTATTTCCTCTATTCATATTTTTTAATGCAATTAACTATAGAATTAATAATAGAAAAAGTAAGTCTTATATATATCATCAAAATTTGGTATACATGGCTTAGAATTGTGGAAATGTGTCTTTATATATCATCAATACTTCTATTAATCTGAGTGCTTCATTAGATGATGACTCCTTGGTTTCGTTCACCCATAGTGTGAGAAGGATAGTCTCTAGGATACATTAGTGTATGTATAACTCTTACATGAGATATAATGCATCATGCAGTCTTGCATCAAGCATATCTTGGTCTCTAACTCGACTATGTGACAACAAACTCTTGCTTCTCATTCATTGTCTAATGTTGTGGGGTTATCTCCTTCACAACTATCTCCATTGTTGGGTATTGTCTCTCATCTCCTCTTTATTCAAGCATAGGGATCTCATCATCTCCTATATCACATGACAGGTGATCTTCATCATCCATCTCTTCACCCTCTCTCAAGACCTTGTCCTCCACTCTGCCAACTACTTTCCACTTTGAAGAGTCAACCTTAGTCTCTTGTAGGGTAGTATGGTTGAGAGACGGTCTCACTCCATGTCTCATCTACTACTAGATAGAATCATCTATATTGATAGAATACAATTCCATTTTATCTAGAACATCCTCTTCCTCCTTTGTATAACTCAAGATGATATTGGCTACTATAGGTCAACATATTTCTTAGACTCTCTAAATATATCTATAATGAGGGGCATATTTTGGCACTACTCTCCATGGACCTTCTTACAAGACAATATATTTCACTACATAGTCATAGTATTACAACAGGATCACACCACTCTATCAACCATTTATAAATATCCTCCTTTGTGAGTATCTCATCTGATATGTAGTCTCATGCCACTCCATCATTTGGTGGTATGGTCTCCATACTATCTCACTCCTTACATGTATAAATTAAATCTCATTCTCCAAAATATTATATCTTTGAATGCATAAAAGGATATGCATACACTCTTAGAAGGACCTAATTCTAATGGTATAAGAACCCATGTTTCCCTAGTGCATGTAAAATTATCAAACGACTTCACTTGTAAGAGTGTACATATTGTTGAGTTGTCTCTCTAGTATCTAGTGACTTTTCTCAAATATAGAGTACCTAACATACTAATGTAGAAGAATATTGGTTTTTCTTAGTGGCTACTTTGGAGTTCATGAGAGGAGGCTTAGTAATTTCTTTGGAGGATGTTTGGACTTATACTTAGTTGAGGAAGATGTTCTTGGTAGAGGTTACTCAGTCATCTCTTTATAGTTCTTGGCTCATAATTTAGTGGATAAATGGAATTAGTGATCCTAGAGGTTCTCAATTGTCAAAGGATCTTGATGATGCTTGCAGGAAATCAACATACACTAGGAGCTTGGTGTAGCTTGGCTGCAATACTTCCCAAATTACTCTTTCAATGAAGGGAATCAATTTGCAAAGGAGGAACATGATGTATTCTATGGCTCAGTTTGCACTGACAAGCTTGGCTTGGTATCCATAGTTTGGTTGTAGTGTTACTTGAGTTGGCTTAGTCAATGAGGGGGATTGGTTATGTTTTGTGAGGAATTTTGATGCTCAGCATGGTTTCTATGGTGCCTAACTTCTCTATAGTATGAGATTACCTTAGCATTTAATTTTGTTATTTAGTATTTAATATTTGTTTAAGGTCAACTTGTCGCCTAATGTGTATTTAAACTATGGATTTATTTTAATTTGTATTGGGCTAGGATGACTTGTGGCTTAGTTGGGTATAAGTAGGGGGTCTTGTGGAGTCTTTTTTTATAATCATCCATCTTGGATAAGAGGATGCGGGAGAGGATAAAACCTTGATAAGAAATAGTAGCTCAGGCTTGGGAAACAAGGAGATTTCTTAATGGGCTTGCAAGATCAAGTCCTTGGAGGTTTCTACTAGAGTATGGATATGGACAATATAGTGTTGGGGTTGGATCTTAAGGGATCTTGCAAAATTGTTATTGTAATTTCTATTGTAGTTGGTCATAACTAGGAAGGTCTTATAGCTTGACATATTACATGTAAAAAATTGGTTGTGTTTCCATTGTGTTGTTATTTGTTGGGGACAAGGACATCTCCTACCTTGCACTGCACCATATACTCTTAGCCCATGCAAATATTGATTGATCTTTCTTATCTACTCATACCAAATTATTAAAAGGTGACATGAATAGTGTCCCCTAACCATTTGAGGTCATAATATATTTTAGTACACAACATGTTTACCATCTCAAAAAGGGAGTACCACCTACAATTATATCATGTAGATCCATGTGGTTTTCATTAAATATGATCAGCCATCTCTATCTTGTACAATAATCCTCATAATCAAATAGTTGATCTTCATTTCTACTAGTACAAGGCCTCACTATAATCCCTTTCATATGAAGGAAAAGTATCCAATATATATCCTTTATGGTCATAGTGATCTCTTTAGTTGGAAGATGGAATATAAAAGTGTCCTCATTCTACCACTGTATTGGTACTAGGATCATGGCTTGATGGAATCTCAAGTAAGAAATTTGACGAGCCAATTATTGGCTTGCCTCTTTAAGTAGCTATGTCTTCTCTTCACATATTTTGCATACTATCCTAGATGAAGCACATTGCATGTGACATATCATTCTCCTATACAAATATGAGAACTTGCAAACTAAATCAAATTATATATCAATATCATACTATGATAAAGCATGATCATTTTTAGAAAAATTGACTTCCTCCTGACAAGGGTTGACTTTAGTTGATTAGGGTTGATCTCCTCTTGATCAAGTTTGACTACCTCATTAGAGTTAAACTAGTTGATCAAGGTCAACCTTTTCCCATAACAATAGTGACAATCCCCTCTATACATGAAATGTACATCAAAAAAGGAAAAAATATTCATCAAAATAGTAAAAAAAATTCATATCAAGACTAAAAGTACTCTACACTAGCATTCACCTTAGGTAGTGGGTTATTGGTTATGATGAAAAATCTTAGAACCTCCATCTTCATTAGCTCTGACTCCTTCTTTATCTTCAACACTCCTCTTTTTGGAGATAAAAAGGTAATAAAAAAAAGGTAAGAACCTCTATTAATAGTATCTTTCAACACAAATTAGGGTTATAATTAGAGGTTTTCTTTCTATGCATTCAGGATAAGGACTCACTCTTATAATCATAACTTGAGATAGATAACTTTGATTGTCTTGATGTTGTAAGCATTGGAATCATGATTTTGTTATCATCCCTTTGAATGTGGTTTAAAGATGTTTTGATAGCTTCATCACTAGGTTTGAAAGTATTTTCAGTCAATCTATATTTCTAGTACCTAGAGTTAGCTATATCACTATGTTTCATCTTTTCCACAAGATAAATACAAAATAGTGGGGAATATCAAAAACTACAAACCTCAGATAATCATTCTTAACAAGCTCTAGGTGATTTTAGATTTTTACTAATGTGTGTTCTGCAAGATGTGGGTGTACCATCTTAAAATGAATGCACTTTCCTTTTAAGACCTTTTAGCTCCTTGTTCATAATTCCTTCTTTGTACCATGGATATACATATGCTTGATATCCTTTTCTTCTTATATTCTTCCTCTTCCTGCCCTATTCTTTATACCACCTAACCCTTTTCTAAGTAGCACCTAAGACTTGACCTCTAGGACCAAGTTGACTTAGCTCAACCTATTCTTCCTAGGTTGACCTAGTCCTTGGTAGTTTCGGAGCTTAGGACTTGAAATGCCTCAAGAGTTTAAAAAAGTTTTTGACCATTATCCAATTAGCTTGTATTATTTTCCCACCTGAAAACTCATATATATGGAGAGTTGGAGGTTTTATTTTTATATATCTCTCATCTGATTTATTCATAGTTTTTCAAGCATTCAAGAAAGGATATTTATATCTAGTATTGAAGAATCCTTTGTGGGAATTTCCTCTTCAAGATCTAGCTTATTGTTGTCCATCAAGGGATGAGATCTACATTAAATTATTCATCAATTTATTCATTGATACACTTTTATATCCATGGCACCATGATGGGGTTATGGTAGATCCATTGTAAATAGTGGAGATATCCTTGTTGACATATCAGTCAAGTTCATTATTAGTGACACACACTTATTCAGATTATGTATAGCTACCAAGCTTATTGTACAGTTTATAGTGTTTACCAAGCATTTTAGTGGTTACTAAGTCTAATGGACAAATCTTAGTGGTTACCAAGAAAATTCAGTTAATGTGAAGTCTAGTAGTATAAACTAAGTTTATCAATGGTTATTAAGCTATGTAGTGTTTACTGAGTTCATAGTCCATGTGATGTAAAGCTAGTGTTAACTGAGCCTAAGGTAATAGTGATTACCAAGCTCTGACATGGTAAACAAGTGATTTTGCATTTTTTGACTTGCACAATATCTACTGAGTCACCAGTGCAAAATGAGTTCAAGACTACTTGAAAGTGATTAGTATGGACTGAGCTTCTATGTCTACCGAGTGCATGATGATGTCAAGCATTGATAGTGGATGTTGAGTATCAGAGCCTCACTGAGTTAGTCTTTAGAACTTGAGTGTCTTCATGTGGCTTCACTTTGTAATATTTGTGTTAACTTGTATCATGGTCAACTTTGTAATGATGTAATTTGGATATATATATATATATATATATATATATATAATGTATTGTACCATATCAAAGTAATGTGAAATGTAAGAAATGTGAATGTGTATGTGAAAGTGCAACTTATAAATATAGCAAAAGAAGAGAAAATTGGAAAGGCTAGAACAACATAAGGAGCAACAGTCACATATCTATCACAAAAAGGTGATCAATACACAAAGGAATTTCTTTTAGCAAACTAAGGTGTATATCATAGATCTACTACTCCTTCATCCTAATAGGTGAACTAGTCAAAATCCTTTAACAAGGTAGACCTAATAGTCTTTCATAAATCTCTTTACCAAGTGCATACTTCATTATATGTTTGTAAAATCTTCTCACAAGGTAGACCTAACAATCCTAATTGATTTCAATAGGGTAGATCATCAGAATTGATCATTGTAAGCCTTAATAGGCCAACTTTATGCTATAGTACTAAAGTTTGTGAGTATCATCCCCACCTTAGTTTTATCTTCTATTTGGAATGTTTCTGGGTCACCAAATCTTTGTGTCAAATTGTTATGGATGCTTTCATGTTTTCAGTTTCTCATGTATGCAATTAGATCAGATATGATAATTGGATTATTGGATTAAGAATTTAAATTGTAAATGTAGAAGTTGCTAATTCACCCCTACCTTCTTTATAACTTAGAATAGTCTTGAATATTTCCAAAAATTGGTATCAGAGCTTTTTGGTTCTCAAGAGAAAGTTAAGAAGCTTGAGCAAAGATCAAGGACATGAAGATATTCAAACTTGACAAATCTATTGACAATGAAAAGATGGGTCTGGAAATGACCATTACCCAACTCAAGAAAGAAAAAGAGAAACTCTCCCAATTGCTGAAAAGAAGAAGGGAACATGCAAATCAAATAAATGATCATCTCTAAATTGAAGAAAGAATTGAAGATCATTTCCCTTCAAGTAGCTTAGATGAAGAAAATGATGCAATCAAAAAACTCCTAGAGAAGAATGGTTCACTACAAGAAGAAGTAAGGAAACTAAGAAGAGAGCAAGAAATCTAGTTAGTAAGGCTATATGAAATCATGGAAGAGAAAAACAAAACAAAAACAAAAATGGAAGGAAAAGATAATGAGATTCAACATTTATCCCTCCAGTAGTCTGATTTCATCAATCAGCTCACCAATGCAATTGAAGAAATCATGAACTTGACATTAGAAAATGAAAGATTGTAGAATGATCTAAATTTTGAAAGGCAACTCAATGAAAGGATGATAAAATCCCAAGAAAACATGAATTAATTGAATAATGAAAACCTTTATAGACAAAAATGAAAAGTAGGAATTGGATACAAAGAAGAAGGTGAATCCTCCAAACAAGGTGCTCAAAAGAATCAAAGACCTACTTGCAATTACTGTGGTAAGATAGGTCATACTTCAAACAAATTTTGGAGCAATGGGAAAGAAAAATTCAATGGAAAGTTGTACAATTATAATCAACATGGTCATAGGGCCAATGAATGCAAAGAGAAACCAAGATTTGAAGGCAATTTCCATAAATGTAAGAAACATGGATACAAGGCATCAGAATGCAAAATCAAGTCATTCAATCCAATTGAGAAAATTATGAAAGAAATATTTGGTTGGGACTACAACACTTGGTGTAGATGTCATTACTCTAGAGAATTTGGACAAATTGGTATGAATTACATTAAAAATCATATGAGGAAAAGATATACTACCAAAAGATGTTTCACTTGTACAAAATTGGGTCATCTTGCCAAGAATTACATGAATAATGGTAAAATTGAAGATGAAAACAAGGAAAAAGTTGATAACATCTGAAAGTAGATGAGAAATCAATGGATTCCTAAGTCTACAAAGTATACTAGTTCGAGTAATGATGGTCAAGTTACTCAAGTATTGGGTGAGTGTACCTCTAATTAAGTTCTCAAGGGAGAACTAGAACTAGGCTATCAAAGAAAACATCTGAATTAGTTCCAGTTGAAAGGTGACAAAGATCCAAATCTATATACAAGATACAAAGGGATCACTAAGAAAAATTTGTATTAGTTATTACCGAGTTACCTTATCTACTAAGTAAGGTCAGGTCATAGACTCTACTGAGTAAGGTCGAGAGTGATGAAGACACCTATTGTTACCAAGTCGCAAAGACTTTGCTGAGTAATCAATACTAAATAGTGGATGATAGTTTGTCAACCATATCAATGTCAACATATCTACCTTTGTATTGAGCATTAATGATGAAATTTCAACAAAAGGTATGGAATCATATTCATTTCCTACTGAGAATTTTCATGTGCTATTGTGAAGAGCGATTTTCAATGTGATCAAAGTGATTTTAGCAAATTTCTAAAAAAAAAAATTTCAAGTTCTCTCAATTTACCAAGTGAAAATGGCATCTAGTAGGAGCAAGTTCAAGTGAGGATCTAACATGTTGGTTCATGGAGTTGAATGGAAGTTTCTAGATTTCAAGATGACTCCTGTGATTGCTAAAACCCTAGATCCAAGGAGTGCACAATCCTAGATTCCTCCTAAGGTACTTCTTGTCAATGACATTCGTACTCATTTCAAATGTCCTATTCAAGAAATTGGTACACTATAAATGGATGATGTCCTAGCTCAACTATGTGCTAATGGAGCCTTAAAAATTGAGCATCAACATCTACAAACTAAAGGGTTGACACATATCCCTCATATGCCCAAAGAATTTCAAATCAATTAGATTAGGTTTATCCTTAGTCGAGTGCATAATAGGAAGCTATGGCTAGAACAACAAATTCTGATAATAAAGAAGATGATTCATCGAATCAATGGCCTCCCTATGCTAACCAAATCCAAAACAAAAAAAGACACTAGGTTGAGTAGAGTTGGAGAAGAAAACCCTACCTAAACATGATGGTAGGGGAATCAAATCAATAGTATTACTGATGTAGAATTGAAGTTTGGAATTCATTTTATTGCACACAAGATATATAGTTCAAGTTGACTAAACAATGTGTCATGTGAAGCCATGGATTTGGCATATAAGGTGGTGGAGAACAACTTGTCTTATGACCTTTTCAACCTATTGTTCAAATAGTTCAACAAAAACATGGAAGGCATAAGAATATCCAAGAATAACTCATGCAAGTTTGGTTCATTGTTGACCTACCTATTCTTTTAAGTATAGAAGTTTTTCCCTTCTAAAGGCACTATAGTCTAGAGAAAAGATGTGTCTATGCTCTACCAAATAAATGAGTATATTATCGAGATGGGTGAAAACTACAAAAACATGATGTACAACTACTTCAATGCATTCAAGGAGAAAATGAACAACAATTTTAGGATTTCAAAGAAGTTAGTTGAGAATTATAAGGATGATGTATGTTTCATGGTTGATAGTGACAAGGTATACATTCAGGCAGTAGGGCCTAGAATTGCATGGGTGAAACCTCTTGGCTATGAGATGAACATTGATGAGACAATGGATATCATTGAAGCCCTTGTCAATGAAGTAGTTGATACTAAGGCCTCTTACTTTGGAACATATGATGAAGGAAAGCCTAGGATTGAACTTGAAATAAAGCTTCCATAGTCGGTTAACAAAGGAAAGAAAAGGATAGAAAAGCTGAAATCAAGTGCACCTCTCATGTTAACTAAAGGAAAAGGTGAGGATGAGGAAGAATATAAGAAAGAAGAACCTCTATAGAAGAAGGGCAAGGTGATCATCACCAAGATGGAAAAGCCATCCACTAAATTCTTCACAAGGAGGTCATGGAAGAAGGATGACAAAGAAGGAGGAGATATCATATTCAGCCAACCTCCACCCACCTTCTAGAATAGGCTAAAGGAATTAAAAGTTGATGCTAGTATAAAAAATTTCAAGGCCTTAAAATATGAAACCATAACAAGTGAGGAGAAGAAGAAAATAGAAGATTTGGTCATGGATAAGATGGGACAATGGAAGTAATCCCCTAACCAGCTAGCTTCTTAGATTCCTAGTGTCATATTAGGAAAAATTAGGCCAAGATGGGAACATGCCAAGCAATCAGTCAAAGACATATTCACAAAGACCCTAAGGAAGTTACTACCAAGGATATTAGATGTTGAGATAAAAGAGTCACTGAAGAAAAATGAAGATAAGATGACTCTCGAATTCAATACTTGTTTGATTTTAATGAATGATATTGATAATGTTTTGAAGAATACAACCAAAACTTGGAAAATTGTCTACCATCTTCACAAATCAAGTGAATTTATAGTTGAAGTAAAAGATGATGATGATGATGACAAAGACAAGGGTAAAGAAGATGATGAAGGATCAACTCATTTTGTTATAGTTGATTATGAATAATAGAAGGAGCAAGAGGTTGTCAAGGACTAAAAGTAAGATGATAAGGAGATTGACCTAATCAAGATAGCTACAATAGTCATTGCCTTTCTTCCTCACTCTCTGAGAAAACCATTGACTATATTAAGTATGGAGACAACTTCAACAAGTTTGATTGTGACCACTAGTGATAAATCAAATGTCCAATCGCTCTTTGCCCCTAATCAACTCAACACATCATTGATATAAGTAACCTCTACTTCATCTACCAAGTTGTAAACTCCTATTTAATCAACCGAGTTGGCATCATCAGCTATGAATACATTGGCTACTTCATTTTTTAGTGCATTAGTGGTAAGAACACTAGTTTTGACTACTTTAGTTTTGGGCACTACAATTTTGACTTCATCAATTTTGGATTCTTAAAATATTTTTGTAAGTATTCCCTCAGTTAGTATAGTATCATTTTTTACTACAAGCCCAAGTATATCTACCATTGTTTCCATTCTAGATACAAAAGTAATATGTGTAAGGACAGTTGAGCTCAAGGTTCAATCGAGCACAAAATTTTTGGGGAAAGGAAAAGAGATAGAGGAAGACATTGATCTAGATGAGGAAATAGTATTCCCTACTTGGGATATCCAAAAGCTTACTCTAGACCAAATGTAGATATTTGGTGAACTCCTCCAGAAAAAGGCTAAGTAGCAAAGACTGAGAGAGGAGAGAGATAAAGAGTATACGATAATTGATGATGCAAAGAACATTTTGCTAGAGGAAATAGAAATTGAGATTGATTCTTCTCAACCTATTTAGTATCAACTAGTAGAAGCAATCCAAAAATTCAATGAAGATACAGATGGACAAGATAAGCTCATTGAAAAGGTTGAAAAGAAATTTGATAATAAAGTGGTTGAGCACATTGCTCAACAAATAGCCATTCATTAAGTAGAGCTTTCTACAATTTTGGTCAATCTTGAAGCATCCTACTCAAATGTGTCATCACGTTTTGGGAAACTATGTGATGTCTCTAAGTTTACAAAGGAAATAAAGGACAAGTTTTCCAAAATAGATATAGATCTAAAGGCTAGTGCTCTGCACATTTTAAGAAAATCAATTTTGTGTTAGACATGTAGACTAAATTGTTAAGAGAAGAAGCAAGGATCATATTGACATTGATTGACATATATAATATGATCCTTCCAAAAATGAATGCAATGGAAAAATATATTGTATATTCAAAAACTCAAATTCATGATAATAACTTCTCTATTGCGGATCATATGATAGAACTATCATAAGAGGTACAAATTGCACTTCATAAATGCAATGTCCTACAAGAAAATTTAGATAAAACCTTGGTAATTATTCTCAAGGTACATTCTAAATTTTTATCTTATTTTGGTGTTTCTTTGTAAATAAGTTAGAATAAATCTTTGGCATTATTATCAAAAAGGGGGAGAGACACTCAGTAGAAGAAGAAAGATAGATGAAAACATGTTTTATATAGCAAGAATTTGTATAGTATACTATATATACCTTACAAAATTATTTTTGAAAAATATCAAAAATGGTGTACTCCACCGAGTCAGTATCATGTGGTGATGGATATAAGATATTCAGTTTTGGTTGATAAGTGTTTTTGTCACTAATGCTAAAGGGGGAGATTGTTGACATATTAGTCAAGTTTTTAATTAGTGACACAAAATTATTAATATTGTGTATAGCTACCAAGCTTATTGAACAGTTTATAGTGTTTGCTAAGCATTTCAGTAGTTACCGAGTCTCATGGATAGATCTTAGTGGTTACTAACTAGATTTAGTTAATGTGAAGTCCAGTAGTATAAATTGAGTTTATCAATGGTTACCAAGCTATAAAATGTTTACTAAGTTCACAATTCATGTGATGTGAAGCTAGTGTTAACTAAGCCTGAGGTAATAGTGTTTATCGAGTTCTGACAATGTAAACAAGTGATTCAATATTTGTTGAGTTGCATAGTATCTACCAAGTCACTAGTGCAGACTGAGTGCAAGAATACTTGAAAGTGATCAGTATGGACCAAGATTCTACATCTAAGAAGTGCATAATGATGCTGAGCCTTGACAGTGAATGCTACATATCAGAACCTCATCGATTCAACCATCAGAACCTAAGTGTCTTAATGTGGGTTGACTTTGTAATATGTGTGTTAACTAGTATCATGGCTGACTTTTTCATTATGTAATTTGGATTGGTATATATATATGTAATTTACTATACCATATCAAAGTAATGTGAAATGTAAGAAATGTGAATGTTTATGCGAAAGTGCAAGTTATAAATACAATCGAAGAAGAGTGAATTGGAAAGTCCATAAAAACATAAGGAGTAGCAAAGAAATATCCATCATAGAAAGTTGATCAGTACATAAAGGAATCTCATTCAGAAAACTAAGTTGCAAATCAGAGATCTACTACTATTTCATTCTAATAGGTGAACTAGGCAAAATCAAGGTAGACCTAAAAGTCTTTCATAAATCTCTTTACTGAGTGAATAATTCATTGTATGTTTGTAAAATCCTCTCACAAGGTGGACCTAGCAGTCCTAATTTATCTTAATAGGGTTGGTCATCATAAGTGATCAATGTAAGCCTTAAGCGGCTAACTTTATGTTACAATACTCAATTTTGTGGGTATCATCCCCACCCAAGTTTTACTTTCTATTTGGAAGGTTTTGGGGTCACCAAATCTTTGTGTCAAATTGTTATGGATATTTTCATGTTTTTAATTTTTCGTGTATACAATTAGATCATATATGATAATTGGATTATTGGATTAAGAATTGAAATTGTAAAAGTTTCAGAAGTTACTGATTCACCTCTCGCCCCTTAGTAACTTAGCATAGTCTTGAATATTTGCAAAAATCCTACATTCCTAATTCAAGATCTACATTACATTTACATACATACATACATAAAAGGTGAATCCTAAAATTTATCATGTCTTTTAGTTATTTATATTTATAGTTATCAATTATAGTCAATACCTTAACCTAGGGCTTGACTAAAGAAAGACCTTATAAAACTCCATATACCATAAACCTTTCTTTTGTGTTGATTTGTACGTTATGAACAAAAGGATTGTATATCTAGATCCTACAATTAGCAAGCTCTCTAGAGTTTCCAATTTTTGATTGTCAGAATTTGTTAACTTGGTTGTAGGAGGCCTTCCCAAGTTGACCTATTCCTTTAGTCTAAAATTCTAGGGAGATTTTTGGGGTTTGTTCCTTTCATTATTTCATTCTAAGATCCACATAAAGATATTTAGATACAGTTTAGATCTACAAGTTTGGAGTAAAAATACATCTTTCTCTACACATTTTAAGGTAATTCATTTATATTTTATTTCCCCTCATATATTTACCCTAGATTTATATCTTAATTGGGCTAATTTTCTTGGCACAACATCTATATTTATATTATTGAAGAAATTAGCTCAATTTCACATTCACATTGTCCTATTTAGGACCAAAGAGATTACATTTCCTTGTATTGCATTCCTCATTATAATTTGAATTTATTATTAGCTCCCTTCTTCCTTTAGGTCCTAGCTAATCTAATTTGAATCATAAGTGGAATCATACTTGGAAATTCCCCTCTTTCCCTCACACACATATTTTAATGGCTTAGTGACCCTATAAAATGGAGGCCTACATCTTATTAAGGTGCTTCCATTTTAGTACTAAATAGAGTGTAATGAAACTTTCCTATAGGATCATGGCTCTTGGACTCTGCTATATCATTTTTCCTTTAAAAAGTCTTCTTTAGTTTAAATTGCATATTCACCCAGTGTCATGTCTAACTAAAGTGAGGGATAAATGCATTGTCTTTAATTTGAAATAATTCAATTGATGATCATTTAGTACCTATTCAATATAAATTAAGTCTGAATATGTATTTAATATGTATTGATACCTCTCTCCTATCCTCTTCTTAAATGGGATCATGGTAGGACCCATTAAGTGCTCCTTGGTATTCCTAAGCTACAAATGAAAAAATCAAAGTAGAATCTATTTATCTATGTCCTCCCCTTTCCTTTCACTTTAATTAACATATATCTATGTTGCCCTAAGCTAGGATCTCCATAGAATCAAGACCAAATTTTGGATTCCAAGACTTGTTCTAGAGTTATGAGATAGTCCTGAGGGTTTCTGTACCTGATAATTAGGGGTTGAATGCATCCTTCACCAATCATGGGTGGAGTGTGTCAATTATCTATAGTAGAAAGTAAGGTCTACCACAATAACTGAGGGGAGAGGAGGTGAATTTATTATCAAATTAAATCATTTCCCAATGTCATTATTAAATCTAAAACATGTAAATAATAGATGCAATAACCATATAAAGATAACGGTAACTAATAACACTAGATCTTTTTAATAAGGGAATAGCTTAATCAAGAGGAAAACCCCAATAGGGATAGTACCCTCAACATTATGTACTAATATATAAGATCCTTGAAAGAGGAATCATGATGGGAAATGTTAGGAGTCAATGCAATAAATTTAGTACATATCAATACTTATTAGGAAATTTTGAATCTCTGTTAAGAGATTCTAACCCTATTAGGAGTTTTACAAGGAGAAAAGAAACACTATCCAAATAGATTTAGGGGCTAGATCACTGAACTCATTTTCTAATGGGCCCTAGTATTGTTGTTCTTAGAATAATACAAATGAAAAATTGTCAAGAGAAACTTCTTTGCCAAATATAGTCACTTTGTCAACTCACCTTTCCTTAACTATACCACACAATTCTTTGACCCAAAGGTATTAAATATGATAGAGGGCCAAACCACCCTTACCCACTCACAATCAAGAAAGAAACAATATGGAGACCAAGAGAAATAAAAAAAAATGCTCCACAAGCAATTTTATTATACTTGAAAATCCTTACAACACCCACAAGATGATATGATAGATATGACTTCTTCAAAAAGAAGTTTACAAATTCTTCAACATAAGAGAAATCCCAAATAAGAGTCTTCACACCAAGAGCTTCACCAAAAATTTCTACTTGAAGAGCTAAACCTTTAGAGCTTTCACACTTTGAAGTCTTCACACCTTCTAGCTTCTACTTCTCAAACTTGATTAGAAATGCTCATATGCCTTGCTTAAATAGGCACTTACCACCCCATGCATGGCTTATCCACAACCTTCTAGAATTCCTCCTACACAATATCCACAACCTTCTAAAACTTCCATAACCTTCTAGAATTACAACTAAGCACCACCATGTGGTCCAATTAGAAAATTACATTTCCTTTATGGATCACAACAAATATTAAATGCAAGATTTAAGAAACTTTCCACAAGCTTCTAAGATGCCACCTATACACCTCGATTAATGTAATGACAACTATTTTTTTTTATTTTTCTATTTATGCCACCGATGCACCTCGAAAATAAAAATCCTCTTTTCCTTTCTTTTCTCCTTTTTATTTTTTTATCTTTCTCTCTCCTCCAGATTTTTTTTTTTAATTTTAAATTTTTTACATTCAACATGTCTCCCCTTTATTTTGGATGCAAGATGCTCCTGCATCAGACTTCCCAGGTCCGAAAAGATGTTCTAATATTTGGAAGAACATCTTTTAGGATTCAGTACATAAATCCCAAACTGGTTCTTCACATATATGTCCTCCAAATCTTCAACTTGCACACTCATTCCCTTGTTTTTCTTCTTCTCCTTTACATCCACCACAGGTGTTCTATAGGTTTGCTTCCCATGCTGATTTTCAATCTTCTCAAAATCTACCAACTCAACTCGATTGCCAACACTCAGGTTTCTCCTACTGAGCGCTTCATTCTGCAAAGGAATCAAGGAAAACTTCCTACCACCTTTCTCAATAGTAAACACATTCCTAACACAATCATGCATAGCCTTGCAATCATACTACCAAGGTCTACCAAGTAACACATGACAACTGTTCATATCCACAATATCACACAATACTTGATCCTTATACTACCCAATCTGAAAATCAACAAGACATTCCTCTCTCACTTCCAAAGCATGCTCACCTTGCAACCAGCCAATTCTATAAGGACAAGGATGTCTCAATCTCTTCAAACCAAGTTTTTGAACCATCTCCTCAGCAACAAGGTTATCAGTACTACCACTATCTATAATCACCTTGCAAACTTTCCCACCAGACTTACAACAAGTTCTGAACAAACTAGTCCTCTAACAAGAATCCAATGTCTTCTTACCCATTAGTACTCGCCGAGCCAACAAACTTTCTCCTTCCTCAGGCTAATTTTCCTGGACTTCAACCTCATTCACAATAGTAGCTGTCCTACCAATAGAACATTCAAAAGATCTATGCCCTTCTTGACCACACTTGAAACAATTACCTCTGAATACACCTCCACCTGTCCTTCTTCTTTGTCCAATAGGTTTTGGTTCACCTTCTGCTTTTGTTTTAGCTTGTACCAAACTATCTTGCTTCTCCTTCCCTCGAGAACTACCTTGATTCTTCCTCTGTACCTTCTCCTCTACTCTCAAAGCATACTGATAAGCATCCTCAACTGTGGAAATATTCAGCATACCAACCTCATCTTGAATATTGAATCTCAAACCATTAATATACCGTGCTACCTTCTCCTTTGACAATTCTCTATGCCCAGACCAAATAGTCAACTTGTAGAACTCCTCAGTGCAATCCTTCATAGTCATATCCTTCTGTTTCAGATTTTGCAACCTCTTAAACAATTCAAGTTCATAATCAGCCAGAATGAACTTTGCCTTTAACTTAGTCACCATCAATTTCCATCTAGTGATATTCATTTCACCTTCCTCTTCTCTGTCTATTTGTAGTTCCTTCCACCAAAGAGCAGCATGTCCCTTCAACTTAGTTTGTTCCAACGTTACTCTCAATGGATCTTCAATACCCTCAAGCTCAAAGTAGTCCTCTAATTCACCAATCCAATCAATTAGGTCTTCAGGATTCAAAGTACCTAAAAAATTAGAAACCTCCATCTTATGCTTCAACTTCAACTGAGATCCAGGTCGAGCAAACTGACTAGCCCTAATTCCAATAGGTCTCTCCTCATGATCACTTCTATCCTCACTACTACCTTCAAAGTCTTCAGCAACTTTGTCATATCTGTCTTCAGTACCCACATGCCTAGGTACACCACCCAAAGCACTCACAATTTCAGCAATCATGTCACTCTTTATCAATGCAATTTTTGATTTGACCTTTGCTCTTATCTTCTCTAAGATTCTTTCTTCCATGACTTCACTAAGGTCATCATTTTCCTTGGGGTCCAATATTCTTGGAGGCATCTTCCTAAAATTTAGCAAACCCTAAACAAATCCACCAATCTAAAAGATCAATCAGCCACAAGATCAACCTTCTTTGCAAATCCTGGTGTAAACTGCCTCACGTTCGGCGATCTATCCACACACTCAGGAACTCCCGCTCTGATACCACTTGATAGATGGCCACACCACCCTTACCCACTCACAATCAAGAAAGCAACAATATGGAGACCAAGAGAAATAAAAAAAAAATGCTCCACAATAAATTTTATTATATTTGAAAATCTTTACAACACCCACAAGATGATATGATAGATATGACTTCTTCAAAAAGAAGATTACAAATTCTTCAACATAAGAGAAATCCCAAATAAGAGTCTTCACACCAAGAGCTTCACCAAAAATTTCTACTTGAAGAGCTAAACCTTTAGAGCTTTCACACCTTGAATTCTTCACGCCTTCTAGCTTCTGCTTCTCAAACTTGATTAGAAATGCTCATATGCCTTGCTTAAATAGGCACTTACCACCCCATGCATGGCTTATCCACAACCTTCTAAAACTTCCATAACCTTCTAGAATTACAACTAAGCACCACCATGTGGCCCAATTAGAAAATTACATTTCCTTTATGGATCACAACAAATATTAAATGCAAGATTTAAGAAACTTTCCACAAGCTTCTAAGATGCCACCTACACACCTCGATTAATGTAATGACAACTATTTTTTTTTTTTTTCTATTTATGCCACCTATGCACCTCGAAAATAAAAATCCTCTTTTCCTTTCTTTTCTCCTTTTTATTTTTTTATTATTTCTCCTCTAATTTTTGTCACTTTCTCTCTCCTCCAGATTTTTTTTTTTTTTTTTTAATTTAAAAAAAAATTTACATTCAACATGTCTCCCCTTTATTTTGGATGCAAGATGCTCTTGCATCAAAATATCAAATGTAGTAGATCTGAAATACAAGTTTGCATACTTGCATTACACGTAATTTGTACACAACCACACAATTACACTCTACCTCAATGAAATATTTTTTTTTTATACCAAGGCTTAGAATAATATATTGAGTTAGGCTTGGGGTTTTCTCAATTTACATTATGAATATAGGACCACCTTAAGACATTACATTTTGATATTACATTGCATTATTACATCTTTTCACAATAACAACCAAACTATCAGTTTAGATTCTTCATCACTCTTGAAACATGTAACTCATGACATTTTTATCTCAACCAAATCATCTTCATCTTTTCTTCTACCTCTGTGCAAAATTTAATTACCAGATTCAATATGTGTTAGGAGATAATCAAAATATTAGTATCTATTACACAAGAACTCTGCCTAAACATTGTGTTTAATATATCTTAAATAACTATCCATTATCTTTATATTTGTGTGTGAGATATTAACCATATCATTAAGATGCTCTATAGAACATGTCATCAACTACACATAGCATCATCTTCAATCCTCAAACTGTGTGACCTCAATCTATGTTTGTTTCTCTAGTAATCTCACATAATAACATGTATTTGTACGTCAATTATAAATTCTACCATGAAAGAAACATACGATCATCATACAAACTCTCTAACAATGCTAGGATAGTCCCAAATAGGAATATCATCAGCATTTATGCTAACAATATTCTCCTTTGAAATTGATGGAAAAATAGATGAAAAATATCTAAGTTCCATGAATACCAAAGGTCATTGCTACAACTACTCCCCCATTCATGTTGACCATGAGTGTCCATTTTACTTTAATCATCTTTTTAGATCTTCTTCATCAATCAAATCAATCACTTGTAGGAACATGCATCTCTCCCATTTACATCAATGTAGAAATTGATTACATGGATTACTCTCCCCATAAGATGTTTTCTATTATCCATTTAAACATATATATCTCTCCCAAATATGGAAAGGATATTTTTTCATGTATTTCTCTCCCCTATTGACATTAATAGAAAAGGAAAAATTATGTCAATATGAATACATATGATATGCAATAAGCTCAAGTATCCAAATAAACTATTAAATACTAGTCACCAAGAGTCCTTGATGGCTCAACTCAAGTACAAATACATCCCCATAGAGAAAGAATCAAGAATCTAGACTAGATAAAGAATATTGCTATGCTACCACTAGACTCATGTTATCTCTAAATGAACTACTTTGAAGTAGGCAAGGGCATAACCCCAAGCATACCCCTCGAGTACTCAAATTATCCTTCATTAAAGGCTTTATAAATATTTTTTCTATTTGTTATTGCATACCTATATATTGTAGTCTAATTTCCATCTTTGAAATTTTGTCTCTCAAAAAGTGATAACTTATAGATATATGTTTCTTCTTTGGATGTAAAACAATATTCTTAGACATACTCACTATTTTAGCATTATCACAATGTATGATAATAGGCTTTGTAAAATCAATTCTAATGTCCTCTAAGGTTTGTTACATCCAAATGATCTGATTATGTTTATTTTCTATTGCTACATAATTTTCTTCTATTGTTCTTTGTAATATTTAGTCCCATTTCTATTCTAGGAAAGAAACCAATAATAATAATTTGGTAATGATTCCCACTTTTTAATACAAGTGGCAATAGTTCCCACTAAAAATAAAACATCACATTAAACACAAAATATGCTAAAAATATACCCATTTTAAACATTATTGAGAGGTCAACAAATTTCTATATTTGTTTTTAGAATATTGACCTTTTTGGTTCTTGTTTGAGTCCCTTTTAAGAGTATTTGTGCAAAGCCCTCTTTACACAATGCCCTTTTTGGGGACTTTTCTCGAATGAGATTTTCATGAAGTCCCTAAGGTGGTTTACCACTAGTCCCATGGGAGCTTGAAGCCCCATGGTCTACATGGTAAAAAGAAAATCCTTAAAGGCTTTGAGTGAAGCCTTAAGGGATTTTTGCAAAGCACTTTTGAGTTGTTGGGCCACATAGATTTCATATGAAGCCTTAGGCTTTGTGCAAATCTAATAGCCACATGGCTTCTCACAAAGGTATGTAGAGGCTTTGTAAAAATTCTATGTTTCAAATGAAGCCTTTAATAATCATTGTGCCCACATTTTATCCAATTTGTTAATGATGAAAAGTGGGAATCATTACTATGGTCTAACCCCCGCACTACCTACCCAATTTACATTAGTGAATTTGCATAAGGTAAAGTGATTTGATCTATCACACTATAAACTAGAATTAGGTGTACACTTCAAATATCGACTGAAGTAGTGAAAAATATTTTCACTACTTCATAATGTGATTCTTTAGGATCAGATTTAAAACTTGTAGCAATACCAACTACATTAGCTACATGTGGTCTAATGTATGTTATATTTTCAAATCATCTAATCATAGACCTATACTTCTTTTTTTCAATAGTAGGTGTTTCATCTTTTCTAGATAACTTGTGATCAGTTACAATTGGTAATCCAAAAAGTTTGCAACTTTCTAAAAGAAATCTTTACAGAAAATCTTTCAAATACTTAGTATGTGCTATGAGAATGACATCATTGTTCTACACAATTTGTAATCTTGACAAATTTTTCATCTCACCAATCATGCTCATCTCAAATTCCTTTTCTAAATCTAGTGTAAATTATTCAATTGCTTCATTTCCACCTCCAAAGATTATATCATCCACAAAAACTTCAATAATTAGCAAGCTATTTTTAATTTCCTCTAAATACAAATCACTGTTATTAGTACCTTTAGAAAATTCCTAAATTTTCCAAATACTTATCCAATCTCAAATGCCATACTCTAGGTGCTTGTTTCAATCCACATAGTACTTTTCTCAACTTCCAAACCATAGATCCTTCCCAAGTTAAAGGAAAACCTTCAAGATTCTCAATGCATACCTCTTCTTCAAGTTTTCCCTTTAGAAATGGTTATTTGACATCCACCAGATACACTTTGAGTTTTTTGTTAGCTGCATATGCCAAAAAAATTCTAACTACTTCTACAATAGTGATAGGTGCAAAAGTTTCCTTATAATCAATAGCTTCTTATGATGAATATCCTTTACATACTAGTCTTTCTTTTTTTGTTACAACCTCACCTTGTTCATTCATCTTATTTCTAAGAACCCACTTCGTTCCAATAAAATTACTACCCATAGGTCTAGGAACCAATCCTAATTGTTAGTATTTTCAATCTAATCTAGTTCTTGTCTCATATATTTATTTTGGTTACACATGCTCCATTTCTCCTAGAAAATGGGACCCCCTACTTCTTATTTTTTAGCTTTCCAAATCCTTGGTCTAGGGTCTAAGTCTTTTTAGGGTTTTACCTAATGCTTCTAGCCAATCTAGCTCCCATCCTAAAAACCTAGATTCTAACAAATAGAATTTTAAGGGAGAAAGTCATTTTGGGTGCATAAAGATGCACACTAGTAGACTAGCACAGCTCACTAGGTGCACTACTACACTATGTTAGATAGGAAAGCACTTCCTCTTAGAAGAGTGCAATAGTGCAGTTGCATAGCTATGCACCTCCAAGAGGTGTGTTGAGTCTCAAGTTTATAAACCCAGGACTCCCCACCCCTTCTCACCTTTATTTTCTATAGAGATTCCTTTGTCACACCATGATAGCTCCTTTAGGTGCACTACTATGCCTATTCTTTGCCCTCTCACCTACATAACACAAAGCAACAAAACCCAAAAGAAAGTCCACAACTATGCACCTTCCTTTTTTTGAAATTAATGTAAAACTATAAAAAAACATAAAACTAACACCTAAATAAAGGTGTGCAGCTACACACCTATCTAAGTGTGTATTTGTAAACCTTTTTATAAATAAACATCCTTAAAGGGATAACGGGTGCATACTTGGAACACCCCAAAAGGTGCACCAAATGTGCACCCTTTTGTATAACTTACCCTTATATAGGTAGGATGTGCACCTAACACCCGATTAGGTGCACTAGATGTAAACCCTGATTGTTAAAGGATGGTGCACCTAGCCCTTTTTTTTTTTTTTTTCAAAGTTTAAGTTCATTTTTTATACGTTTTTCAGCAACTTAGGGTTTCTAGGTTTTTTTGTGTCAACACTAGGATTTGTATTAATTGATTTTTCTTCAACTCTAAACTAATTGATGTTGATTTTTTGTAGTTTAAATGGCTTCTTCATCATCCTCCCTTGCTACAAAGATTGTCCTAAAACTAGTGATTTTCAAGTTTCATGATGTTCCTACAAATTCACGCTTCCAATATGATTGTTTAGAGATTAGGGACACTAAACTTGGTCATATAGACCAGAATGTATTCCTAGTGTTGGGTAATAAACCTATAGAAAGGTTCCCATTGATATCTTCTTTTATTCAATTAGGACTAGTCAATGTTGCATCACACCTAGTATCAATACAGTCCTTGAAATTGATCATGACACTAGCAAAAAACTATGTCTATGAGGAAAGGATTGTAAAGAGTATATTGGAGAGATCATACTAGATCTATGACCTAAGAACATAGAGAAGGTGTTCCATATCTCAAGAGTAAATCAATTTAGTAGATAACCTATCACCAAGTAGAAAGATGATATAGAGAAAATTTAGAGGAAGTAACTAAAATAATCTAGTCCTCATACCTCATTGAGAAGGCTCCTCTAGGGCATAAAGCAACCAAAGTGGACATGACAAGGGGTTATATGAAAGAGGACATGGGATATTCTATAATACTCTTGAGTAGAGTTATGGGGTTAACTACATTAGGACACTTGAACATATGTATGGTGCATTTTATTAAGACTATAAAAATAGAAAAGATGCCAATTGATTGGGCTTCCATTCTTAGTGAGAATTTGGATGAGAAGCTAGTGATAGTTAAGAACAATTGTAAGTTCTACATGACATCTAATTTGGTATACTTGTTAGTAGAAAAGGTAATGGATTATCTAGGACTCTTTAAAAAGGGTAACATGCAAGATGCTAATGCATGGCTCTATATAGTATATCCCTAGTTGGTGAAGAAAAATATTCCAAAGCATAGAAAGGAATATATGATAGTGAATGATGCTTTTATTTTTGTGATTATCTAGTTCATTGAAGGGGATTATCCGAAAAGGATGTTATATGAGGCAGCGAAAAAGACTTAAAAAGTCGGCTCCTATTACATCCAATTTCTAACATATACTTATTTTCAGGTATCAGGTATGACTATCAATCCCAAGAAGCTCCCTAGGTATCCAAGTGGTAGACTTTTATTGTTGGAGATCACTAGAAAAATCTTGTCTATATATGATAGAGTAAGGAAGTAGCATAAGATAACCTAGGTGTCACATATTACTATAAAACCATTTAGTGTGGTTTGGAGATAGGATATTCAATCTTTTGAGCCTTAGTGGGACCAATATCCCTTGAAGGAATATAATTCTCCTCATCCTTATTTTGATAAAATTGGAAGAGTGTAGTATTTAGTAGGAAAAAAATTTCAACATGAAGATGCAATTGGGGACCATTAGATGAATGCAATAGATGACTATGCTATCTGTATAAGGGATTAGTGTAGGATGACTCTCTATTTGGTAAGCAATGATTTGAGGATAAAGGTTCCTTTAAAGGTAGTACAACAAGGTACTAAGGATTTCCTTAATCCATTATATAATTGAGAAAATATTTTTGATCCACCCATTATGAATTCTAAGATTGATAAGGAAGAAAACTCAAATATTAATCATAGGGCCAAGAATGTCATTAAATTGACAAAGGATTGGATGAAAAGACCTTTTAGATTGGATCCAATTCCTCAAGTGGTAGTCTTCCATGCTACAACCTACCTAGCAAGAGGTAAAGGAGCTAAGTTAACAATGCCCACTTTGATAGCTCAGTCCCCAATAAGGCCAAAAATAGTGCACCAACTTGACAAAGAAGTTTGATATTATAGGGCTTAGAAGGGTAAAGGAAAGAAAAAGAGGACTTCTCCTCAATGAGCTAGAAGAAGAACCAACTTAACCACCACCATAAAAGGGGTAGAAAATGTACAAGGGGAAAAAAATGTACAAGGGTCAAAGAATGTAGAAGCTATACAGACCCAAGATAATCCTCAAGTACTACTACTAGATCAAGGACTAGGAGGGACTAAAGCAGAAGTACAAATAGTGTCTCCTCCTCAACAAGAGGTGCAAGCCTCCCCATCATATCCCAAAAGAAGAAAGATCAAGGCTCTTGTCAAGAGGAGACAAAAAGTGATTAGGTGAGTTATCCCTTTTCCATCAGTCCTGGAAGTCATTCCAGAAGAGGAAGAAGATAACCTTCCTTTGAGTCAAAGGACTCATTTTGTTAGAACCATAGAGCTAGAATGGAGAAGAAGCTCCATAATTACATCACCATCCATTCTCGAGTAGCCTATTCAGTCTACCACTTTAGAAGATGAGTTGCAATAATAGATTGATGAGAAGGAGTGTGAAGGGACTAATGTCTTTTGAATGTAAAATTTTTATTTTATGCCAATTTTCATTGAACTAGTGGGAGATAAGATAAGAGATACTTCAACTAATCAAACTCAACAAGAAGATTAGAGTTAGTTTCAATCTTAGCCACAAGGACCAAAAGTAGCTTCACCATCATCAAATCAAGTTACATTTTGTGTGGATAAAGGTTTGGCTACTCCTCTCCCTCCAAGCAATGAAGAATAATAGGTCAAGTGAAATAGGAGGAAGAGACAAAAAAAAAATAGTCGATTAAGTGTTAGAGGAAGGACAAATATGTAAGAAGTGGGTAAGTGCACAAAGTTGTGGTGCCCAAAGGGGGGTATAAGTGGACACCTTTTTCCTAAAATCTACAAATTTTGAACTTCAACAAGAATTTGAAGATAATTACACAAAATTTTAAGATATGAAAAAAAAAAAGTCGTAGTCCTTTGAATCTAGTTTCTAAACTACTAATTTTTTTTCAAAATGGTTTAGTTTTAGGTCCTCAAAAAAGGGGGCCACAAAAGTGGTACTATTTATTCCAAAAAAACATAATAGAGTACAAAGTGTGGCCCCCCTAAAATTTTAACTTTTTTTTTGAAATTCTTTAATCGCTCTAGTCAAAAGTTACTTAACACTATGTAGTTTATCCTAGATTTTTCAGATAATTTTATAATGTGTATTTTTTTAAAATAATTTTTTAAACTAAAAACATCCCAAAAATGTGAAATATTTGTGTACTCCCCCTAGAAATAATTAAAAACTAATCTAAAATCAAAACTTTTTTTTTCAAAGTGTGTAGAATGGAGTCTAGTTTCTAAAAAACTAAGTTGTTGCAAAATTTGATGAACGAGCTAAAATCTATAGCCCAATTAGTACATGGTGGTTTTTTATAAAAAATGAACATACATTCAAAAGAAATTATAGATGAAAGGTTTGAAATACTTCAAATTAAAAATAAATTATATGGTTAGATAGCTAACACTAAGACCTATAATGCTATGTAACCTGATCTTATTAGTACCCAACCATGAGGAATCTTGAAAGGGAGCACACAAGAAAAAACAATCATTTTTTGTATGTTTTCTGGAAAAAACATCTCAAACCTGTTCATAAACTCCAAACCTTTGGGTTGGATCTCCAAGGAAAAACCAAGCCTTAGGCTCAAGTTTAAATAAGCTTTCAATAGCGCATGCACCCTATAGTGCACACGCGCTATCTAAAAATGATTTTTTAGTAGCATGTGCACGCTATAGTGCACACGCACTATTAAGACCTAAATTGCATAAGCGAACTAGGTTGGGGAGGGGATAACAGAATGGCCATGTGTGTGAGAGAGATAGAGGGAAAGTAGGGATGGGAGAGGAGAGAGAGAAAGTGAGAAAGAGTAGGGGTGGCAAAGAGAGTATAGGATGGGAGAGAGAGTAGGGGTGGAAAAGAGAGTATAGGATGGGAGAGAGAGTAGGGGTGGTAGAGAGAGTACAAGATGCAAGAGAGAGGAAGTGTGAGAGAGAGTAGGGGTGGAAAAGAGAGAGTGCAGGATGGGGGGAAAGAGATTGAAAGTAGGGGATGGGAGAGAGAGGAAGTGTGAGAGAGAGTACAGGTTGGGAGAGAGAGATTAAGAGTAGTGGATGAGGGAGAGAGAGAGTAGGTGATGGGAGATGGAGCAGGAGAGGAAGAGTGAGAGAGAGGAGGATGGGAGTGCATGTGTGTGTGGAATGGGAGAGGGGGAAGACAAAGTAGCTCGAGAGAGAGTAGGGGATGGAAGAGAGAGTAGGAAATGGGAGATGGAGTGGGAGAGGGAGAGAAAGGGGGAATAGAATTGTGTGTAAGAGAGAAAGAGAGAGAGAGAGTAGGGGATAGGAGAGAGTGTGAAAATGTAAGAGAGAGTAGAGAGGGGGAGAGAGAGGGGGGGGAGGGAGGGAGGGAGAGAGAGAGAGAGAGAGAGAGAGAGAGAGAGAGAGAGAGAGAGAGAGAGAGAGAGAGAGAGAGAGAAAGTACGAGATGGAAGAGAAGAGAGGGGGGATGGGTGTGTGTGTGTGTGTGTGAAAGAGAGAAAGAGTAAAGAATGAGAGAAGGGAGAGAAAGATAGAGAGAGTAGGAAATGGCAGAGGGATGTGAGACAGAGGGAGAGATTGAGAGAGAGAGAGAGATAGTAGGCAGTGGGAGAGGGAGTGGGAGGGAGAGAGAGGTGGAATGGAAGCATGTAAGAGAGATAGAGTAGGTAGTGGGATAGGGATTGCGAGAGAGAGGGGGGAGAATGAGAATGTGTATTTATTTATAAGAGAGATAGAGTAAGAGATGGGAGAGAGTGTGAGAGTTTGAGAGAAAGTAGGAGATGGAAGAGAGAGAGAGAGTAGGGGATGGGAGAGAGTGTGAGAGAGAGTAGGGATGGAAGAGAGAGAGTGAGAGTAGGGGATGGGAGAGAGAAACTAGAGAGGGAGAGAGAGGGGGGATGGGAGTGCGTGACAAATCTAGAGAGTAGGGAATGGGAGCAGAGAGAGAGAGGGAGGATGGGAGTGTGCGTGTAAGAGAGACTGAGTAGGGGATGGGAGAGAGTGCAACAGTGTGAGAAAGAGCTTAGGTGGTGGCAAAGAGAGCTTGTACAAGATGGAGAGAGAGAGAGAGAGAGAGAGAGAGAGAGAGAGAGAGAGAGAGAGAGAGAGAGAGAGAGAGAGAGATTACAAGATGGGAGAGAGGGAGAGAGAGGAGAGAGAGAGAGAGAGAGAGAGAGAGAGAGAGAGAGAGAGAGAGAGAGAGAGAGAGAGAGAGATAGTAGGTGGTAGGAGAGGGAGTGGGAGAGGGAGAGGGAGAGAGTGGGGGAATAAGAGTGTATGTATCTATGAAAGAGAGAGAGTAGGGGATGGGAGAGAGTGTGAGAGTAGGGGGTGACATAGAGAGAGTACAACAATGGGGGAGAGAAAGTAAGCAGTGGGAGAGGGAAAGAGAGAGGGGGAATGGGAGTGTATGTGTAAGAGAGACATAGTAGGGGATGGGAGAGAGAACAAGAGTAAGGGATGGGAGAGAGAAAGAGTAGAGAGGAAGAAAGAGAACTTGAGAGAGAGAGAGAGATAGTAGGTGGTAGGAGAGGGAGTGGGAGAGGGACAGGGAGAGAGTGGGAGGATAAGAGTGTGTGTATCTATGAAAGAGAGAGAGTAGGGGATGGGAGAGAGTGTGAGATTGTGCGAGTAGGGGTTGGCAGAGAGAGGTTACGATGATGGGGGAGAGAAAGTAGGCAGTGGGAGAGGGAAAGAGAGAGGGGGGATGGGAGTGTGTGTGAGAGAGAGACAGAGTAGGGGAAGGGAGAGAGTGTGAGTGTGAGAGAGTAGGGGATGGGAGAGGAGAGACAGAGCAAGGGATGGAGGAGACAAAGTAGGTGGTGGGAGAAGGAGAGAGAGAGAGGGGCGATGGGAGTGTGTGTATGAGAGAGACAAAGTAGGGGATGGAAGAGAGTGTGAGTGTGAGAAAGTAGGGGATGGGAGAGGAGGGGGATGGGAGTGTGTGTGTGAGAGAGACAGAGTAGGGGATGGAAGAGAGTGTGAGTGTGAGAGAGTAGGGGATGGGAGAGGAGAGAGAGAGCAGGGGATGGGGGAGAGAAAGTAGGTAGTGGGAGAGGGAGAGAGAGGGGGGGAATGGGAGTGTGTGTGTAAGAGAGACAAAGTAGGGAATGAGAGAGAGTGTGAGAGTGAGTAGGTGGTGGTAGAGAGAGGTCGTACAAGATGGGAGAGAGAGAGAGTAGAGAGGGAGAGAGAGAGAGATAGTAGGTAGTTTTAGAGGGAGAGAGATAGGGGGAATGGGAATGTGTGTAAGAGAGACAAAGTAGGGGATGGGAGAGGAGAGAGAGTAGGAGATAGGGGAGAGAAAGTAGGCAGTAGGAGAGGGAGAGGGAGAGAGATAGGGGGATAAGAGAGTGTGTGAGAGATCTAAAGAGTCAAGGATGGGAGAGGAGAGAGGGTGAGAGAGGTAGAGAGAGTAGGTGGTGGGAGAGGGAGAGTGAGAGAGAGTAAAGGATGGGAGAGGGGAGAGAGAGTAGGAAGAGAGAGAGGGAGGGGATGGGAGAGAGAGTAGGGAGGATGGGGAGTGATGTGATTTCACATAGTGCATATACACTATAGTGCATACGCGCTTTATAGTGCGTACGTACTAAAGTGCATACGCACTATCTCAAATACCTAAAAATGGTAAAAAACCAACCTTGGGGCCCATTTCATCCATTTCTTGCTTTTGGTCTATTATACACTTTATTATTTTGACATAAGTCACGAGTTTCAACATAGCAAACACTGTTTCAACACTTTTGGAAGTTAGCAAACACCAAATTCAATCATTGGATACGTGATTTGAAGACTTTTTGAATATTCCTTGTATAGAAAAGGTTAGTGCAATCCATTTTAAATATTGTTTGTCAATATATAGATACAAATTTGATTATAATTTGACATGTTATTTAATATATAGTGAATTCATTGAAAATTGTATGTTTGAATGAAATGTTATTTCGGAATGGTTAGAAATTTGACAAGTTGTTTGATAGATATTGTGTAATCATTCAAATAATTATAATTTTTATATGTAAGTGAATAATTTGTAATTTACACATTTTAAGTAATTCAGATGTTTGAATAATTTGACATGTAGAAATCATCATCATTCCAAGGAAGAAACCAAAGATTCAAACAAATGAAGAGAGGGAGAGAGATTTGGCAATTAAAAGAGATAAAATGAAATTACTATGTGAACAAAGAAAATTACAAAGCAATAATGAAGAACTAACTTTCGAAGAGGATCAAGAACCACCAGTACAAAGAATCAAAGAGGAAGAATTAGAAATACAAAGAGAATGAATGAGATTGTTATGCTTGAGAAGACAATTGAATTGTGAAGCTACACCATCCTCCAATATTGGAGTCATATCATCCGCTATACCATCTTTCAATGTTGGAATACCATCTTCCAATTTTGAAGGCATATCATCCTCTCGTGTAGAAGAGACACTGATTTGTAGATCCGATGATATACACACTCCATCATGTCATGTTGAAAGCACAACATCAACACATCAAGTAGGTGATACTCCATCTTATACATCTTATTGCCAAGGCACATCATCTTCGGTTCAAGGTACAAAATACACTCAACCTTATATTGATGTTCAAAATGTTGAGAGAATTGAAGAGATTAGAACACCTTCTAGAATTCATTTTAGAAGACCAAAATATTTGATTGATATTGACATTAACATTTTGAAATCAATGCCTGACAAGATTAGCAAGTGTACTTGTCAAAGAAAAGTTAATAGTATGTGGAGATTATTTTTTGAAGAATTAAATATTACAGGTCAATGCCAACTATTTGTTGAAATGATGAGAAATTTGAAATTTAGGCCTATCATGAACATTCTTGGGCTAAGAACGATGGACAATTCAAATGAAAGAATTATTGTAAAGAATCTAATGAGTGCTTATGACAAAGTGGGTTCTAAATCACACACCAAAGATAGTAATATCAAAAGATGAGTACTCACATCGACAATAGTAAGTAGCCAAATGAAGAAATCTCAACTCATGAGAAAGAAAAGAAAAATATTAAAAATTGGTAAAGGTACCCTAAGCAGAGCCATGCTAAGGCGTGAGAGATTAGAAGATCCAACAAAAAATGAGTTATTAACATTTAGTGGTAGACTACCATGAAAGGATAAAGAAATTAGTGAAGCCTTGAAATCATTGATTGAAGATTTTTGGAAAAAATAATACATGTGTTTCTCCTAATCAACGAGATGTTGTAAGAATGAGGATTGGTAGCCGAAATCGTGAGCCACATGCGAAACATTTTGTTGACTCAACTCAGACACAATTTTTTGCAAAATTTATTGGTATGTATCCTCAAATTCGAATAAGTCAAAGATTTTTTGAGATGGGTAAACCTTTTTATGTGAAGATAAATCATACACGCACAACTTGTTGTTGTAGGATACATATTGAATTTTCTAACCATTTTGATTTTTTTAGGCATATATGCGTAGTTTTGCATTCTTAGTTTGTTTTGCAGGATTGTGACATAAAAGAGCCACCAAGATCTTCAAGGGAATTCATATCCAACATTTTATGTGAAATAGGGAACAACCAACAATTTTACAAGACATCATGCTTGGATGGCACATGCTTATTTTGTGGTTCTTTGCAACTTTTATCAACTTGTCAACATATGGATAGTACGCATGCAATTGGAAATGAAATAGTAGATTATGGAAAATTCAAGATGGTGACATATGCTCTAAAAGATGGGAAACATGGTAAAAGATGTGATCTAGTCATTGAAAAGATTCCAGTGTATGATTTCATGAAGATTTTTCGTGAAAAGATTATTTACGAGTATGCAAGGCATACCCATAGAGCTCGATGGTTGGATTTGAAATTCAAGTTGTGCAAGGATATGTTTCCATTGGATACCATTGTTTTGGTTGTATATTTTTCAGAGAACTACACACTACAACCACAAATTGAGGTGCAAGAAAAGTATTATACATCTCAATAGGTTTCCATATTTGTTCACATAACATTCATGCATTCACCTACAAGTACGAAGGATGATAGGAAGATTTTGAGGGAGTACCATTTTTACATCAGTGATGATCGATCACATTCTACAGAGTTTGTACATGGTTTTTTTCAACTATTTTATGGAGATTTGGCTAACAGGGGCACATCATATTTTCAACACATTATTTGGTCAGACAATTATGCATCTCAATTCAAGAATACACGGATGTTCTATTGGTTGAGCAACATGCATAGGTTGTGTAGAATTCAATATATGTAGAATTTCACATAGGCTGGTCATGGTAAGGGAGAGCACGATGGTGTAGGTGCATGCATTAAAAGAGCCTTGGCTCATGAAGAACTAAAGTACAAAGATGGAGCAATATTGATAGATGAAAAATCCATCGTCCAATGGTGTAATGCTACAATGGGTCCAAGTAAGGAAGGTGAGTATATAGTTTGTAGATTTTTTTGGTTGATAGATAATACTAACATTTCACTATATCAGGATTGTTGCACAGTAACAAGATCTAGTGAGTTACACTCTTTTAGAAGCTTTGATGTAAGTTCATAGAGTATCCACACACGAAAAATGGCATGCTATTTTCCATCATGTGGAGAAGAAAATTTGGATGACTGTGAGTCAACTGAATGGGTGGAAAAATGGGATATACGGGTGTTCGACTCAATTGACACCTATCATCCCCCACAAGAACTGGAAATGGTAGAGATGGATTCGCCTATCAACTTTGACCACTTGTCAGATCTAGTGCAACCTGGTTATATATATGTAACTTTATAACTTTTAACTAAGTATTTTCTAAATTAATGACCACATTTTGTACATTTGTCTCTGTAGGCCATGTTTTTGCTATTATTGCACCTGAAGACAATGAAGAAGGGATAGATTATTATTTGTGTCATTGTGTTGAAGCGAAACAAAAATTGGATCACTTGGTTATAGATGGTGAAAGTTTAGAGTACCATGTTGGTGCGATGGTTGTAACAGGCATATGGCTTAGATGATATCCTATGAAGAATCCTAACTTGTGGTTATTTGAGGATTGGCAAATAGAGAGGAAGATTCTTCATTATTCAAACCTTGTTGTCACATCAAATGTCCACTTGATAAAATATGGTGGAAAACCACATAATAATATTCTTTGGAAATTTTACAAGTCAAACCATGAGGCAATACTTAAGACATTAAAATGTCAAGCAGATCCAGTTGGCTCATTAGATTGAATAGGGAGAGAGGGAGAGAGATAAAAAGTGATCAATTGGATCCAAATACAATATTACAACCTCTTCCCCAAGACTATCACATGACTAAGGTGGACCATATTGTTATGATGTGTAAGTGATGAGATTTAGTTTTTATTTGTTTAGAATCTAGATACATTATTTGAATTTATATTAGATTCTTTAATAGGACCCATTTTTTAAATCTTATCTTAGAGTTTTCACTGTGCTAATTCTTCATTTGTAGGTCACCAAAGAAGAGGGCTAATAAAGTTGATGCACAAGCTTGTTCAAGTGACATATGATGAGGTTGTCGCATTAATTGGTCGCATTCCTAGTATTGACACACAACTGAATTGGGACCAACTATTCCTCACAGGTTTACACCAGCAAACATATTTTAATGGATATGTTCTATACATGTGATGCTCTATACGGCCTATTGTGTGGTGACCATTCCAAATATAAATTGTTCACCATTTCATATGAAACTAAACTATCATTTCTTCCCATATTATTGGTTTTTCTTCCCCTTCCTTTGTTTGCATTTCCTCTACCACCTTCTTGTCTCTCTTTCTTTCTACTGACCATATCTTATGCACTTATAGCTAATTGGAAACTATCTCTAAGCGTCTTAGGAAAAATTAAGGTAATCCAATTTTTCAAGTTTTATATGAGCCCATTAAGATACCTTGGAACATTTTCATCTTTATGCTCTAATCCACCTCTTATGCTCAACTTGTAAAATTCCTCTATGTAGGTCATCAAACCCATCTCCTTTTCTTTCAAGTTATTCCTTATCCTCTATTTTTGGATTGTATTATTTTATGGAAGAGGCATATCCTTCACCATTTGGTCATGTTTGTTCCACCCTTACAAAACCTCTTTTCCATTACACTAATCCATCATGTCAATGTTGTACCTCTTAGCTATGTTTTGTATAGCTTTACCTTATTTTACTTCACTTATATCTCCATAATTATAATAGTTCTCTTGGGAATCTATCAACCGCAAAACCTCTTCACTATCTATCTTGCCATGATAGATATGGAAATAAGTTATTGTCTTTCTTCTACCACATTGAAATATCTTCAACAACCTTATCATCCTTCTTTGTTCAAGATCTAAGTCCCCTCCATTGTCTCCATGAGGATTCTCAAGTGCTTAAGCATCACTTTATTGTTCTTCATGCACATCCCTCATAGGAATCCTTTCCAAAGCTTCCAAGATTTCCGATATGGTTGCATTTTACTTGCTTACTTGTCTCACTTCTCTTTACCTTATTGCATCTTAGTCTCTTTTTTTCCTCAACTCTCTATCCATTATTTTAGTAGCTTATATCAACTCTTGTATCTCCTTATATATATATTTTTTGGAGGCATCTTCTCAATATAACAATATACAACACAAGTAACTAATTTTGCACCCCTCAATAGATCTACTAGATTTGATACCAATGATTTGAGGAGTCAAACTAGATCCCCAAGAAGTAATAAACATTCAACAAATGACTTGTTTCAAGAATAGATTCAAACCACTAAACTAAATGCCTACCCTTCTCCACAAGGGTCCCTCCAAATGTTCAAATTGGGTTACCAAACCACATTCTACAAAATATCCTTCTTATGAGGAGCATTCAATCCTCTAATATTCTATGATATGATATTCCTTTATAACTTTTGTTACAACTCTCCTAGATGGTGAACTATCTCCCATTTACTATATCAACTTTACTTGCCAATTCTCTTATTTCTTTATTATTCTTCCTACCCAAAAAATAATTCTTACCTTCCACATTAGGTTTGTACTTTCTCTTAGTAACCATGTTAAAAAAGGGGCTAGTAGTCAAAAACTTCTTCTTCCTACTATTTACTTCTATCCATTGGCTTTAAGCTTTGTTGGTGCAGGAGCACCTAGGAAATATGCAAAGTTTCCTAAATCATTTTTGGCTTGTAGTGGTCTTGGCTATACCACATGAATAAGGGCTATGTGATAAAGCCCCAAGTGTGTGAGTTGTGTTTGTAAATAGGTTTTTTTGTGTTTGAGTTCCCAAGTTGCTTCTATGTTGGCAAAATTGCTTAAAATATCTTGTTAGAGCCTAGAATGGTCAAACATTGACCAAGGCCCCAGGAGGATGGGAAAGATGGAAAAAATGTTAAGGGAAATAGGTTCATTTAACCATGTTTGAGGTCATGGAGCCATTAAATGCACAATAGTGCAAAAGTTGCACTTGGCAAGTTTGCAAGTTTGCAAAGTTGCTTGACAACATTAACAAAAAGTGCTAAAACTTTATAAGGGCTTCAAGAATTAGTTGGAAACCTATGAGATATATTTATTCATGTGGGTAAGAGTTATTTAAGACCAATCCAAGTCAGTTTGAGGGTTGGAACATGCTTTTGTATGAATTTTGGCATTGGAATGAAGAGCAAACTAAGCATTTTGATGACAATTTTATGATTTCACCCTTCATCCACACCTTTAATGGATTGATAGGGTTTCTATTTTCATGTGGTTTGATAGTGTATGGAATGTAGATGCTTTGGTAAATATTAGGAGTTCTTTTTATCAGTTTCTTTATTAGTTTGAAAAATCTTTTTAAAGTTGCCAGTTCGCTAGTCTGTACAAAGCAATCAGCAAAGAAACCTCTATAACTTGAATTCCAATGGTGGAACAATGATGGCCTTTTGGAATCAAGTAATAGACTGTATAAAAAATGTAAATAAGTATTTTGGTCTTGTTTTGTAAAGGTTTTTTTTTTTCCTTGGCGAGTTTGCATACCTGGCTAGGCAATGAAATTAGCAAATAAGTGTTTGAAAGGAGCATAGAAATCTAGCCCTAGGTGAGTTTGCATACCCTCCTTTCAATCCCCTTTTCAACATCTCTAGAATCCAAAAATGGTTCAAACACCTTCACTTTGGTTATATTAGATGACTTCCAATGTAAAATGAAACTCTTCTTTAGAGAAAACACTAAATCCACCTTTGAAACAATCAATTTTTACTACTCAAACTTGTCTCCCACACATGGGAATGAGGTTTTAAAATCATTTAGACTCTCAAAACCAAATGAAACCTCCATTTGGATCCTTTACATGACTTGATTAAGCCCATTTTGGCTTATATTGCCAATGTTGGCAATTTTACAAAATATTGCATTTTTAGTGCCTTTTACATCTTTTAGAGGCTTTGATAGCCTTATTACATTATTTAATACCTTTATAGGTATTTTATATCCACCCCTAACCTAGGATCAATCCTGATGTAGAGGATAGGGTGATTGACCCAAGTAACAACCCAAAATGAGCAAATTTTTAATAATGTGCCAAGTGACCCTTCTAGTTCCTGCTGGGAAAATCCTACAAACAATCAACTCTAAGATATTTTTAGGCTTTAATAGGTTTTTTCTACCCTATCTAGCATGTTCCCATCAACACCTTTCAGTTTCCATACACTCCAAGCCAAAATGCATAATTCACCAAATGTTGTCAATGCAAAAATTGCAAAGTTGCATTAGCAACTTTTGCAACAATTTAGCAACTTTTAGGAAATAACCATAAAACTATCTATATTCATATATTACTTTGAGGTTTTACTTTTTCCAAACCTTTTCTAAGTCATAGAATTGGAATCAAGTGAAAAATGTAAAAATTACACTTTTTGTGCAAAGTTGCATTGTTGAAAGTTGTAAAAGTTGCTCAAATTTGCAACTTAGTGGAAAAAAGGTCGTGGGATCGAACTATCTGCTCCATTAGCTTCAAGTGGCTAGGTAATCCCTATCCTCAACCTCTTCCTATCCATTTCAGTGCTCGAACATTCTTGGGCATGCCGAACCAGAATGTCCCCAAGGGTCACTAAATGCTAGAGGGTTGTGATCTTTGACAGGGCATATCTTGGAGCTCGTGTGAGGTATGGATGTGATTCCAATTCTTACAAGACCATGTTCTAGAGACCTACAATAACCTCTCTCACTTTTTGGAGATCACATTCCATTTTCATTTTACAATGCCATCTCAGGTGATGTTGAAACTTGCAGTGTTGGCTAGTACAAAGTTGCCAACTACCAAATCTCTCTCACCTTTCGTTGTGGGATTGAACTATCTACTCCATTAGCTCTAAGTGGCTAGGTAAACCCTATCCTCAATCTCATCTTGCCCCCTTCAGTGCTTGAACTTTCTTGGGCACGCCGAATCAAAATGTCCCCAAGGGTCACTAAATCCCATAGGGCTGCAATTTTTGATGGGGTATATCTCGGAGCTTGTGTGAGATATAGATACAATTTTAGTTTTTATAGGACCGTGTTGTAGAGACCTAAAATAACCTCTCTCACTTTTTGGAGATCACATTCTGTTTTCATTTTACAATGCCATCTCGGGTGATGCTGAAACTTGCAGTGTTGGCTAGTACAAAGTTGCCAACTGCCAAATCTCTCTCACCTTTCATCGTGGGATAAAACTGTCTACATTCTTAGCTCTAAGTGGCTGGCTAAACCCTATCCTCAACCTCATCCTACCCCCTTCACCAATCAAACATTCTCGGGCATGCCAAACCAAAATGTCCCCAAGGGTCACTAATTAATCCCATAGGGATGCAATATTTGATGGGGCATATCTCAGAGCTCGTATGAGGTATGGATGTGATTCTAGTTCCTACAGGACCATGTTGTAGAGGCCTACAATAACCTCTCTCTCTTTTTGGAGATCACATTCCGTTTTCATTTTACAATGCCATCTCGAGTGATGCTGAAACTTGCAGTGTTGGCTAGTACAAAGTTGCCAACTACCAAATCTTTATCACCTTTCATCATGGGATGGAACCGTCTACTCCATTAGCTCCAAGTGTCCAAGTAAACCCTATCCTCAACCTTGTCCTATCCCCTTCAGTGCTCAAACATTCTCGGGCATGCCGAACCAAAATGTCCCCAAGGGTCACTAAATCCCATAGGGTTGCGATCTTTGACGAGGCATATCTCAGAGCTCGTGTGAGGTATGGATGTGATTCTAGTACCTAAAGGATTATGTTTTAGAGACCTACAATAACCTCTCTCACTTTTTGGAGATCACATTCCATTTTCATTTTACAATGCCATCTCGAGTGATGCTAAAACTTGCAGTGTTGGCTAGTACAAAGTTACTAACTACCAAATCTCTCTCACCTTTTGTCGTGGGATCAAACTATCTGCTTTGTTAGCTCCAGGGGGTTGGGTAAACCCTATCCTCAACCTTTTCCTATCCCCTTCAGTGCTCAAACATTCTCACGCATGCCGAACCAAAATGTCCCCAAGGGTCACTAAATCCCATAAGGTTGCGATCATTGACGGGGCATATCTAGGAGCTCATGCAAGGTATGGATGCAATTCTAGTTCCTATAGGACCATGTTGTAGAGACCTACAATAAACTCTCTCACTTTTTGGAGATCACATTCTATTTTCATTTTACAACACCATCTCGGGTGATGCTAAAACTTGCAGTGTTGGCTAGTACAAAGTTGCCAACTGCCAAATCTCTCTCACCTTTCATCATGGGATTGAACTGTCTACTTTGTTAGCTCTAGGTAGCTGGGTAGACCCTATCTAAGCTTCATGTGAAGTTGATACATTCTAGATTCCTTGACAAAAGGAGTAGAGAAAATTGGTTGAGTAGTGACAAGAAATCCAAGAGCCTAAACCACATATGCTTAAACTTAAAAAATGGTTTACTACCACTGGGACTCGCCTTAGATTCAATACATAGAGAAATGGAAAAATGATCTGAAGCAACCAAAGTGAAGATTTGTGAATCAATATTAATATTTGAAAGGAATTAATCATGAGAAATAAGAAACCTATCAAGTCTCTAGTAATTTGGTGAAATTATTGTCCCTTATTGGTCCATGTAAGTGCCCCTTTAGAAGGAGGGATATCAATGAGGGTGTTATTATTCACAAAATCCAAAAATTTATCATTTTATGAAGAGGGGGAATATACCTTCAATTTTCTCATCTCGAGATAGAATGCCATTGAAATCCCCAGGCACAATAAATTTATCATCTTGAATGTTGGAAATAGCCTAAGAATAGGAATCCAAAAGTTATGTCTTATCATCACATGTAGAAGTAGGGCCATATATATTGAGCACTGTGAATGACATACCAAAATTAGTAACAACTACTTGCCACTAGTTAGGAAAAGACTGAATATATAGCAGTGCAAGATTTATGGTTCCAAAGAATACATGAACCACCCGAAGCACCTGCAACATGAACATGAAATGAGTTCCACTTAGTCAACTTTGCAATTATAGAAGAATATGATTATTGAGACAATTTTTCTTTTTGAAGCAAAATTACATTAGCACCACCCACATCAAGTTAGATTAGAGAGCACATCTTTTGTATGACACTTCACGAAAGGTCTCTCATTCTTCTAAGGAGTGCCTTTTGCACTCCTTTTCCTTTTGCTATCTATCAAATTTTTTTCCAAAGTAGCTTGAATACCAAGGTCAATTTTCTCCTTAATCTTTTAAGCATTAGGTTTTCTTTGTTGTCTCTTACAAGTAGACACTTGAATTGAATCAGGCATGGGAGTTTGATGTCGAGAATAGCTTTGAAAAGGATCAAAATTCTTCTTAGAGTCCTTATTCGCAAAATATGACTTACTAATAGGTACCTTATGCACAACCAAGTCATAATTAGTTAAATATTTATAGAAATTATCAACTATTATAGGACTATAATGAATAAAAGGAAACATTATTGGGGTTACATGGATTAGTAACTATCACTATTCCCTTAAATAATAATGAACACTGTTGTATACACATAGCCAAAACTAAACAAAATTGTTGTTTCAAATGTTGTTATAGGGACACTAGCTAAATAGCCTAATATTTGCACAATAAAAAGTGGGTAAAGTAAGACAAACCTTTAATTGATGAGAAAAATAAGAAATCTAAGGAGGAGATGGCTTTAGTGCAACCAATTATATCACCAAGTACAAGATCAATCACATTACAAGACAAGAAAAAGCTGAAAAAGAGTAGAAGAGATAAGGTAATATTAGATGAAGCTATCATACTTTCAATCTATGATCATACAAAATTGGATTCTGATGCTATGATAAATTATGGAGAATTGTGAAGGGGAAAGATGCAAAAGAGAAAGATAGGAAGTGAAGTACAAACAATTATTATAAGATGTGAAGGACATCTTATTACAAATTGTTCTAGATGCACCAACCAATGACAAACCTCCAATGATTGATCGATTAAGTTTACTTGTAAAATAGGTAAATGCACTTGATGTTGATGTTAATGAAAATTTGATACAATTAGAAGAGAAAAGAATAGAGAAGAAGATTATGGAGAAACTAAATGAGTCCATTATTGCTCAACAAGTTGAACTTGGTGGTATTACAACTGAGCTATAAAATTTTCTTAAGGAGATAATCCACCTACTCCAATAGTTATGTGATGTACTACATTTGACACAATATATTTTAAAGAAACTTGAAAAATATTGATGAGGATTTAAAGAATAGTGTTTTTAAGTTAATTGACACACCTTAGTTAATCCAGGTTGATTTAAGTAAAGACATGGACAAGATGAGGAGACAAAGTCTTGAACTCCAAGCACTTTTGATACCTTACTTGGAACTCATACAAAAGAATGTTAATTAGGTTAGATAACTTATTCTTACTCCTAAAATGTCTATTATTTAACATGTGATGGAACTTCGAATGGAGATACATCCACAACACTTGGCATTGGATGGCCACTTGGTAAATATTAAGTCTATCTCTCTAATATTTGTAGACCACTATTTTGTTGGATAGAGTAATTTCAAACTACTGATTTCTTTAATGGAGTTCCTAATAAATCTCAAGGTTCTCATTTAGGTGACCAATTGCTAGGAGGTCCACAAATATTGCCTAATAAAGTCTATTGCCAATCAATATTGTATCAAAAATTCAAACTAATTAGGTATCGAATTAAACTTGATAAACAAATGATAGAGAAGGAAAACTTTAAGCATGAACAAGACCATAAATCATATGACGATGACATATTGCAAATGCTTAACTTATGTTTAAACAATGATAAAGTTTATTGTTAATCAATATTCTATCAAATTTTTGAATAGATTAGGTATTGAATTTAATTTCATACATGCACATATCTAATTTAATGTCATACACAAACATATCTAATTTAATGTCATACATGAACAAACATGAACAAACATATCATATCATATATTAACCAATAATGTCATAAGTCAAATAATTTCATACGTCGAATAAATGTCATACATCAAATATATAATGTCATATACATCAAATGTGTATCGAATATGTCCACTGATGCCTATATATATACATGTTTAGATCAACTACATCTTTTCCTTCTGATGAGGAGAAGGAAACAAGTCTCTCGACGTCCTTTGCCATCATGTGGAGGGAGATAGTGGAGATGATGGGGCCCTCCTGACATGCTCACTCGACCTCTTGTTGAGGCTCTTCTCCAACTCCAACTGATACAAAGAAAGTAGATATGAATCAATATTTATTATATGTTGAAATCAAATATATGTACACACAAAATCAATTATTTTCTTACTGCCAACAAATAGTCACTCTGTAAGTTCACCTCAAATGCTCGTGGATAGTCAGGCGTGATGAGACCCTACAACAATCCAATAAATACAATCACTTATAAAAACACATATCACCAACAAAAATATTGTACCCAAGTAAATATCACCAAAGTCATCTTATACCCATCAATTCCAACCCAGGTTTTGATTGTGGGTCCAAGATATTTAGAGCATGTGAAATTTGATCTAACAATTTATTTTTGGGTTTAGAGAGAAAATACTTGTCATAAATGGTAAGATAAGGTCCAATAAATGAAAGCAATTATTTGATTGAAGTTGAAATAGAGAAGCACACTTATAGATAAGGGTAACCTTGAGTTTTTAAAGAAAATGAATCAATATATGACTTAAATAATAATTTGAAGGTCCAATGAGTGTTTAAAGGAGAGTGTGAAATCAATGTAGGAACCCATAATGTATATTAAAATGGGGCTAAAAATAATACCAAATAAGTGTTCTTACTTTTTCAAATGATACATGTAGTCCCCACTTTATTGGAAGCATGTGTCCACCTCATGCACACAATAAAGTAGAAGAAAAAAAGAGAAAGAGGTAAAGATTTTGGGAAAACTACAAGGAGATTAAATATCACCAAGCTGAAGGACAAAAGCTCCCAAACCAAGAATATTAACTATTACATTCATTTGCAAGGTTACATAAAAGAACAACAAAATCCTAAAGCTTACTAAGATTCCAAGTCAACTAGTTGAAGAGACCTCACTCAAGAAAATGTCAATCTCAAGCATCGTGTTGTAAAAGCTATAGCAAAAGCTCAAGTGGTCACTTGAGAAAAGAAAGAGAAAAAATAAAAGATAAGAAAATACTCAATGATTTATCCCACTAGCATAGCTATAAGAGTATGAAAAGAAGAGAGAAGGGCCATGAATCCAAAAGTCTAGTAAGTTATCTTATCCAAAGTTATTTTGTATGAGAGGAGGAGGAGGACAAGAATGAAAGAATGTAGAATTTTGTTATGCTAGTTCCATTCATCCCAAAGAAATAGTGAAGGAGAGTTGATGGTGTTGATTCCAAAAACTATAGTTTCTTTGAATCCTAAGGATATACCTAGTTCTATTATCAAGTTCAACATTTGACTTTGGCCTATGAATAATATTAATTTAAAACAAAACTTCTCCTGCACTTATGACTCTACTAGACCAAGGTGAGTATATCTTATCACCAATTATATCTTTAAACTTGACTATTATTTATAAAAAACATATAACTTTCATCTTGTAGGTCCTACTCCTAGTTGCAATCAACTTGGAATACAACTAATATTCTATTCCTATCTTTACTTTTAATTTCATTATCTCCTACTCTTAGTCCTTATACCTTTATTTGATTTTCCTAGTTCTTCTCTACTTCTAACTTCAATATGTGCTCCTAGTTCTTCTTTATCTAATTCTTTCACTTCCACTTCTAATTAAAAGTAGCCAAAACTAGGGGGCTGACCCTTTAATAACAAACTAACCTACTATTAGCAGATAACCATTAAACAAAACTACCCCTTACCACTTAGTAAAACAAAAACAAGGTTCGATCCATAATTAAAAGAGTATTAGTAGGCCTAACATACATATTGCTTGTGTAAAAACCATAAAAGCTATAGTAATATATAAAAAAAGGTTACCATTAGAAATTTTGAGATTAACTATTATAAACAACAACTAAAATGAAGAAAAATCTTTCATACCTCCATAAGTGGCTATGAGCTAGCCACAACTATGGCCACTCCACTATCAATAGACTGTCGCAAATGAGGAGGTGTGTCTGATGTCATGACCTACATGTCATGCAATACACATTACATCTAAGATGAAACATAAAATATTTATAATCAAATGAATTAAATTAACATGAAATAACTGTACCTGTGTGAAGCTCATATGATGTCCATGCTCTGAGTCTGTGGTAAAGGTTGAGGGTCCTGTGGAGAATTGATGCACATGCATAATTTTTTTTTGTCAATCCTTAATATGATTATGTAATAAATATATGTATTAATAAAAATGATTAAATCAATACACACCTCAGGACTCGTGGAAGGGACAAAAAATGGGCATGGAGGATTACTGCTAGGCCTAGCAACACTCTTGACCCTGAATTTTGAACAATGTCAATAGATGCTAATTAATTAATCATTCACTTTACATATGAAATGTGATCAAGTTAGTAAATTATAATTGTAATTTACCTATGTGTCAATGCAAAATGTGTCATTCAGGAACTAATCGGTGACAAGCCCATCATATGCACCATCTCCAGCATGAGTGCCAAATGTGCATAGGGATCCGCATGAAGTGTACATGTGACCATGATGCACAGAAGGCTCCCCCTCAACTAATGGGCTCATGGAATGGATGAGGGTCTATGTCAAAGCATTAATGGTCCCTAGAGTACTGGCCTCTACATTTTCCTTCACAACTGAAGGAATAGTCACATGCTCACATTGTGGCTTGACCACAGGTGCCCTAACTACATTAGGGTCATGACATGCTCTTGGCCTCTCAAATGATGACCCCCCACCTCTACCCTGGGAATCTAATATATCAAAATAATTGGGGATCTCCCCAAGGACAAACTCACAATATAATTTCTTCAAAAAATACATGGGGACCTTGTGATTGTTGCAAGGAGGGGCATCAAAAACCATTCACCATCTATCCCAAAAACTATTTCTAATAGCATCGTTTATGCACCAATGGATGGGGAATCGTTTAGTACCATCTCTAATAGTATTTTGCTCACCGGGTTTTCTAAATAATGCACATATACTACCTTTTGGCATTTCTTTTTTTTTAACATCTTCATATGACAATTTATTTGCATAAAATCTTTTTTGTTCATCCCTCTTAACCCGCCAAATATCTAATTGACCACTAACTGAGGCTGTTTGGGTGTTAATGGATTTGAGGGATGATGCCAATTGAGCCCTCATTGGATTGGTTTGTCCAGATTCTTTCAACTGAGCAATGAGTCTTTCTAATTCAATTTTGCCTTTCACTATTTCATTTATTATATTTGCTTGTGTGCCTGGTGGAGGTCTTGCAATTGGTTCAGGTTGTGGAATTTGTTGTTCTTCTTGAGGAGGGTTTTGGTTTTGAGGCTCTTGATGGTTTTGATGTTCTTGTGGATTTTTTGGTTGATTATGAACATTTCCTGATAAAAAATCAATTGAAATCCAAATAAATAAACAAATATAAATGAAATATGTAAAAAGCCTACAAAACAATATAAAAAACTTACAAAACAATATGAAAAATATATCAAACAATGCAAAGTTAGGTTTATATCACTTACGGCATCGTCGTGGGTGTGCTTGTGGTCTTGGATCTCATCAATGAGGAGGAATTTTGGCAAATAGTGGTGAAAATGTTAAGTCTTCAACTCGCATACGTGCTGCTCACTATAGGAGTAGAAGAAAATACTGATGAAAATGATGGGCTGCGGGTCTATAGCCCATCATATATAATTTTTATGTTTTTAAATAGTACATGCGCACTATAGCGTGTATGCACTATAGTGTGCATGCACTATGGATTGGGTTTCCCAAGCCATAGCACGTGTGCGCTATAGTGCATATGTGCTATAGCATGTACGCACTATTTAAAATAGGAAAAAAAAACTACTTGTCACCTTTTTAGCACCACAACTCGGTGCATATGCCCAAGTCTCAATAGACTTCCCAAGACACATACGTGAGAACTGTGGACTCAATGGATACATAGATTCTCAATGTGGATCTCTCACAAAAGGAGAAGACTCTGTCCAATGATAAGGGGAAGAACATATCAGAAAAAACTCCTTCATCATCAAAAGGAAAATCTCCAATAGAACATATTCCAAGATGGTTGAGAAAAGAGGTGATTAGAAACAAAAGGAAATGATATGATACTGAGGAAGAAGGAATGAGAGAATTGATTGAAGTTCTTAATAAACTCGAGTCACCTCCAAAAGATGGATGGGAATTGACCTTTACCATGAGTGAGAAAAACCAGGATTTATTTTATCATGTTGTTATCCCTCCTTCACATGTAGATATTGAAGAATTTAATCTAAAATATTATCAAATTAGGGAGCTTGTGCTTGAAAAACTCACATTGGACACTGTCAAGTTAATGGTGACAACTAGAATCAAAGAAGTGTTTAGGCACTTAAAACAGAATGACACAGAATTGATAACATTTTAGAAACAAAATGAGATCCTAAAAGGCTATCTAAACAAAGTTGCTGGTCCCTTAGAACCTAAAAATCCTAAGGAGACTTTGAATGTGACACTGGAGAAAAGAGATAAGGAGATTGTACAACTAGACCCAATTTTGAAAGCTTGTCAGCAATGGCAAGAAAATTTTAGAAGAGAAAGGTGCACAAATTATATAGGAAAATATTAAGCTACTAAACTATATTCAAAATAATATACATAAGCTAGTAGCCATTTTGAATCAAACTTTTTGTTTGATGGATGAAGTACATACCTAGGGAAAGGACCTACAAGCACTATAATAGATCAAGGTTCAAAGGTATGGGATGTTAATGGAGGTATATATAGTGGAAGAAATAGATAAAATTGATAATTGGATAGGGAAGATTGTGGCTAGAAATAAATTAATGGAAACATTACATGCATATATTCATAAGCTCAAGGATCAAACCCAAAAGCAAATTTTGGAGACAATGAAACATTATAGTGATGTGTATTTAGATATTTTTGAAGATGATTCAAGGGAAAAATTGATGACTATAGAAGCAGTTGTTTAATAGTTCTAGAAAACTTTTGAAGAAGCTTCTAATGATGATGATATTAGACAAGCATTCAGAACCAAAGAAGCATTATTAGACTTAGATGTGAAACTCAAAGATTTTTTAGAGACTTGCATCAAGGTGGGAAACTATAGGAAAAAGGTGAAGGACAAATATGAAGCTTTAGATTTGCAAGATGCAGGTCAAGTCACCAAGATTATTGAGAAATTTAGGAGAAAATACCTAGACATAACTCTGGTATCAAGGGGAACAAAACCTAGAAGCCAGATTTTTAGTTTTGACACTTAATGAAATTTTGCATTTTTTGAACCTGCTTCTAAGGTACATAGGTGCTCCAGGTGTGCTACTTTTGAGGTGCACCATTTTAGAGGTGTGTCAAAAGTTCTTTTTGAATATGTTAGATGTGCACTAATAGTTAATTGCTAATTCTAAATTTAGAGCTTTCCATGCATCGAAACCACATTTAGACAATAGTTTATCTCCTACAAACACCTAATGAAGAGGGAGCTTCTATTTTTGGGACTTTCAAACACTCCTACATCATATAGTGACTTTCTTCTTCTTACTTTCTCCTTATTTCTTTGTTTTTAAGACATTCAAAGGCTCATGAGTCCATTTAATGATATAAATATGGATGGTGTCCCACTAAGCATCAATTAGAGAGTTAGTTTGTCCATAAATAGATTTGTTTTATTATTTTAGAAGAATATGTTTGCATAAAGATATCTCTCACTCTCAACACAATTTTAGGAGAAGATTTCTTATAAATTTAGGAATGTAACATGTATTCCGAGCTGTTGTTTTGATGCAATAATATATGCTATTGGTGCTCACATTTGGAGTGTAGTGATTCTCGCCTCAGTGTGTTATATTTTGTGAATTTATTTTCATGGAATGTAATGGAGCCAATAGTTATATTGCATTATTTTGATTGTACGATCTTTTAATTTTGGTGTTTTCTATGTGTTTACAAATTTTGCTAACATACTTAGTTCGAGAAGATATCACAATATTGTTCCTGTATAGCTTTTTGTCTCACATGGGCACACTTTTTGTGGCCTTGAGATTTGATGAAAAGTGAAATATCTTATGGTTACTAATTCCCATCGATGATTGCATCAGTGGAATTAAGGAAGTGTTGCTCCTATTTTCATTAGTTACCCATCCATCTTTTCAAAGACTTAACTGGCAGAAGTGTTGTTTTTGTAGCTTATGTCCATAGGGATTTTGGTTTTCATGTCATTTTCTTACATTTCTTATTACCCTATCTTCATTATTTTCTTTACTAACCCTTGGTTAATCTAGGAATTCATATAGTTGCATTGCTAGATTCCATTCATTTAAAAAATAGAAAAATAGAAAAATATATTTGTTTCTGTGTGGTTGTTATTTTGAGATGGCAAGAAGATACAAAATCTCATCTAAATTTTTTAAGAACCAAAAAAGGCCTCCTTATGAACACTACATTTATCTTCTACTGAGAAGATTCTAGTAAGTCGCAAGATCATTGGAAACCTTGGAGTTGATCCAAATTAGTTGTCCAAGAGATGAGTTTGAAAGGATTCCTACCATTAAGCATCATGAAAAATGATAGCTCAAAAATATTTAATCTAAAAATCATCATTACTAGCTTTATAAACACTTTTAGGTTCAATTTGAGAAATCAAACCTAGTTTCTCATGTACATTATTCATTTTCATAACTACTTTATCTTTGCTTCCAATAATATGATTAGCAGGGTGATTCTTTATCAAAACCTTATTAATGGTATCACTGGTTTGGCTCTAACTTCAGCTTTAGGTTTGGTCTTGGGTTATTCTCTTTGTTCCACAACTTGTATCTCATTCTACAAATTAGTGACAATCTCATAAAATAGCTCATCATTCTCTTGGTTAGTCTTTAAGTTAGTCCCTTCGTTAGAATTGTAATCAAGTATTCTTTCCTCAATTCTAAACTTCTCCCCCACTCTAACATTTTCACTCTAAATAATAGCCTTAGTCCTCCAATTAAAACATCTATAACCCTTTCTCTTCAATGAATAACTAAGAAACATATATTCATCATTTCTTTAATCAAATTCCAATGTCATCATCCCTTTTAATATAACACATGTGCAAACCATAGTCTATAGGGTGTCTCACTAGTGCCTTGCTGATTTGTACTCTATTCATAGTTTATAACTTTGTATTTAATGTTTCTCTCATGAATATCTTTGCCATATTATTCTCAAACATCATATATCTTGGTGCCTATGTTATAGATATTTTTCTACTCTTTGTTATATCATTCTACTCAGGTGTATTAGTGGATGGAAGTTATCTCTTCATGCCATTTACTTCAAAAAATAATTTAAAATCCCTTCAAAGTAAACTCTCCTCCTCTATCAAATCTCAAACATTAAATTTTTAATCGACTATAATTTTTAACTCTATTTATGAATATATTAAACTTTTCAAATGCTTTAGAATTTTCTCTACGAAATGTTGCTAACATCATTCTAGTAAAATCATCAACAAGAATCAAAAAATACTTTCACAATAGAAAGCTCTTATCTTGTGGGACCACTCAAATATATGTGCATTATCTTCATCTTTTCAAATGCAGTAAACTTCTTGTTTGGAAATGAACTTTTCTTCTCTTGTCTTTGTACTAGTACCAATCAAATTACCATATTTATCTTTCATAATGCATGTCTTCTCTGTGAATTACAACTGATATCCCTTGTCAACTAGTTGCCAAACACTCAAAATATTATGTTACAAACCATTAACAAAGTAGACATCATCAGTGTTGATTTTTCCATCAAAAGTAGTAGACCATTTTCCCTTAATGTGATAAGTTGCATTGTTTCCAACTCTAACTATTTAACCATCATAGGTATTTAATTAAATAAATGTTTTCATAGCTTTAGTCATGTGATGAGAGAAACCACTATAACTAATACAATAAAATTTTGTCCTTTAAACTTGTGATACTTAAGCTCTTTCTTCCCTAACTTTTTATTTTCTAGGACATTCTTCCTTAATAGAAACAAATTCTATTTCATCACTTTCCTTCAAGAATTTTTCCACACGAGAATATAATTTATCATCACTTGTAAATATAAATTTCTATGGCTTATAAAGCTTCATCTTATACTTCCTTTTTCTCTTGGAACATTTAGAATAATAATGACCATATTCACTACATGTCCAACATCTGAAGATTTTTCATACCTTTAGACTCTCTATGAATAACATTACAAGACCTTCCTCAATCTTCTTGTCTTCATCTAGTTTTCCTCAATTGATACTATCATAGTCTTCACTTGTACTCACACTTCTTATCAATGTAGGTTGAATATTTAATACACTCAAAGTTGTATAAATTTTGTGTAGTTCTCCACTCTATCCTATTCCTATTTCAATTGATTCCAGTCTTCCAAAGAAGAGTCTCTCTTGTGAAATTTTTGGTGCAAGTCATAACTTGTTTAATCATATGTGCTCTCTTCTGATATGGAGATGTCAAAGTTATAAAGATCTTCCATACAATTTCATTTTCATTCTTCTTTGCATTACAAACCTTAATTCCTAGAACAAACTCTGATATTCTACCAAAGTATCTTCTTATAGATTTATCTTCCATCATTTTAGTTTCTTTAAAAAAAATCCAACTCTTCAGTCTAACCTTTCTATCATTCTTATCACCTTAAAATGTAGATTCCAAATCTTCCCAAATATCATGAGCTAAATTAAAATATTTTACCTGAGTATACGTATTTTCTAGAAGAGCTATCAAAAGTTCTTCTCTAGCAAGCATATTACCTAGACAAATATTTCTTATCTTTAGTAACATCTTCAAGCTTATCGTCATCAACCATATTCTTCACACTCTTAGTGATTAGCCAATATCCTAGACCCATGCATAGAAAATTTTTCTTCATCTTATCCTGCCAACTATCACAATGAACTCAATCTAACTTCAAAATTTATTTTCTAAAATGATTCACCATAGATCTCCTTAAGTTGTTAAGATTTTCGTTAAATGATTTGATACTTAGATACCAATTTTTATAACATAAATTTGACCAAGATAATTTAAATGGGAGGGGGGGTGGTAAATCATTTTTCATATTTAAACTACTCTTAACATCCTTATTAAATCCAAAACATAATAACACTAGTTTTAGTTAACTAGGGAGACACTTCATTAGAGGGAAAACCTTGATAGGGATGGTACCTGCAAGATGATGTCCTAATATATAAATTTCTTGTATAAGGATGGACCCTATTTAGAGTAACTAAAATATATTGAGTACATACTAGTTCCTGTTAGGAGGCTTTGAATCCCTATTAGGATATTTGAACCCTATTAGGACTTATAAAAGGTAGAAGGACCAACTTTCCAAAAAAATTCTAGGGTAAGACTGCTTAACTCACTATCCAAATGACCTTAGTATTATCCTTCTAGGATAACACAAATAAACAACTATCCATAACAACTTCTTCACCAAATATAGTTTCTTTTTTGGCTCACCATGTCTCAACTACACCAAACACTTCTCTGATAAAAATATATTCAATGTTGGGTTCGCCTAATCTCAAATACAAGTTCACATACTCACATTCTACATAATTTTTTCACAACCACAAAATCACACTCTACCACTAGGAAATAGTCTTTCCTTTATGCCAAGTCCTAGAATAAGTTATTAAGTCAGACTTGGGTATTTCTCAATTTATAATAAGAATATATTACCACCCTAAGATATTGGATTTTCATGTTACATTGCATTATTATATCTTCTTAGAATTACAATCAAACTATCAAATCATAGTGTTCGTAACTCTTCACACGTGTAACCTCTAGCTTTACTAACTCAACCACATCATCTTCACTTTATCTTAGATACATATTTACAACCTCCTTTAACCATATTCTATCTCTATTAGGAGATATAATCAAACTATTAGTAATTGATGCACATGAACTTTATCTAAATGTTGTCTTCAATAACTATCAAATAAATGTGTTGTATATTTATATTGAACACAAACTATTAACCATATCTTTAGGACACTCAATAGAAAATGTCCTCAAGTGCACATAGGATCTAATTTGATCCTTGAACTGCACAACCTCAATCTTTATAACTTCTCTATTAATCTCACAAAATAACATGTATGTTGATACCAATGACAAACACTCCCATAAATGTATCATATGATCATTGTACCAACTCTCTAAAAATGTTAGGATACTCTTCCGTAAGAACACCACTAGCATTCATGCTAGGATGATCAAGTCTCATTTGGGGTCCTGGTAGTTGGTCTTTTCTAAAGGTTTCATCTAGAGCTATGTTTTTGAGCCTAGTCATTTGGTGAGAAGAAAGTAGTTTGAATTCTATAAGGTCACCCTTTGTTGCTTCATTTGGAATAGATGATATATGTGGAAAATCTAGAAAGGAAGAATACCTATGCTTAAGCAAGATGAAGAAAGAATTTTTCACATGGAAAAGCTATTTTGGACATCCCAATTCATCTTAGCACATTTTTATGTTGGAATCAAGAAGGCTTGGAAACATCCTTTGAGGAAAGAGAGTTCTCCAATTCCTCTTCACATTCTAACATTCAAGAATTCAAAATTCAATTAAGGAGTAGAAAATTTATATCATGTGTATTGCATCGATTACTTTAGCCTTAGGGGATTACTACACTTTCAAGGTTATCTTCAGATCTTATGCATTGTTATTTCATCCAAATGTAGGTACAATATTTCATGCTAGGTTTTTGGATCTATAGATTTGGATCCTTGCTTTGGGTAGAAGCAAGAGTTGGTCTCAATTCTATAGAAGTTCGTAGATTGAGATCGTGCTTCTTTAGAAATGGGTACCTATTTTAGGCTCAAGCACCTACTTTTTTAAAAATCGGGTACCCATTTTTGAAAACATAAAAAAAATTAATTTTTACAAATGGGTACCCATTTGTAAAAATTGAAAACTTTTTTTTTTGGGGGGATTTTGTGTGTCATTTTGACATTTTCAAATGGTTACCTATTCTTTGAATTTTAAATAATGGGTGCTTGTTTCTTACAACATTGGGCAGGTTTTTTTTCTCCCACCTTGGATTTTTGTTTTGGATAGGCTTGGTGAGACCAAACCTATACCTTCACCTCTAAAGATTTGGCTAAGGCATTGAATTGACAAATTCACTAGTCGCCATAATTTTTAGAGGGTTTTCCCTATCAATTGTTTTCATGAAACAAAAACCAATTAGATCTCTCACTATTGTGGTTTTAGAAATATAAATTTTATGGTGCTATGATTTTATTTTCTATTTTTGCATTATTTTTTAATGAAAGGTGGTATGTAAATGTAAAATAGTGAAGTTCACTAAAACTTTAATAACATTTTCATTTTATATTTTTTCTTAAATTAATTTATATGTCATCAATCTACATACAATTATTTTGAGGTTAAAAAAAGGAATTTTGGAAAAAAAGTGAAATTTTGATCAAATTATGGTGTCCATAAATGAGAGGTTTTAAAATTTACCTTTATATCCAATTAATAATTAATAATAATAAAATTATTCAGTAAAGAATAAAGAAAAAATATTGTCATCAATCTTAGGTGTATTGGGTAACTCTCTTTAAAAGTATTTATGAAAATTCATTTATTTGTGTCAAATTATGGTGTCCGTACATAAGTGTGGTATGGTCCTAAAATAGACATTTTGAAAAAGTGGTTTTTAAACATCCATACCAAAAGAAAAATATATCATATGTATACACAAATAAATTACATATTCAAAAACTAGATTTCTAACACTAAATATTTTTATTTCTGAAGTTATTTTATATTCAATCTCTAAATGCCTCAAAATTTGACATCAATTGACAAAAAATTTCAAAAACAAGAAAAACACTTCCACTTTTTTTCCAAAAGTGATACCCAACTTCTTGCACTTACCCCATTATAGGTTCAAAGGTCATACACAAGCATAACATACATTATATTTGACAAACCAACTACTTGTGGAGGTAGAAACCACCAAAAATTAGGTTTGACTAAGGAAAACCCCTACATAGCTACTCGACATCCAAAAAATATGATATCAACATATCTTGGAAGAAAATACTAGTCATTGATTGGAGTACCCTTTTCTTCATTTATTAGAATTACAAATTTAGAATCAACATCACACACCTTTTTTTAGGGGAACAATTCATTCCTACTTCATTTTACCCCTGATAGGTCTAGTTTACCCTTGAAAGATCAATGAAATATTACTGGGTTTTTTTTACTTAGATTTTTAGGCCAAAAAAGAGTTTTGTTCTTTTGTAAAGTGGCATGTCATACAAAGATCAAGTTCAAATTTTCAAGATCAGTACCTTTATCTCTCCTAGTTGATTAAAAATTTCATTTAAGTGCTTGTTTTACTTTATATTCTATATCTTGCATAGATCTAGAAGTAACTAATTTAGATCTTGAGGACAAGTGCAATTATTTTGCCTAACTTCATAATTGTTAGATCATGCTTTTTTTTATATTTGATTATACCTTGGATTTCATTAAACTACTAATATTTGACACCTTTGAAGGTTTTGAAATAATATCTTTCTTTGGACTCAATTCGTATGTGGTTATGTGATGAACTTAGGGTTAGTTTCCTTGATTAACTTTCCCCCCTACAAAGTTTATATTATCACGACTCTCAACATATCAAGCATTATAATCAATAAAATCACAAATCTTATGTTTCACAGTATAACACACCTTTGGATCATGAACAATTTGATGATTATATAGAAAAAATAATTTAGGATCAAAATTGGCACTTAAGGAAGTATTGTAAACAAGTATTAATAGGAGGGAGTAAAATAATATTAGCACTAACAAAACCTCCCATAATAGAATGTAAGGACTCTGAATGAGGAGTAAAATTATGATTCATTTAAAAAATAGAGGAAGAAGCAGATACACCTCAGGATGAAGCAACTACTTCTCCATCTACTATATTTTTGGATTGTTTAATCTTGACATAGTTGTTAGATTTTTGGAATTCATTATGATTATGTGTGCATCACTCTTATCAATAGGTACATGTGTCATTGGAGTTGTTCTCTCTTATTGACTCACTTGTAATTAATAATAATGAAGTGGTGCTTAAAGTTGAGTAAAGGAAGTCACCTCAAAAGCATAATCTTTTTTCTAATGTCTTTCTATAAATTTGTAATAAACATATGATGAATATCAAGATCAAGCACATGATAAAAAATTTGGGCATGCAAATTCTTAAATATACCAATAAAACTAGTTACATTTTCCTTAATATCTTGTTTTTAATTCATCAAATCATTCAAAGACACTAAAGGACAAGAATCATTCTAATTTTTTTGGATAAAGGCATTAGAGATTTTATGAAAGGAGTCAATAAAATAAGACAGCAAAGAAAAATACCATTGCAAATTTTTGTCATCAAATGGATAAGAAAAATAATAAGCTAAAATGCTATGGTCATGAGCATAATTAGTACATATAATTTAGAAATTTTTAAGATGAGTCACTAGGTCACCTTTACAATTATAACTATCAAGGAATGACATGTCAACTTTTCAAGAAGCAATAATGTACATAATGTAAAATGATAAATAACTACCCATATCACATGTGGGAACACAAAGATTAGAATTTTAGTAAACTGATAAAGTTGTTGGAAAGAAGAAATAATTAATGCAATACTAATGATAGTTGAATCATTAGAGGGGATAGGTGGCCTAGACACAATCGATATACTACAAAGAGTGTATGACTTAAATGGAATAGAAGGAGCTATGGGTTGGATACTAGGAACCATAGTAGAAGTGTTAGGATAATTGAAATGAACATTTTATTATGAAGGTGGTGAAGTAGAAAATGAAGTAGGTGCAACACTCACAATTAAAGAAGAAATAAGAAGATTGATAAGAGAAGGATTATGTGGTTGAACACAATTAGTCACAATAAGAGAAACATAAGTAGATATTATTGAGATAGGTGTCTAAATAGGAAAGGAAGGTTCAAGAGTAGTGATAGGTGGAGATATTATTTCATATGTGGCTTGAGCCAAAGGTTTAACATGAGAATAGACAAGGTGAGTAAGACCACACAAAATATTAATACTTGTTCATCATTACGTATCAGGGTTAAAGCACAAACCTGTGTCGCCCTTTTGTAAAGGAAAAGGCTAACAAAAGTATAATTGTTCACCTTAAATGAGATAAAATTGGAATTATTATTTTGAATTAAAAAATGAAGTAAAATAATGAGATGTGTAGAAATGGATTAAGTTTGTGTAGAAATGGATTAAGTTTAGGATTATAATTTTAAATAATTATTTCGAATAAGAATTGATTTTTTTTCTTAATTTTTATAGATAACTTTTGAGCTGCTGAAAATTAGGGGTCTAGTTCCCACCACAAAATTATATGGAAATAAACTTATTTCCCTTTTATTCGAGACTATGTTATACATAACATATATAGCTAGAACAATCAAAAATAAAAATTGGCATTAGAACTATATTTTCTCTCATATAATGATTCAAATTTCAGCTCACCTGAAATTGATAGTTTTCATCTCCCACCTCATTTTTCAAAACAAATATATTCTAACTAGGAGAAAAATTATACATTCTAGAAGAGGACTCTCTCCTCTAGAACATCATATAATTTTTATTTGTTTTATATGATTTTCCATATTTTATTTCTCTCAACCAACATATTTTCTAGTGTTAAAATATGTTCTTGTAGAAATTTTCTACTGTTAAAATATGTTCCATGGCACTTTAGACAATAACATCAACACACTTTTTAACCTTGTACACAAGGTTTACATAACCCCAAATCTTATTTTAAACTCAACCTTCAACTTTGAAACTAACTCTTGGCTTCAAATCTAATCTCAAAACAATTAAGAACTCCACTCCTCAACCATGGATTCTATTCCCAACCATGAACTCATTCCTAGACTCATAATCTTTGATAACTAGGCCTTCACTTTGTTATTATCCTTATACTACAACTTTTCAATTTCAACATAACCTCAAAATATCCCAACTTAAAAGACTTGATTGGATCAAACCATTTTAACTTGGTTCCCCAATACCATATCCATATGAATAACATCTATACATTTCTCACATTGATCATATTACCCATATTGATCCACTTAACAAAACTTAGGAACCAAATCATCCAAAACATACTTTGTTGTCCTTTGTATGGACCCAAAAAAAATCATTCATAACTTTTGAACCATACTTCATTTTGTCAATCCAACCATCGAGTAATTAGATCACTTGACCCTCCATAACATATCCAAAAATTAGGCCAATCCAATAGTGGAAAATTGAGATATGGCCCCTACCAAAGAACTAAAAATTCTATGAAAAAACAATCTTCCTTTGACAATCTCATTAAAAACATGTTACCAACAAAGTGTAACAATGGAAACTGATACAAATTGCAAAAAGAAACTTTGTTTTATTACTTCTTATTAATCATAAACTATACTTCTTGTTTTTATTTGAACAATATACCTTAAAGATACTCTCTAGGAGTTATAAATTGACCAACTTTCTCCACTAACTGACTTTTACTACCTTTGAATCAGTTGATTACAACTTATTGTCAAGTTTTAATTGTAATTTAAATTGTCATTACATTGTTTGCCCATTATTGATCTAATTAACATCTAAAGGCCCTAATAAGAAATTTTCCATGCAACATAGTACTACAAACCCTATAATCCCTTACATTCCCATGATTAGCCTTCTGGGGCATATTTTGCATATAACGCAACTTTTATGCAAACTGGCTTCATTAATGCATTCTATCATTTCAAACTTTATATAGGTGTTTCCAACCTTGTATGGTCATGCTCAAACTGCTAACTAACTCTTTTCACTCATTTTATCTTTGCAAGAAAAAGTTGCAAAATTGCAACTTTACAACTTTTGCAACTTTTGCAATTTTGAGCAATTTTTGCTATAACTTTAAATTATTAATTAGAAAAATTCACCAAAACTGGTAAGGTATTATCAATAGCCCTCATGAGATTTGAGTTACGACTCTCAAAATATTGACCTCGATATGCACTTAGAGCACCTTAGAAACTATTTAAAACAGAGTGACCACAGACGATGGAGACTCTCTATGGCCTAAACAAGGGTGTCACTAGGGTTCACCCACCCATTTGAAGCTAATGGCATTGATGATTTGATACCAAGATCAGTGGTTTCAAATTTATGCACAATGCGAGTTTTGGCATCAAGCGAGATCGTCATGCTAAATTCAAACAAAATGTGATCTCTCAAAAATGAGATAGGTTATTTTAGGCCTCAACATGACCATCCGGTAGCATCCAAAATTTCATTGATAACCCTCATAAGCTCCAAGTTATGACCCTCAAAATATTTACCTTGATACACACTTAGAGCACCTTAGAGACTATTTGGTATGGAGTGGCCATGAATGATGGAGGCTCACCGCAACTAGAACAAGGATGTCACTAAGATTCACCCACCCATCAAAAGCTGATGGTGTTGACAATTCGATGCCAAGATCAGTGGTTTTAGAGTTATGTTGTGGTGCACTTATGAACTGAGGCACACTATGAGTTTTGGCATTGAGAAAGATCACTATGCCAAATCCAAATAGAATGTGATCTCTCAAAAATGAGATAAGTTATTTTAGGCCTTGGCATGATTGTCCTATAGAATTTGACATTTCATCAATATCCCTCATGAGCTCAGAGTTTTGACCCTTGGAAGATTGAGATTGATACACAGTTATAGCATCTTGGAGACTCTTCCGTATAGGGTGGCCATAGATGATAGAGGCTCTCTATGGTTGGAACAAGGGCATCACTAGAGTTCACCCACCCATTTGAAGGTAACGGTGCTAATGATTTGATGCTAAGATCAATGGTTTCAAAGTTACATTGTGGTTCACCTATGAACTGAGGCAACCTATGAGTTTTGGCATTGAGTGAGATCATCATGCCAAATCCAAATGGAATGTGATCTCTTGAAAATGAGACAGATTATTTTACAACTTGGCATGACCATCTTGTAGAATTCAACATTTCATTGATAGCCCACATGAGCTCTGACTTACAACCCTTACATGATTGACCTCAACATGCACTTAGAGCACCTTAGAGACTTCTCGGTACAGGGTAGCTATAGATGATAGAAGCTCTTTGTGGCCAAAATAAGGGCATCACTAGGGTTCACCCAGCCATCTGAAGCTAATGTCACTAACGATTCAATGCCAAGATCAATGGTTTCAAAGTTACACTGTGGTGCACCTATGAATTGAGGCACATTGTGAGTTTTGGCATCGAGTGAGATCACTGTGATGAATCCAAATGGAATGTGATCTCTCCAAAATGATATAAGTTATTTTAGGCCTTGGCATGATAGTCCTTTAGCATTCTACATTTGATTTATATCCTCCACAAGCTCTGAGTTATGACACTCAAAAAATTAACATCGACACGCAATTAAAGCACCTTGGAGACTACTTAGTACGGGGTGGCCATAAACGATAGAGATTCTCTGTGGCTGGAACAAGGGTGTCACTAGGGTTAGTACTAAAAGGGAAAACATTTTATTTTACCTCTCTCAAGTTTTTGGCATTGGGCATAGTGCAAGTTTGCTGTTAGTTTGGTCCCCCCACATAAATTGCATTAAGTAAAATCATCTTTGCTTCTTACATTAAATCAACAAGTTTACATTTACAATATATAAAGTGTTTTATCATTATTACATCAATACACAAATACCTAAAATAATAGTGTCAAAAATTGTAATGTCAATAAAAGTATTGTCAAAATCATAGTGTGAAAAATAGAATAGATTTTTCTTCATTCTGCTCCTTATTTAGTTTTTAATCTTCATGCATGGCTACTCTTCATTATGTACCCACATTCAATTATCATAAAAAATGTTAGTAACTTATTGTATTACAAAAAATAATCATTTGCTCACTAAATCATTATGAACAAAATAACATAAGAAGTAAATATACCTAGTTGAGTATTCTAGTAGAGTCCTCTCTCTGTTTTAGGGTCTCCAAAAAAGACTTCATGATTAGCACTAGTAATACTAAAAAGTTCTTCTACTTTTGGTATTCCTTGATACTTCAATAACTTTAATTTTTTTTCTATAATAAAATTCAAATATACGAGAATTATTTTGTACTTCTGATAATCTTTGAATGCAAGAATTTCATTCCTTCTAAGCATGTATTTCTGCAGCCATGTTCTAGCAACAACCACTAAAATAGTAGGATATGTGAATCCATTATCATTTATGATAGATTGTGCAAGCTTTTGTTTACCTCTTAAACAACATGCTAACCAATAATCTAATTTCTCATCATTCCCCTGTGGTGCAACCATGCAAAGACATGTCCTAGTGAAAGAAGATTTGATAGAAGGTTATTCTCAAGTGAACTTTCCATGTCATCATTTTTGATAGAGGGTATGATAGAAAATGGAGTAAGATAATGTGGAGCATATGTGTCCACCCACTCACTCAGCTCATAGTGATCCTAATTACATTGAAAATAACTAGAACAAAAGTAAGCTAATTGTCGTGTTCAAATGGTCCATGTACTAAAATCGGAGCTCTAGAATGAATGCATTTCTGATGAGTCTCATTGTAGCACAATATGATCTATCACCTATGGACCCTTCATCAACCAACCAAAATGACCTACTTACTACTGAATCAAGAGTACCCCCCATGATAATGCTAAACTACAATCAACAATGCTACAAGCATCAAGAAGCTCTACTTCTAAAATCTTCAATTTCTCCTTAAATACGGCTCTCTTCACACATGCCCCTACTCCATCATGTTCCCCTTTCCCATGGTTGGACTCAAAAAAACTCTAAATATGAGGTGCCCCCCCTCTCTACATGCACCCTACACAACCAATAAAACATGTGAGCACTCTCGAATTGACCTATAAAATTATTTGACCAAATGATATGTCTATCCATAGAAATTTCTTGCTCCTATAAGAAATCAAAATAATTCTTGAAAAAATGTTGCACAAACTTGTGAGAGTGAGATCTATCATCACTCATATAAAAATGATACTCTCTAATAATATTTTGATTATCTTCTACACTATCAGCGACATGTCTATATGTTATGTGGACAGAAATAGCAATCAGAATGGAGTTGTAATAGTGAGATTGTGTCTCATTTTGAGGCTACAATGTGTAGTTCTCAGCAAAGTCAACAACTAATATAATAGTGCCAATGGAAAAAGTCTCCTTACACATTCTAAATTTTTGATCCAACCATTGAGACCTGTGACTATGTCTTTCATACTTGTAAAAAAGATTTGCCTTGAAATTTTAAATAAAACTAGTCATGCCGATTTCTTTTGCAACCAATTCACATCTAGAGACCTCACCCCAACTTTTCAATGTGTATTTCACCATTTCATATACCTTTTTTTTATTACTAGTTTCTTCCCAAGATCTTGTTTGCACCCCTCATGGAAACATGTGTCAAACATGGCTAAGAAAGTCTCTTGATGATTTTGGAAGACCACTAGCACCACAATTCTCCAACATTTATTTACTATGCAAAGTAGAATGGATGGAGCATAATAGTTCATGGTGCATAGAAAAATTGACATGATATTTACAAGAACATGTGTTTCAAATTTTAAGTGGCACACAATAAAATTTCTTGAAAGATTCAAAAGCCCTTTGTGATATATGAAGACCTAGATGACTCTCTCTAAATTATTTGAACAACATAGTTTAACTTACCTAAAAATATTGTTTAGGATGTAGCATGCGATCTCGATTGCCAATTCTCAAATTCAACACAACTTTAGAATTGGGTGATAATCTTAAGCTAGAGTGAAAAAATTGTGTAATTTCTTCCTTCACATCATCGGATAGCTTCTTATCAAAACATGGAAGTCTCCCACCAAAAGTCCATGCTTCATTTTGAAGAGGATCATCAATTATCTCTCGTCTACTAAGTGCTCTTCTCAAAGTAGTACAATTTAGGTTCAATTCAATACAAGTTTTTCCTATATGTCTACCCTTTCTCAAATGATGACTTACCAAAGAGGTTGCAATAACCTTTTGAGCAACTCTCTTATCCTTCTCCCTGCTATTTTTCCCAATGTTATTGAGAGCACTGAAAAGATTCTTCACAATAATGACATTTCTTTGCAATTTTTTATTGAGATGAATCTTCAATTTATAAAGCATAGGTGTCATCTTTTGCATCTTTAATAAGTGCATGAAAAACTAACATTGCTCCACCACTGTATTGTTGTTGTAAAATATCTTATATAGTCTTGGAGCCCGTAATCGAATGGTTCTTTCTAATATTTTCCCTACCAAATTGGTAATAATCATTTCATCAATTTCAATTATTCATTTTGGTGTTCTAGAATCTTCATGTCGATTATGACTAGGAGATATGTAAGGTTCTTGTGCATTGTCATGTTTGGCATGGTCAATCATGTAATTTACATTATGAACTGGTAGCATTTCATTCTCCAAATTTTTATTATCTAAGTTTTCAATCCTAGAATTATCATTATCAATTGGTACATTTTCATTCCCCAACTATACATATTCATTATCTAACTCTATGATTTCACCTTCGACCAATACATTGTCAACTTGACTCACCTTTAACATACCTTGTCTTTTCCTTCGGTGATTTACCTTGTCCCTTCCCCTATATGTCACAATGTCTTCATTTGATACCTTCCTTTTACATCTAGCCTTTTGATGACTACTACTCCCCATTCAGATGACAATATTGGATACCTAATGATATATTATCGAACCTTTTTCAATCATTTGGGCCCCAAAATGTTAGTTTTCCCAAAACCTATGAAAATGGCCCTCAAAAGCAATATTGATTGGTCTATAGTGATGGGAAATATGTTGGGAAAATCATGCCAATATAATTGAGTATCTGATCTCAAATAGGATACCCGATACTAAATTGGATATCCAATATTTATTCACAAATTTTGGAGGGAATTATGGGCAATGTAAACAAATTTCATTAACTTATGTATGATTAATATATATGATTAATATTATATTAATATTAAATATAATAATATATGTTATTATTATTATTATAACCTATAAATATTATATATATATATTAGTATATATATGATTATTATATTATATAATTATGATTTTTACTATTATTATTAAATATAATAATATAATATATGTTTTTATTGTTATTATTATTATTATTATGACCTATGATCCATTTGGTTGGTTCTAATGTGTTCACAAGGATTCATAGGTCAACCTATGACCCCTCTCAATGTATTTCATAACAACATATGTCGCTAGGGGCCCTAGGACCCCTAAGGACCCATTTGGTTGGTTCCAATGTATTGAGAGTCTCGATGCATTTCATGACAGCATATGTCCCTAGGGGCCCTAGGACCCCTAGGGACCCATTCGGTTGGTTCCAATGTGTCAAGAGTGGTCATAGGTTAATATGTGACCCCTATGACACATCTCATGACAAGATATATCCCTAGGGGACCTAGGACATCTAAGGATGCATTTGATTGCTTCAAATGTGTCGAGAGGCGTCATAGATTAACCTATGACTGCTCTCATTGCATTTCATGACAACGAATGTCCCTAGTGGCCCTAGGGCCCTTAGGGATGTAGTTGGTTGGTTCCAATGTCCTTTTGACACATTTCATGAGAACAAATGTCTCTAGGGGCCCTATGACCACTAGGGATGCATTTGGTTGGTTCTAATGTGTTGAGAGGAGTCATAGGTTAACCTATGACCCATCTTAATTCATTTCATGACAAAGAATGTCCCTAGGGGCCCTAGGGTGTCTAGGGATGCATTTGGTTGGTTATAATGCATCGAGGGGTCATAGGTTAACCTATGATCATGACAACGTATGTCCCTAGGGGCCTTAGGGCCCCTATAGACCCATTTGGTTGGTTTGAATGCATCAAGAGGTGTCATAGGTTAATCTGTGATGCATTAGAATCAACCAAATATATCCCCAAGAGTCTCAGGGCCCCTAAGGACATATTTTGTAATGAAATGCATCAAGAGAGGTCACAAGTTAACCTATGATTTAACCAATGACCTCTCTTAATGTAATTCATGACAACAAATGTCTTTAGGAACCTTAGGGCCCCTAAGGATGCATTTGGTTAGTGACAATGTGTCGACAGGGGTCATAGGTTGACCTATGACCCCTCTCAACACATTTCATAACAACGTATAACCCTAGGGGCTCTAGGGCCCCTAGGGACAAATTTGGTTGGTTCTAATGCATCGAGAAGGGTCATAGGTTAATCTATGACTGCTATCGATGTGTTTGATGACAACATATGTCCCTAGGGGCACTAGGACCCATAGGGACCCATTTGGTTGCTTCCAATGTGTCAAGAGGGGTCATAGGTTAAGCTATGACCCCTCTCAATGCATTTCATGAAAACATATGTCCCTAAGGGCCCTTGAGACCCTTGTAATGCATTTGGTTGATTCCAATGCATTGAGAGGTGTAATAGGTCAACCTATGACCCCTCTTGATGCATTTCATGACAACATATGTCCCTAGGGGCCCTAGGACCCCTAGGGATGCATTTGGTTGGTCCTACTGCATCAAGAGTGGTCATAGGTTAACCTATGACCCCTTCTGATGCATTTCATGACATCATATGTCCCTAGGAGCCTTAAGGCCCCTAGTGACACATTTGGTTGGTTCTAATGCATCGAGAGTGGTCATAGGTTTACCTATGACCCCTCTCGATGCATTTCATGACAACATATGTCCCTAGGGGTCCTAGGGCCCCTAGGGAACAATTTGGTTGGTTCAAATGCATTGAGAGGGGTCACACATTAACCTATGACCCGTCTTAATGGATTTCATGACAACATATGTCCTAAGGGGCCCTATGACCCTAGTGACCCATTTGGTTCATTTTAATGCATCAAGATGGGTCATAGGTTAATTTATGGCCCCTATCGATGCATTTCATGACAACATATGTCCCTAGGGTCCCTAGGACCCCTAGGGACGCATTTGGTGTGTTCAAATGCATCGAGAGGGGTCATAGGTTAACCTATGACCTCTTGATGCATTTCATGACAAGATATGTCTGTAGGGGCCCTAGGACCCCTAGGGACCTATTGGGAATGCATCAAAAAGGCTCACTAGGGGCCCTAGGGACATATGTTGTCATGAAATGCATCGAGAGGGGTCATAGGTTAACCTATGACCCCTTTTGATGCATTTCATGGCAATATTATATTAAAGTAATAATAATATAATACTGTATATTTTAATATAATATTAATATATTATTAGATTATATAACAATAATAATCACATATATTACTAGATTATATATTTAATAATAATCATAATAATCATACATATTACTATATATAATAATAACTATACTCATTTATACTAATAATAGTTAATAATAATAATGCCCACACTTCCCAAAAATAAATTTCCTTCTAAAATTTCCCTCTCCAAAATTTCCAATGTGGGTGGTTTCCCTCCCAATTAGAAAATTTAGAGTAATCCAATACCCGATTTCATATCAGGTATCTGATCTATCATCGAATACCCAATTTGAATTTAGGTATCTAATTAGGCTTGATATTTACCGAACCTATTTTGTCAACCCAAGAAAAATGTTTGAGAAGGGTTTCATTGATACACAGACTTTGAGTAGCTATTTGACAATGTTATTTTAATCAAAAATGAATGAAACGAGAAGGGTTTTTTTATAACACTCTCAAGATTCCATTGATATAATTACAGTCAAATTCTGAGTTTGATAAGTATTTATTAGTTAATTTTCAATGAAGATGATTCTAAAGTGTTCATTGACATACTGATTGAAAAATAGCTATAACTTTCAAATGGTATAACATTTTTTTAAATCCAAAAGTTGCATCACATTCTATGCTTTGCCTAGTGTAAGGAAAAAAATTAATTTGGTAAAGTTTTCTATTAGTTAATGTGGTTAGACACGAGGGTTGTTTAATTCCAAAAAAGATTTAGTAGAAAATTCACATTTAATTATTTATTTTGAATAAAAATACCAAAAATATTCATCACATTCGGGCATGAGTCAACTTTTTATATCTATAATTATATTAAAAAATATTGTCATTTGATTTTGATTAAGATGGTTAGACATACACCTACTTTTTATTTTCACCTTGAAATTTTTGTAGTATTGTATTAAAATCCAAACATTTGACCAATCAAATATTTTTTTCTCTAGATAAGGCCTAGTAGTTTAGAAACTACATTGAATTTCCTACAAATTATTTTCTTACAACTTTTTGATATAAAGTCCAAAACCACTTTAAAATTATGTGTCAAGTTGACATAACCCTGATTTGCTGGTTTTTCACTACCACTTAAGGCCATAGCTTGGTTGACCATGATCCTACACATACCTAGAAAAGGATAAATATAATGCTTACCTTGGTGATGAAGGCATCTCACGATAAGGTCACTAAATTATTGTAAAAAATAAATTGTCTCCTTTTTATATTTCACAAAGATCCCTTATGAGATATTACATCACAAATATTGGAAAGGGAAAATGATAAATATAATGCTTACCTTGGTGATGGAAGCATCTCATGATAAGGTCAAGTTAAATCATTGTAAAAAAGAAATTTTCTTCTTTGTATATTTCATAAAGATGTTAATCACGATGGGAAGTTTGTTAGATCACCGTCTCTTTATGCTTTATTTTTTGGTGTAATTATTTTAGTTGGTTTATTTGTTGTTTGTTAAATTCAGGTTATTTATATTTTTTATGTGATGTATCCTCTTCCCTTCTCTCTATCTTTTTTCAAGTGTCAAAGCCCTTTCCATATTTCTCTAATAAGAATGTTTATTATTGATTTATTTAAGGTTTATAATAATCTACATTTATTTAAATGTATGACAATCATTCATTTATGTATTTGGAAAGAATATTTCAAACTAAAAATATATATAAATCTAAATATTATATAAATGATATTTAGTATTTGTTTAAATAATATGAAATTGCTTTAAACTATAAAAAATGGTAATAAAAAATTTATTATCTGAGGAAATAACTATAAACGTTACTAATAGATAATAATTGTATATTATAAGTAAGTTTTTTCTTATAAATAAACTAAATAACATAGGATCAAAAACTAGTTGTGTATATTATTGAAAAATAAACTTATATCTACAATTAAACCCATTAAAGAAGGTCATATTTGTATAAGAGTGTCGACATATGATGGAATGTTGATTTCATTATTTCTACAATATAAAAAATTGAGATTATAAATTTTTTGATTATATTAGTGTTTTAATTAGATAAAAATGGATAGGGCCCAAAGCCTTGAAGAATAAAGAACACCAAGTCCAATGAATAGAAAGACATGGGTTCATAAGAAGTAAAACCCTACAAAATAAAACAAAACCAAAAAATAAACTACGAAATGAGTGCAAACCTACTAGCTGAAACAAATAGTCACCAAGTAGAAACTAACACAAACTCAAAAATAACTGAGAAACACCAACATCAACCCTAAGTAGACTGATCACTCCACAAAAAGGATTGTTGATTCCTCATCTCCTTCCACTTATCCAAGAAGTAGGTATTCTTAGAAGGCCTATAATAAGTCACATCCCTAGGGCCAACATAATACTTCAAAACTAGGTGAAAACCCTCCACTTTACCACAAATTTACTCCCTCCTTTATATTTTTTATTTTATATCCTCCATCTCATCTTGAATCCCACCAATGAACCTTTCCACTTGATCCTAGATATCTCTCTACTAAGAAGCCAATTCTTATAAGTTATTGCATAACTAAACCTAGGACTTCTTCATAGATGTGATAGAAATGAGGATTTCATTGCCCTTTTCCTATGAAGGTACAAGGACACAAATCTCTAAAATTTGTTCCTCTGACATTTCATAATTGCATAGTTTTCCCACAAAATATCTTGCTACATTTTAGAATACCTCATCCCTCTTCTATTTATTTGTATCATCTACCTTTCATTCTACTTCAAGATGAGTCTCCAACTTATTAATCTTCTTTTCAGCTACTTGAACTTGGAAGAGAACCCATTTGGTAACAATTGTGAGTCTCTTATGAAGAATGCACAATTCATTATACTTGAGGATGATAGTCTGAAGATCAATTCCTCAATCAACAACCTTAGGAATTAGGGCATGTGAAGAATTTTGAGCAATTGAAGAAGTTCAATGGATTTATGGATCCTTGAGATAACTAAGCCTATTTTCAGTGGAACGAAAGAAAAATGACGTGGAACAATTATTGGGAACCTACTAAGAGGTGGAGTTCTCTAGGGTCCAAGTTGATTGAGTAGACCAAGAGGAATGAAAATTTGAGTCATCAATGATTTCCATAGCATATTGTTATTTCTCCTACCATGTAGAGAGCCTACATTTATCTTTATGGTCCAAGTTAACCCTAGTAACTAAAATAAACAAGATATTCCAGGGGAGTTACAAGGGTTGTAATTGATTGGCTAGTAAAGGATCATGAGTAAAGACCAATCTTTTTTTCTCTATATATAGGGTAGGTGTAGGAGAAACTCGAGAGATCAAGACATGATGAAACTCATAAATATAAAAAATTAAACTTGGGTGTAGAGAGGATTTACTCTTAACCTTATATTTTTCAATATAAAGTGATAACAATGATAAAATCCAATAAGAAAAACAAAAATTGACATTTCTTATGAAGTGATTACACATGGCAAAAATATGGAAATGCAAGCAATTGTGCATTCCATCCAATGTAACAAACATAATAATAATTTTGGCCACCATTTCCCACTCTCCTAACAATTTTGTTGGAAATATAAGAGGGGTAATGGAGAGGGAAGGGGTGAATCAGTTACCAAAAAAAAAAAATCCTAGATCTCATAGATGTGAATACAAATTAGAACTCTAATTAAATTGAACTCCATTGTTACTCCACAAACAGACAAGTACTCAGTTTACTCTACAAAATACTATAGCTTAGTAGTATCTAAAATAATAGTAGTAACTCAAAAAATGAAAATTATAAGATGTTTACTATGATTAGCCTTAATTATATTAGTTACATACACATAAAAAAAAATAGAATGAACATAAGTGACACCAAGATTTAATGTCGAAACAAAATCTAAGATTGCAACTAGTTACTATTTTTCACTTTTCTAAAGTGAGCCCTATTATGAGCCAACCCTCAAAACACATTGTTAGGTGTGACCCTATTAGAGGATTTAATCACCATGTTAGGAGTGTGCTTGATAGAGGTCTTTAAGCACTTCAATAGAAATGCCATGTTGTTAGAGTATTTACAAATAGTTGTTAAGCCAAATCTGTTAAGAGATTCAAATCACTACTACAATGGTTAGAAGGTAACAATGAGATGAACCAATTTTTGATGCCACTAAATTATTGATTATAGATCTCAATTTTGGCTTGTATACTTGATCCTTTCTAATCAAATGTATCTTTACAACTCACCAAGAATATTCTATTTATCATTGTAATTCACTTCCTCTAAGCATCATCAAATTCTTCAATTATGTTCCACACATTTCATCCTCAACTTGGTGTTATATTTATACCTTATACATTGTCAAGTTGGCTTGAATACCACCTAGAATAATTAATATTCATTTCCTTAGTCAACTAGAACTAAAAAACAATTCAATTGAACTCAATATGTCAAAATGAGAAAATTCTTCATTAGTTGACCCTCCACGGCAGATACTAACACAAAGTAATTTTTTGATGTTAACTAGGTGAACTTGGTTAACACTATGTTTCAAAAAGTTTCTTTGGTAACCAAGTGGGCTTGGTTAACACTAGTTCCATCCAACATTTGCTTCATTAATCAAGAAAGCTCAGTTAACACTCAACTTCTAAAAACGTTCTTTTGTCACCTGAGTAAACCTGGTAGGTAGTTTCTTTTGAACTAGGAAGACTCTAGAATGCTTAGTAGACATAGGAAACTATCTTCAATTCTTGAGTGAGCTCAGCATACACTAACTAGAAATGATATGCCATTTTGTGTAACATCGAAGATAATACAAAATTAATCCATTGTTTTCAACAATCCTCCTCTTTGGAATTGATGGCAACACAACATGTCATAATGCAATTTTAGAGGAAGAATAAAATAAGGAACATGTCTTTAATTTCATTCTAATTCTCATCCTTGAGAAACCCCTCTATTAGTTTAAACTCCCTTTGCCTTCAATTTCCACCTCTATTAGAAAAATAGTATCTTCAGCATCTTCTTCTAATAGAAAACTCTGTCTTTGATATTAGACCAAGTTCGTTCAACATTTTTGACATCTCTTTTTCTGATGTATGACTAAACTTTCCCTTTTAATAAAATTTATATAATACGACATTAAACTTCTCCCTCTTTTACATCTCATACCAAAGAAAATATTTAGTGACTATTAATGTACCTCATGTACTAATTCATTTACAATGTGCCCTTATCAATACTACATCAAATGACTTGTCTTCAAAATTCTCTAGTTGATGCATCACTAAACTTCATTTGGTGAGTTTCAGATAGGGGAATGACCCCTAACTTACCTCTTAGATACAAAAATGCATCCTTAGGTAATCACTTAGTAAATATATATGCAATTTTCTCTTTAGTATTCACATATTCCAATCTTACACCTTTATCTTGTACCAATTCTCTGAAAAAAATGACATTTTATAGAAATGTGTTTTGTTTTGGTATGCATCATAGGATTATTTGATATATTAATTGAACTGGTGTTATCATAGAAGATAACCACTAGATCCTTGATTTTTATCTTCATACCTACCAATAGTTGCTTGAACCAAAAAGCATTTGAACAATTAATTATTGCTACCACATATTCTGCCTCTAATATGGGCTGAGAAATACAATTATATTTCTTGCCTTTCCAAGACACTATTCTTTTAACAAGAAAGAATGCTCCACCACTAGTGCTCTTTCTATCATCAACTCTTCCTACCCAATTAACATTTGTATCTACTTTCAAATCTAAATTGCCTCCTTTTTTGTACCATAATCTATAGTCTTTAGTACCTTCTAGATATATCATTATTCTTGTGATTTCCATCATGTGGATTTATTTCAAATTTTCTAAGAATCTTTCCACCATACCAACTACTAATGCAAAATGAAGTGTTTTGTGAACTACATACTATAATTTTCCAATAATTGATTTGTATTTGATCTAATCTACCTCCTTGTAATCATCATTTTTGGAAAGCTTATGACTAGTAGACATAGGAGATCCAACTAGCATTCAGACACATAAAATAGATATGATGAAGACAGGAAGAGAAAGAGTGCAAACAGAATATGAGAATATCATGAGTGCAGCTGGACACTGATGCTAATTTGCCATGCCTCAGAAGTCCATAGAAAATCCCTTCCTTCTCCATCATTCACAATTCTTCCAAAAATCCAAGCCGATCGAATCCTCCAAGTGATTAGAAGAGCTAGAAGGAGCATACAAGCAAGTAGAAAATATATGAGCATATGAATCTTCTCCCATGCATGTAAGCTTTGAAGCTTCTATTTTTGCTCGTAGCTCTATTAAGCTTGTAGCTTCCATTAAGCTTTTCATTTAAGCTTCTATGAATGCCTGAATATCAAGAGCTCTCAAGAAACTTTTGGAATACTTCTTGAAACCGCTGAAAGGTGTCACCAACTAAGCATGGGTCTTTTCCAATTCTTTTTGATGAGTCATAGAATTGTAGACACCTTGTGCTTAATTGATGCACTAACCCCCGTGTTGTTGACACATGTTAATTCTCATGCAAGCTTATAACTCCAATGTACTTTTTAAATAATCTCTATTTAAATTTTATAACTTTTATTATTATTTTTTATTTATTACTTTATTATTATTTTATAATTATTATTAATTTTAATTTCTAGTTTTCTTTTATTTAATTCCTTTTCCCCAATAATTCACATTTAATTAATTACAATTAGAATATCAAAGATCATGATATTTTATTAATTTTTGCAAATAAATAATTTATTAATTAAATCTATTTATTAAGACTTAATTAATGAAAAATTCATCATAGACCTCCAAGATAAAATATGAAAACCCATCATAGAACAAATCATACAAAATAAATCTAAAGGGTTGAAAATCACGAAATATGTCATCCGACACATTCAGTGGGTATTCAACTCAAATACTTGTCCTAATTTTCCAATTAGGACAAATGGCTCAAAGGGTTGAGATTTGGACTTGAGAATTTATCTTCCCTCTCTTATCATTGAGATAATGTGATAGGGTATGCTCATCCTAGCAATTCAGGGAAGTCAATACCCAGTACCTGCAACTTGCATAAAAACCATGCATGTACAAACACAATATATACTAAAGTAAACAGACAATGGTAGGAAGTGGTGCATCATGTAGATCTCGACTAGCAGGTGACTACGACTCCCTTCCTTAACCACATCAGACTCACCATACAAAAGCAAACACGCAAGGCAAACACGCGCACCATACACATGCAAGTATGGGGTAAGTATCCATAAGAAAACACATATGATAATAAATTATCTTACTAATCATCATTAATAATTGAAAGCAATGTAATAATCATCATCAATAATTGTGAACATTAAAAATAATCATCATACATACATGAAATGTAGAGTCTAAGTAATCTCATCACATAATAAACTGAATCCAAAGCACAATATCCGATAATCTCAAAAGAATGCTGCTAACCAACAACATAAAACTAGTTCTAAAAGAGTTTAGCAACGATAACAAAATGTTAGCCATCCCTCCATGCATAACATTCCAAAGCACCGAAGAGATCATCAGTAATAACATAGTAGGAATGTCACTCCTAAAACATCCTACTAACATGCAAAGTAAAACATAACAAATCATCAACTAACATATGCAAAGTAAAGAAAATCATCAATATAAGAAACATACTAGTAAATACATCCATCATAAGGTATATTATCTATCATAATGCTCCAAGAACATAATGAAGAATAAATACAAACCAAGGATACTCTAGCCACGGTGTCTCAGACGGATCTCAAATGATAAGAGTGAAAATACACTACCACCCAATCGCGTGGAACTTAAGTGGTCCACTCCCACCGTGCTGAGGAGATAATCTCAAGTCCCAAACAAGATATCAATTCACGAAGCACAAATCTCTATAAGTCTAGGAATCCTAAAAGTATACTAACTCAAATGTTCCATCATACAAAACTGACATCTAATTCCTAGAGGCACACAAAGACATGTAGAAAACCTACTCTACAAGCGGGAAAGTGTCATCGCAATTATCACGTACAAGTTACCCTGACAGTTACCTATACTCCACAAGTCCATAATGATCTCATGCGGCCACTAGTATCCTCTCATACTGACGAGGCATACTACGGAATGCACGGTCGCAACCATGTGTTCTCACTACTCCCATCCTAGCCTGTACAAGCACTCAAGGCATGGGTGAGATCATCAAAACAATTATCCTTTTAGGTTCATTTAATCTCCATTTAGTGTGTAAATGTTATCACTTATTAACCAAACTTACAATGAGTTACCTTGACAGCCACTTAGGGCCCCGGTCCCCATTGCAAGCCACTTCCCGACACTACAAGTAGATTACCTACCCTAAGCTCATAGAATCAAAAATCTCAAAATTATAAAAGATAATCCATAATAAAATCATCAAATATGCATAAAAGTAGCAAATATCCATAATAAGAATCATCAAATCTCCAAGATAAGAATCATCGAATCTCCATGAGCATCTGAAAAAACATCCATAGAAAATCATGACTACAACAGTTCTCTATTGGCAACTAAAGGCATCACTAATAATCATAAGTATCAATTGGTTCTCAATAACCAAAATATATCTCAAGATAAATGGTTCTCAACAAGCAACCAAGAATATCTCAAAATCATACTGATCGAAGACTCCAAAATGATTGAATCAAATATGTCACAACATGACATCATCAAAAAATAAATCCACATTTCATTCCCATCATGGCGACTAGAAAGTAATCCAAGGATAACTGATCGATGACTAAAAAATGATTAGCTCAAGCATCTCAGATATATATACATCTCAGCTTCACACATGAAGGCTGAAGAACAAATACAAACATTTCATAGACCATATGATCACATAACCATGGTTGGGCTTATAAAGATCAAGACCAAATAAGATCAACATGCCATCACATCTCATAACCTCTGAGCCTTTGGTAACAACCTAGGACTGGTCAACACTAGTGAACCCAAAACTCAAAACAAGAAGCATATAGAATACACGATGCAAACACATGTTTTGGTTTACTAAATTCACATAGTTGAATAATGTGTAGGAGTTTCCAGTTTTCTGTTTGCAAGTATACTTCAAGTGTTATAAGTTTCATCATCTAACCTACAAGTCAACCCAATTGTTCCCCAATAGCATTACCCTTCCATTATTAAGAATTACATTCTAAGAATAACTTAAGGATAAATATTCATTAAACTGATCATCATTGACCTTAATTAAATTGTCTTTTATATTTAACCATGATCCATATTCTAATTGATTAACCTTTCAACTTTTTTGGGATCATTATTCGTTATATTATAAGAGGACCAATTATCATTCTTCGAATAAGAGATTATAAATTTATTCAAATGATCATTTACATCAATCAATTAACATAGGTCCATATTCTAATAGTCCTCAATTAAATATTACGAAGTCTTCACCATTAAATATCTAAGGTCATCATTCAAGTCATGAGAGTACGACTTATCAACTTCGATGTAAATACTTCACAACTTTGCTAGAGGAATCGATATTAGCATATCAATTAAAACACTATTACATAACTTGATTATTAATTAAATCTAATTAATTCAATTAATAATTACTAATTCAGTTGACTAATAACCAACAATAGTTTGTATGTATAAAGTCATCTACAATCCAAATATTCATATTAATAGTTCAATAACTTGTTAATAACAAGCTATGTTGGAAATCTTATTAATAAATCTATAATGACCACCTTTGCCATTTTATCAATGAAAACTAACTTTTCTTTGACAAACCCGTATTATTGATAATCATTTAGTTAAACCTTATTTGATTCAACTAATTATCAATCAACTATATTCCATTTCATTAACATTAGGATTAGTAATAATTTAATAACTAATAACAAGTTAAAATAAATCTACGATAACAGTTTCTTTATTATTTTTGCTAACAATGATGTCACTAGTAAATTAAATATAACTTCCTTAAGAATCATTCGCCAGATAAGATTTACCAATAATCAATAGGTAATCATTTGTCCAAAATAATCTTTGATGATTTTAAGTATAATGATCACCAACTTCATTAATCACAATTTCATTCATGATGACATGAATTCATTTCCATTTTATTTCTCCCCCTTTAATTTGATCTCAACTAAACTCTTAATACTATACTTCAATTATTAACTAATCTCAATTAGATTGAACTTAATTGAATCAATTAATAATTATATAAACTTATATCTACTATCTTTCATTAATAATTTGTTAAACTTAACAATTATTAATAAATAATAACTCACTAATAATTTCAATATTCAATTATAATGATTGATATTCGAACCAATCAATGAATAACAACTAAATCATTAGTATCTTTTTTCTTTTAATTTTCTCTCATCCATTTACTTAGATTGACTAGTAATTAATTACACTTCTTCTACTATTAATTAATCTTAATTAAATTTGGTTTAATTAGATTAGATAATAAACCATATAAAACTAATGCATATTAATAAGATTCTAATAAGGAAAGATTGCAATAATATCTTATTTCATTTCATGCTTTGATATATTATTTTTGTGAAGTTTAAGCATAAAGAACTCTTGGTTATGAGAAATGGAGAAATATCTGTACTTGAATAAAACAGTCTTAGTACGACGGCCATATCTCCGTAATGAATTGTTGGATCAGGCTGAAATTTAAATAAGTTAAAGAGGGCCAAGTTGCGCCACTTCTGACTGGAGCGATCAAATAAATTCGATGCCAATAAAAAGTTATGAATAACTGAGTTCGGGTCTATCCAAGGGGCAGCGACAGGACAATTTGTGATGAATTAAGAATTTCCTGTTAAAATAATTGTTTTCTAAATTTAACCATAAAAGGGTTTGTTCAAATGCATCTAAAAATATAATTGATAGAAAGATTACATCTAATCATTCAAATTTTCAACTTAGAATTTCCATTTTAATTCCAAATCTTGTCTATCTAATTTCACAATATAAATTCAAACTCAAACCCGATTAAGATCTAATTATTTCTCCTTAGTTGGATCTAGAATTTTTCTATTATTTTCTTCTCATCCAAATAAAATATCTAGATTCCAATTTAAAATATAGAGAGTATTCAGACACATAAAATAGATATGATGAAGATAAGAAGGGAAAGAGTGCAAAGGGAATATGAGAATATCACGAGTGCACCTAGACACTGATGCTAATTTGCCATGCCTCAGAAGTCTATAGAAAATCTCTTCCTTCTCCATCATTGACAATTATTCCAAGAATCCAAGCCGATTGAATCATCCAAGTGATTAGAAGAGCTAGAAGGAGCATAGAAGCAAGTAGAAAATATATGAGCATATGAATCTTCTCCCATGCATGTAATCTTTGAAGCTTCTATTTTTGCTTGTAGCTCCATTAAGCTTTTATGAATGCCTGAATATCAAGAGCTCTCGAAATACCTTTGGAATGCTTCTTGAAACCGCTGAAAGGTGTCACCAACTAAGCATGGGTCTTTTTCAATTCTTTTTGATGAGTCATAGAATTGTACACATCTTGTGCTTAATTGATGCACTAACCCCCGTGTTGTTGACACATGTTAATTCCCATGCAAGCTTATAACTCTAATTTACTTTTTAGATAATCTCTATTTAAATTTTATAACTTTCATTTTAATTTTTATAACTATTATTATTATTATTTTATTTATTACTTTATTATTATTAATTTTAATTTCTAGTTTTCTTTTATTTAATTCCTTTTCTCCAATAATTTACATTTAATTAATTACAATCAAAATATCAAAGATCATGATATTTTATTAATTTTCTCAAATAAATAATTTATTAATTAAATCTATTTATTAAGACTTAATTAATGGAAAATTCACCATAGACCTCCAAGATAAAATATGAAAACCCATCATAGAACAAATCATACAAAATAAATCTAAAGGGTTAAAAATCACAAAATATGTCATCTGACACATTCGGTGGGTATTCAACTCAAATACTTGTCCTAATTTTCCAATTAGGACAAATGGCTCAAAGGGTTGGGATTTGGACTTGAGAATTTATCTCCCCTCTCTTATCATTGAGATAATGTGATAGGGTATGCTCATCCTAGAAATTCAAGGAAGTCAATACCCGGTACTGCAACCTGCATAAAAATCATGCATGTACAAACGCAATATATACTAAACTAAATAGACAATGGTAGGAAGTGGTGCATCGTGTAGATTTCGACTAGCAGGTGACTATGACTCCCTTCCTTAACCACATCAGACACGCCATACAAAAGAAAACATGCACACCATACACATGCAAGTATGGGGTAAGTATCCATAAGAAAACACATATGATAATAAATTATCTTACTAATCATCATTAATAATTGAAAGCAATGTAATAATCATCATCAATAATTGTGAACATTAAAAATAATCATCATACATACATGAAATGTAGAGTCTAAGTAATCTCATCACATAATAAACTGAATCCATAGCACAATATCTGATAATCTCAAAAGAATGCTGCTAACCAAAAACATAAAACTAGTTTTAAAAGAGTTCAGCAACGATAACAAAATTTGAACCAGGGGCAAACACTACATCCACCCCCCCGAGATTAGGCTTACTCTTAGAAGCCTACAGGAATGAAAAACTAAAATACTCACTATGTGGGTCCCATTGAACCATTTTCCTCTGTAGGAAAACATGTTTCCATTGAGGATATTACAACACCCTTAGAGAAATATGATTCTAGTTTACTGGTAAACCGAAAATCATATCGATCCAACATTCATTCTTTTAACAACTACTAAAATAGATCCCTTAATTCATTATAAACAAGAGCAACTTAATGCTTGCAAAGATAAAAAAGGTATACTACCTTAAGTGATAGATGAAAGATACATGTTTTGCAACTAGAATAACTTTCAATTTTTAGTTTGAAATAGATACACATGATAGTTCAAAGTTTTCATTTCATTCAACTAGTTAATAACTAGTAGCATTCCAATATACTCAGAGCACAATATCTCATCACATAATAAACTGAATCCATAGCACAATATCTAATAATCTTAAAAGAATGCTGCTAACCAACAACATAAAACTAGTTCTAAAAGAGTTTGGCAACGATAACAAAATGTGAACCAGGGGTAGGCACTATAGATCCGATCAAGTGCATAATGCCTTATAACATATCTTTCTAACACAGGTACTTTAGATTTGGAGTTTGTTCCACTGCCCTCTTCATGATCTTCTATATTAAGCTTAGGTCAAACAATTTGTGACTCAGGTCCATTAGACTCATCCTTCTCTAGCAATAGCTTGGTAGCTTTTGACTGTGACTTGGGTTCTTTAGACTATGACTTGGATTTCACTGGTTGCAACTTGGGTATCTTTGGAGATTTTGGAGACTCAAGAGATGAAGATTCCTAACTTCCAAATAGATTTTGAAATGTATCATGTTCATAATACACAAACCTTCTATAGTCCTCAGGTTCTTTTCTACTTTCCTCTTTACTCTTTTTTGCAAGCTCATTAATTCTCACATGTGCACTTTCTATGATTTTATGAGTAGAAAAATTCAAACATTTGTATGCTTTACTTTTGTAGGAGTATCTATTGGAATTTGCAAGTGGGAAGATTACTTCTGAGAGTGGGGTGAATCAGAAGTAACACATATTAACATCTAAATTTTTTAGCTAAAATCAATCACATGCATGTAAACATATCTAATAAACATGAAAGTAAAGATATGCATGAAAACACATAACACAAGATTTGATCACCCAAAAACTCTCCAAAATGAGAAGGTAAAATTGGGGTGGGGATGACACCCACAACTTATCACGAAAGCAATATGTAACCAATTAGTGTTACAAAAATTTAACCACCATCAATGGTATACCCTGTAAGAGGCCTGCCCTATTAAAGGCTCAACATTCTATTAGGAGTGCACCTGTCTAAACAATTTTACAAACATTCACTTGGAATTTCACCCTATTAAAAGATTTACAATATGGTTGTTAAACCAACCTATCAACATAAGATTTTCATTCTCCTAATACAATGGTTAAAAAGTATAGTAGAATGTTTGATCTAATTACTTAAAACCTTTTGCTACTGATTACAAATCAATCTTCAATCCCTTTTGATCTGATGTATCTCTATTTGAAGTGATGATGCTCTGTACTTGCTTAACTAATCTATCACTTGTCTTGTTTCACAAAGTCACCCTTTTACTCTTCTACTCTTCACTCAATTCAACTATTTTCTTGATCTTCTCAACTCTCTCAACCAACTAAATCATGAGACATTTTCCTTCTTAAAAAGGTTTTCCAACTTAGGGTTTGTTATGAATCTATGGTTGAGATTCATTCATTTTTCTCTTTAGCTTTACAATTATTTCATTGGTTGCATGCACAATACATAGGAAATCCAAAAGATTTGATCTTACCTTGTACAATTTGAAATTTGTCTCTTAGCTAGCATGCAACATGATCTACATCTAAGTTTGTGAAGGCACAAACTCATATGCTTACATTGTGTCACTTGGCACTTATTGTTTGTTGATGCTCAGTACATGTTGATTACTAGCATGCAACATGATCTACATCTAAGTTTGTGAAGGCACAAACTCATATGCTTACATTGTGTCACTTGGCACTTATTATTATATGCTCAGTACATGTTGATTACTGGTGATTGACACATATAGAAATTTTTTCTTGCTTGGCACCTATACTTTTCTCAGCACATATAGTGATTTGGAATCAATTATCACTCATCACTTGATACTTGCTTGACATTGTTTATCTGCTCAACATTTCAATAGCTTAGCACTTACTATTGAATTTCTAGCTTGACACATACTGTAGCTTGACATCTATATTATACTCAACATCAACTTAAAAATTTATTAAGTGTGTTTACACTCAATTGTCAAAACCATTCTCAGACCAACAATCTCCCCCTTTGACATGAGTGTCAAAAACACTTAACTATACATTTTGAATCTGATCTTTATGAGTATAATATACATCTTGTTTGGCATATATAAAAAATTTCAAAACATCAAAATTTTTGAAAATTTTGCAAAGAAATTTATACCTTCAAAAGCTATGACCCCCCTTGAGCTGATGTGTCATTTTTGTATCCAAAACTCCTTATGCCAAATTTGACTCATGCTAATTCCATGCCTTATCATTCTATTTAATTTGTCCTATTCTATCTACCCTATTTTATTTTATTTTACTTCCTTTTCACACATCTTCCCTTGCAGTTTTTGTATCCTTTTGGCTTTATTACTTTTCAAAATGTATCTTTATCCCCCCCAATTTATTATATCTCTCCCAAAATATATTATCTACCCCTTTGGGTCTCTTTGGGTATTTCCCCCTTTGGGTCTTTATTATCTCCCCCTTTTTGACACTTATGCGAAAAGGTTCTATGAACTAAGTGAATACTTAGCCAAAAAGGATTTATTTACCTCCATGATTATCTTGAGAGCAACATCACAATTGTCTAGTGCAATTTCCAGTGCTTTAAGTTGGATAGTTGTCTCAGCTGCAATGTGTACTAGGCCTTCTAGTGTCGAAATATTGGGGTGTTTCTTCAAAACATTTTCTACATAGGCCAGTTCCTTGTGCAAAACTTTCATGTGAGGGGTTATAGTAGATTGCATTTGTATTAACTTGGCCTTTATATTAGCCTCATCTACTATGAATATAGTTAATTCCTTTTGTGTGTGAAGCATAGTAACAAAATGCTTCTCACTTTTAGTTAGATCCTTTGGTAATTGCATACTTGATATTTTAAGGTTCCTCTCCAAGCTCAATATCCTCTAGCTGGTCTCTTGTGTGAAATATGATGAATCACACAACTTTGACTATAGTGAGAATATATTCTCAAGTATTGTTTTTACCTTTTCTATTTTCTTTTTTAGGTCCACTTGGGATAGTGTTATTTCACTTGATATTTTCTCATTTAACTTCATTTGAAATTTCTTTTCAGACCATTCTAATAGTTTTGCATTAGTGTCTAGTTATTTTCTATGTACCTAGTCCACTATGTTGGATAGTTTCTCCATGATTGGCTTTGTTTTGTTAGGTACTTGCAAGATGAATGCATCTAGAAAGATGTATTTTATTTCTATCAGAGCTTTCTTTTTCTGATACTCATTTCTAATTATTTCTTGTTTCTTCTCCTTCTCTAGTGCCTCTTGCACTTCATTAATCTAGTCTATGTTCATAGTTTTATAGTCATACATTGGAATGACTATCTCCTCATCAAGAGTAGGGTCCCCATAGTGAATTACCCTTGCAACCTTGGTAGAGCTCAAGCCTAGTGCTGATATTTGAAGTGGTACTACATCAGTTCTAAGCTATTATGTAGTTCTTGTAGGAGTCCCTATTGTAGGCAAGTTTATGAATGTTTGAATTGCCTCTTGTTTTTTCTCCTTAGGGCTCTCCTTGTCCTCTTTAGATCTGCCTTGATCAATTATGGTTTTTTGAGGGGGTGTACCTTGTCCTTGTGCTATGGGAATATTGGTATCCATCTATCTTGTTTGATCCTTTCCTTGCTACTTGGAAGTTGAAGTCATTATAACTATGGAGTCAACCCTAGCAAATGTGTCTTGTACTACTTGCTCTTGTGGTTGCCCACATGTAGTTGTTTGAATATGAGAAGATGGTTCTTGCGGATTCACCTTCTCCTTTATAATCTTAGCTACACCTTTCTGTAGTTCCTCCACACTCATCAAGACTGGGTTGGTACATAACTATGACTACAAAATAGTCTAGTGAAAGATCTTTTTAAGATCCTCTACAGTCAATGGGTTTATGTTCTGACTAGAAGTGTCAAGAACATATTGTACTATCAATGAATCTATAGGTGTGGGAGTTACATGTGGAGGGCTTGGGGCTGGCATTTGCATGTCCTATACACTTTGATCTATTTGTTGATGTTCAATAGTTTCCATGTTACCTTTTTTTGTCTCCTTCTCCACTATAACCTCTTCCTTTTCTTTCTCTCCTTCTTCTTCCTTGTCATTATCATCTTCATCACTCCTTCCCTCAAAGGGATCTTATTGGCTTTCCTTTACTGTTGTGAGCCCATAAATTACCTTTTACATGAGAGTGGACTTCTTCACAACATCTTCAATATTATTCTACAATATGATGAAGGTTGTATACTTCGGTGCAAATTTTCTCCCATGTTTCTTATTTGCCTTGATTATTTGGCCTTTTGTAAGTTTTGGCATCACACAAGCCAATGTTGACTCTCTTATTTCCTTTTCCATATTTAGGCAATAGTGCCATTTATCCTCCATAATGGAATATAACTTCTTAGGCATATTGTTATCTTGTTCAAGTGGAGTATTCTTGAATTTTCCCATCATGATGTATATTGATTCTTCCGCCATATTTTGTTTCTCTCTACCTAATTTATTGAAATCAATTCCTTTAAGTCGTAACATGTCTCCATTATCCCTCATGTTGTCACATGTGTTTTTCAAATCAAATTTGGTGGTGTGACTTACCACTCTAAACTGACTATTATCATCTAATTTTTTCCTCTCCTCATCTGATTTTGGAGGTGCGGCTTAATTTCTTCTTAACTTCTTCTTTGATGGATCTCCATGTTTTGTGGCCTTTTTCTTTGTTTTTTCCTTAGCCACCTTTGTTGTGGGTCTTGTATTAGCCCTTGTGGTAGGTTTTACAAGGCTTGGCTTGGTTATTTTCTTTTTGCCTTTAGACTAAGCAATAGGCTAGTTATGTGCTTTCCTCTTCTTTGCCTCTACCTTAGGTGCTCCCTCTTCTTCCTTGGAACCTTCTACTTCTATAGCATCCTCACCCATGCCTTGGGTTAGTGCTAGTGGCCCTTGTCCCTATTCCTCTTCTTCTTCTTCTTCTTCTTCATTATCTTCACCTTTCTTTGCCTCTATAGCCCCTTCTCCAAATCTAGCTTTAAGTTTCTTCACCAATCTATCTTTTTTCTTGATGGTGGAGGTAGTCTTCAATTCCATTTCCACTTTTGATTTGACTACAACAAAATTTCCAAAAGACTTTGCAGTCCTATCAATGTCTTCTGCTAGCAATGCTATAATTGTTGTAGATGCCTGATCAATATTTATTTCATATCTAAGAGGTCTTAGATGTATTACCCTTGGAATGGTTGCTTGAATGTAAGTGTAATCAATATCAACAAGGAAAAAAATGTCATATATATGCTACTCCACAAGTGAGAGTAGAATCCTAAGTCTCTATTTCATTGATTTCTTAAAATATTCAAAATAGCTGGTCATGGTAGTCTCAAAATTGGCTCCCATTTGTTCAATGTACTCATTTACTTGGACTGCCACTAACCTATTAGTTTTCCAACTGACTTTTCCTAAAGAAGGGAACTCATTCTGTACATAAAAGCATAAGCAATTCAAAATTGATCCAAATTTGTATTGAGCACTTTTCGATCGCCTTATAGCTCCTAGGTTTTCTATTATCTATTGTAATTGCAACTCTGCTAGTTCATAAGTATGATCCTTTTTCACAATTTCATACCCTACATCCACTACAATACATGGAACATTGTCGAGCCTGCTATATTGGTAAAATTTATGGGAAATGACTCTAATTGCAAAATCAACAAGAGGATCCTTAATGGTGTCAATGATCATCCCTCTCTTGTTCCACTTGGCTCTAGTATTCTTCTCAATTGCTTCTTTTGAATCACTCCTCAATTTTTTTGGGCAATTTTAGGGTTGAATACTTGGTTATTCTATGTATAATTCTTTTGAATATTTTGGTTGGCCCATCTTCTAACCACAAACATCCATTGTGTATCCTACTCAACACTATTCTAATCCATTTGGTCTTAAACACAATGGGGAAATCTAGGTTACGAGTTAAGCCATTCTTCTCAATGGTTTGGAACTCTTCTTTCAGTACCCCATTTCCACACAGCTTATTATAAGCTTCTATAATTTCCATGTCTCCAATAATACCTATTTTGTAGTTGTAACATCTCATAACATCTTGTTCCATCACAAGTTTAGGAGGAATAATGGATAGGGCTCCAACAGGGTAATTTTTGTATGTAACCTCAGGAATAGGTTAAAAATTGGGCTGTTTGAGTTCATTAGATACTAACTAGACTTCAAATGGCTCCTTTTTATTTTTTTCCTAGAACTCTAGGCCATTTGTGCAATCTAGGATTTCAACACAGAGAAATTTTGAAACTATGTAACGTGACACAAATGTAAAATACCTTGAATCGTCGAAACTATGTTGAATCTATCTTGAAATGTACTCAAATGCTTGATTCTTTGCTTTGAATTCATTTTTGTGCTCTTCTTGTTCTTGCTTTTTTCTTGTGATCGTGAAAAATGATTAAAAATGTGACCATATAGCCTTCATTTTTCAGCATTTAATACTCAGTGTGTTTACAACTATCCACTCAGCTCCTTAAGCAATTCTATGTTACTCGGCTTCCATTGATTTCCAATCACTTGGCATACACTAGAGTTTTCTTTTCTCAACTTCAATATGAAATTCCATTCACTTGGATTCCACTACTATCTTAGCTCCTATTGACTTTGGCAAACAACTCAGCAAATACTTAGATTTTACTCGGCTTCTAAAGATAATATTTCTTACTCAGTAACACTTTTAAAATTTTACCTTTGCATCTCTATTCATGTTGATCTATCCTTTCTAGTGTTCATTTATTTTGGGAACTAATGTATACTAAAGCATTGAATATCAGTCCAAAACACCTTATTTTTCTTAGTTGGATGACGTGTGACCACTTGACCTTTTTGGTGAAGTGATCCATCCATTGGATGTGTTGCCTCCTTCTTTTCTCTTCCATGTCCTATTCATCTCTCCTCTGATGTGTTCAACATCAACTTTTTCTTTTCCTTTGTTGAACTCAAAGTTGGGTGTTTTTGACCTGGTTGGGAAATACTTGTTGATGTGTCATGTCTTTAGAAAATTAAAACAAGTAGTTTGACTCAACCACCTATTGTAGTTGCCACTAAAGTGTGTTCTTATGCAGTTATTAGGGATGTGTCCATACTCTTGACAATAGTGACAACTATGCCTAGTGTTTTAGTCCCAATTGTAGTGATGCCATAATTCTTGTTCTTTTCTGGTTGGTTTTGCAACCACATAGGCTTTGATTTTCATTCAAAGGCTTTATGTCCATACTTCTTGTAATAGTAGTAGTGACCTCCAAATCTTGGTGTCCTTATGGTTCTAGTCCTATAGTCGTGTTCTTGATGACCTTGCTTGTTTCACTTCTAACATTGACCCATATTCTTAGGTTTGTCATGCTAATTGACATTCTTTCTCCTAGACACATTAGAGGTATGTCCCTTTTTACCACATAAATGACAAGTAGGTTTAGTGTTCTTACCTTTCTCACTTGTTTCTTCTACAGACTTCAATGACTCTCCTTCTTCAGTGCTGGTGTATCCTAGTCCTAAAATGTCATTAATGGATCTTGGTGATTTTAATAGTTGCTCAAAGTAATTGATAACTTCATTAAGTTTTTTGAAGCTTTCTCCAATCTCCTTCTCTCTTCTCAAGTCATTTTGTAGTTTTTCATTATGCATCTTTAGTGTGCAGATCTTAATGCCCTTGACATTCAACTCATGATGTGCATTCATTATCTAGCTTAGGGCATCTAGCTACATGTTGGAAATTCTTGCAAGCTCAATTGAATTTTCCCTTAGTCTATTGGCAAGGTTTCTCTTTTCATCCTCTATCATAGCCTTATCTTCAATGGCTCTCTTCTTTAGTTCAGTTACTTCACAAAACATCATGGCTTGTGATTGTTGTTCAATCCTGTTCAATCTGATCTCTTCTACTGGAACTCTATTCTTCTCCATTAGGTCTACTATTGCTACATAAAACTCCTTGGAGTCTCCATTTTCAAAAACTTTCGAGGTTTCAATCTCATTGTACTATGTGTCATTTTTAGCTATGACAATCTCTCTTCTTCTCTTTAGAGATTTCCTCAACTCTTCCCTAGCTTCTTCTAGAGAATGTAGAATGAGATGTAACTCATTCTCCTAGTTCTCTATGATCTTCCCTAGCTTGTAGACTTCCATTTTTGGATCTTTTTCTCCAAGTTGTAAGGTGTCTCCTTGTGAGAACTTAGCTCTAAGACCAATTGTTGGAATTTACAAGTGGGAAGATTACTTTTAAGATGTGGGGTGAATAAGAAGTAACAGATTTTAACCTCTAAATTTTTTATCTGAAATCAATCACATGCATGTAAACATATCTAATAAACATGAAAGTAAAGACATGCATGAAAACACATAACACAAGATTTGATCACCCAGAAACCCTCCAAAATGAGAAGGTAATATTGGAGTGGGGATGGCACCCACACCTTATCACTGCAACAATATGTAACTGACGAGTGTCACAAAGATTTGACCATCATCAATGGTCTGCACTGTGAGAGGCTTGCCCTGTTAAAGGCTCAAAACCCTATTAGAAGTGAACCTATTTAAAGGATTTTACAAATATTCACTTGGAATATCACCCTATTATAGGATTTACAATATGATTGTTAAACCAACCTATCAACATAAGATTTTCATTCTCCCAATACAATGGTTAGAAAGTATAGTAGAATGTTTGATCTTATTACATACAACCTTCTGTTGTTGATTATAGATTGATTTTCAATCACTTCTGATCAAATCCTTCTTGATCTGATGTATCTCTATTTGATGTGCTAATGCTCTGTTCTTGCTTAACTGATCTATCACTTGTCTTGTTTCACTAAGTCACCCTTTTACTCTTTTTCTCTTCATTAAATTCCACTCTTTTCTTAATCTTCTCAACTCTCTCAACCAACTAAATATGAGGCTTTTTCCTTCTTAAGAAGTTTTTGTGACTTAGGGTTTGTTATGAATCTACGACTGAGATTCATTCATTTGTCCACTTCAGCTTTAAATTTATTTCATTACTTTCATGCACAATACATAAGAAATCCAAAAGATTCAATCTTATCTTCTAGAATTCAAAATCTATCTCTTAGCTGGCATGCAACATGATTTGCATCTAATTTTGTGAAGGCAGAAAATCATATGCTTGCACTGTGTCACTTGTCACTTACTATTTGTTGATGGTCAGTACATGTTGATTACTGGAGCTTGGCACTTATAGGAATTCTATCTTACTCAACACCTATACTTTTCTTGGCACATATTGTTTCTTGACATTTATATTGGCTCGACATCAATTGTCACTCGGCACTATTTATCTTCTCAGAATCTGAATAGCTCAACACTTACTACTGAATTTCTCTCTGAACACATACTATAGCTCAACATCTATATTATACTTAGCATCAACTTAAAAATTTCTTAAGTGTGTTGATGCTCAATTGTCAAAACCAATTTGAGATCAATAGTATCCTACGAATATGCCTTCATCATCTTTAACATCAAATTTACTTTTCCTAGATTCATTCAAGATATAATATTTTCTACCAAATACTTTCAAGTAACTTACATTAGGTTTGTAGCCATACCATATTTCATAAGGAGTTTGATTTGATTATTTTTTCAATTTTACTAAGTTTAAGGTATGTAATGCAATATTGATCACTTCCTTCTAGTATTTGATTGCAAAATTCTTTTCTATCATCAATGTTCTTGCATAATCCATGATGGATATGTTCCTTCTTTTAGCTATACCATTTTGTTGAGGTGTACTGGGGGCTGATACCTATCTCTTAATTCCTTTTTTAATACATAATTCATTGAACTATTGGAAATGAATTCACTATCTCTATTTGATCTCAAACATTTCAGATTCTTTCTAGTTTCTTTCTCTACTCTTGCTAGATACTACTTAAATTTTTGAAATGCTTCAGATTTTTCTTTTAGATACATTATAGTCATCATTCTAGAATAATCATCTACAAAAAGAATGGAAAACTTATCTCCACTGTAACTCTTTATTTCAATAGGTCCACATAAGTCTCTATGTATAAGATCTAAGACTTCTTCAAAATGATAATTCTTGCTTTTGAAACTAGTTTTTCCTATCTTACTCATTTGAATATTTTTTCATGGATCTATATCAAGTTTCCTCAAGCTAGGAATACCTCTTACTCTTCTTCTTTTTTCTTATCTTGACCAAATTATCAAATTTCACATGACATAATATTTTTCCCATAACCATCTTTCTTCTACTTCAGAAAAAAAAAACTTTCACTAAGATCTAGGTAGAATAGATTACTTTTTGTTTGTTTGTGAGACCCAACAAGATTACCTTTTTTATCCAGTACTTTGGCCTTCCCATTCATAAATTCTACCTTGAAAACAATGTTATTCAACTATGCCACACTCAATAGATTGTGCTTTAGTCCTTTAACCCACTAATCATTGTCACATCTAAGTTCATTAGTTAATGAATACAACCTTTCCCCTTTATGCAACAAAATTCATTGTTTCCAAATCTCACACTACCACCATCATGATGTTCCACATGTTAAAACTTTTTTTTATCTCTAGTCATAGGATGCAAGAAGCCACTATATATAATCCATATATAATTTTTTCTAACATGAGAGATAAACTTGTCATTTTATCTCCTTCATCATCAAATTCATCTCTTACAACAATATATATCATTTCATCTTAGTAGTTATCAAAATTGTTAGCCATTAAAAAATGTTTATTACCTTTGTCCTTGTAGTCCTTATAGTTCTTGAATTCCTTCTTGTAATTGAACTTACAACTTTTCTTTTCTTCTCTGCCTTCTTTGTTAGGACATTTTGCAGTGATGTGAACAACTTCTTCAAAAGAAAAACAAATTAGAGGAATCTTACCTTTTTATTCTCCTCTTCCTTTGAAATATTTCCTCGCAAGTAGGCCTTCAACAAATTCAAGATCATTGTCTAAAGTTTCTTCCACTTCTTCACTTTCTGATTGATTATCTTTTGATTTCTTACCCTTTTTCTTGAGTGAAAACTTGGCTTCAAATGTATACTCAATACCTTTGGAAATAGGGACATAGTTATCATAGTTATCCAACTCAAAAATTGTCAATCTTCCAACTAAAGCATCCAAAGTTATATTGCTATGTAGATCACATCTCATCCCTTGAATAGAAGACAATCTAATTGCATATATAGGAGGGTAGGGCCATACTAATGGTTCCCACTTTTTGGCGAAGTTTAACACTAAAGTAGATATTTTTAACAAAAACTTGATTTTACAATGCATATTGCTTAAAAAATGTAAATAATTTGATGATGATGCAAACTAGTGATTTTTAGCATTTTCTATCTAGTTTCTAAAATTATTTTTTAATTTAAAAAAAAAAAATTAGTTGAAGTCCATTTTTACATCTCCTTTGAGAAGTGGTTTATATGAAAATCAAAATTTTCAAAGAGTGACGAGTTGTTTGATCAAGATAACTTTTTTCATAAAAATGATAATGAAAATTTTCTTTCAAGGATAGAATAGTAACATCAAGTTATAGCAAGTTTAGTTGGTTTCATTCAATTTCATTAAAGACATATAGATATTATTTAGTGAAAAAGTGACACTAACAATAACTTAGAAATAGCTTGTTTTTAATGAATATAATTTGAGCTATATTTATCGAAATGAATCTTTTCTTGATTTTCTAAAAAGGTAACACACATACCTTTGATGGACATATTTTTGAAATTTTTATTTTCTCATTATCTATTTTTCCCAAAGCTTCAAATCCAGATTTGTGAAATGGTCCAAAAACTTATATTTAATAAAACTAAAAATTAAACACCATGATAAAAAATATATATATTAAAAATATAGTCATTGGAAAACTTATTCAAAGTTCAAAATTTTTATATATCTAGTTTTAGAATATGTACCTATTTAGCTCTTGTTCAAGCCATCAAAAGGGAAAAATAATTAATAGAAATTTGAGTAAGTATGTAAAATTTCCAATTTTGGGACCATCAAATGAAGCCCTTGGAGAGGATTCGAATGAAGGGACTTCATTTGAAGCCTCCTAAGGGGTTATTTGGGTGGCTCCAGGGGGATTTTGACAAAGCCCCCTAGCCCACTTTTTGGCCACTTGGTGGCCCTAGGGGGGTTCGAACAATGTCCCTTGGTCCACTTCTTGGCCAACTATTATCTCCAGGGTGGTTGGAACCAACCCTCTAGCTCACTTTTTGGCTGCCTAATGGCCATAGGGACTTCTCATGAAGTCCTTGTGGCATTTGGTAAAAGGGGCTTCAAACAAAGCCCCTAGGGACATGACTTCAAATAAATCCCTAGGGGGGCTTCATTCAAAGCACAGAATTCATTCAAAGACCCTAGATGATGAGTTTCCCACTTTTCATCTAATTTCTTTGTGATGAAAAGTTGGAACCATTATTGTGGCCTTACCTAGGAAGAAGGGTATGAGCAACATGCTTACAACTATTTTGTCATCAATGCCTCCTCTAGATACTTTGATTATGCTCATCCTTGCTTTAATTCATTAAACTTATTTTGCAATGTTTTCATCTTCTCTCATCTTTATATAATAAAATTATCCTCTGAGAATTTTGGATTTAGCTTTTCTTACATTATCATCTCCTCCATCGATGGCTTTCAATTTGATCCACATTTCATAAGTTGTATCGCAACTTTTGACTTCATCAAATTCAACATAATTACGAGAAGAAGAAATGTCATTCATCATGATGTTATGATTTTTCTTTTCAACAATTTCTTCAACTGCTAATGTTCTAGTAGGAGTCTCATATTCACTATCAAGACATTTACAACCTAAATAACTGTAGTTGCCAAATGTAACCTCATAAGTCATTGCCATGCTATAAAGTTGTCTCTGTTCAACTTGGGAATCTCTCTTTTGTAAGACATCCTGATCTTTAACTTAGGTCCTTGAAACTTTCTCTGCAAGCACCAAAATCTCTAATACCAATTGTTGGAAATATAAGAGTAACTAAAAGGGAAGTGTGAATTAGTTACCACAAAAATAAATGCCAAATCCCTTATATATCAATACAAATCAAAACTTTGATTAAACTGAACTGTATTGTATCTTAGCAAATACACAAGTACTCAATCTACTTTAGAAAATACTACAACTTTGTAATAACTAAAATAACATTAGTAACTCGAAAAATGCAAATTATAAGATGTTTAGTATGATTAGCCTTAATTTTCTTAGTTTCATAGATATAAAATAAAATAGCATGAACACAAGTGACACCAAGATTTAATGTGGAAACCCAATTTAGGAAAAACCATGAATTGCAACTAGTTATTATTTTTCACTCTTGAAGTGACCCTATTAGGAGCCAACCTTGATAAAGGTTACATAACACACTGTTAGGTGTGACCTTGTTAGAGGATTTAGTCACCCTATTAGGAGTGGCCTTGTTAGAGGTCTTTAGACACTTCAATAGAAATTCCACCTTGTTAGAGGACTTACAAATAATTGTTAAACCAACTCTATTAAGAGATTTAGATCACTACTACAATGATTAGAAGGAAACACTGAGATGACCTGATTTCTAATGCAACTAAATTGTTGATTATAGATCTCAATTTTGGATTGTACACTTGATCCTTCCTAATCAAATGTGTCTTTGTAGATCACCAAGGATATTCTACTTATCCTTCTATTTTTCTTTCTATAAGCATCATCAAAATCTTTAATTATGTTCCACACATTCAATCCTCAACTTGACCTTAGATTTATACCTTATACATTATCAATTTGGCTTCAATACTGCTTAGAAAACTAATATTCATCTCCTTAGTTAGCTAGAACCAACAAACAATTCAATTGAACTCAATATTGCAAAACAAGAAAATCCTTCATTAGCCAACCTTGCTCAATAGATACAAAGTCAATGTGATTTTCCTATGTTAACTAGGTGAACTTGGTTAACACTGCATATTCAAAAATTTCCTTTGGTAATCAAGTGGGCTTGGTTAACACTGGTTCTATCCAACATTTCCTTCATTAACTGAGTGAGCTTTGTTAAGATTCAACTTCTACAAATTTTCCTTTCTTGCCCAAGTGAACTCAAGACACTATCTTCTAAGCTAGGCAACCAAGAAGCAATGTTTTCATCTTCTCTCATCTTCATATAAACAAATTGTCCTTTGAGAATTTTGGTTTTAGCTTTTCTTACATTATCATCTCCTCCATAGATGGCTTTCAATTTGATCCACATTTCATAAGTTGTAGTGCAACTTTTGACTTCATCAAGTTCAAGCTAATTAAAATCAAAAGCAATGTCAATCATCGTGATGTTATGATTTTTCATTTGAAAAATTTCTTCAAGTGATAATGTTCCAGTAGGAGTCTTGTATTCACTATCAAGATATTTACAACTTCAATTACTGATAGTAGCCAAATGTAACCTCATAAGTCCTTGTCATGCTACAAATTTATCTCTGTTCAACTTGTGAATCTCTCTTCTGTAAGACATCCTGATCTTTAGCTTAGGTCCTTGAAACCTCTTTGCAAGCACCAAAATGTCTGATACCAATTGTTGGAAATATAAGAGGAGTAACTAAGAGGGAAGGGTGAATCAATTACCAGAAAAATAAATCCCAAATCCCTTAGATGTCAATACAAATTAAAACTCTAAATAAACTAAACTCTACTATAACTTCACAAACACATAGAAACTCGGTGTACTCTACAAAATGCTACAACTTGGTAATAACTGAAATAACATTAGTAACTCAAAAAATGCAAATTATAAGATTTTTACTATGATTAGCCTTAATTATCTTAGTTTCATAGATATAAAATAAAATAGCATGAACACAAGTGACATCAAGATTTAATATGCAAATCCAATTTAGGAAAAACCACCAATTGCAACTAGTTATCATTTTTCACAGTTCTAAAGTGAGCCTTGTTAGGAGCCAACCCTGATAAAGGTTACATAACACACTATTAGTTGTGATCCTATTAGATGATTGAATCACCCTATTATGAGTGGCCTTGTTAGAGGTCTTTAGACACTTCAATAGAAATGACACCTTGTTAGAGGATTTACAAATAGTTTTAAAGCCAACTCTATTAACAGATTTAGATCACTACTACAATGGTTAGAAGAAAAAAATGAGATGGCCTGATTTTTAATGTAACTAAATTGTTGAGTATAGATCTCAATTCTGGATTGTATACTTGATTCTTCCTTATTGAATGTGTCTTTGCAGATCACCAAGGATATTTTGCCTATCCTTCTAATTTTCTTCCTCTAAGCATCATCAAAATATTCAATTATGTTCCACACATTCAATCATCAACTTGGACTTATATAATTTATACCTTATACATTGTCAATTTGGCTTGAATACTACTAGAATAATTAATATTCATCTCCTCAATCAGCTAGAACCAACAAACAATTCAATTGAACTCAACATGCCAAAACAAGAAAATCCTTCATTAGCCAACCCTGCTCAGTACATACTGACTCAAAGTGATTTTCTTATGTTAACCAAGTGAACTTGGTTAACATTGCATATTCACAAAGTTTGTTTGGTAACTGAGTGTGCTTGGTTAACACTGGTTTCATCCAAAATTTTCTTCATTAACCGAGTGAGCTTGGTTAAGAATCAACTTCTACAAATTCCTTTCCTACCCAAGTGAACTTGGTAGACACTATCTTTTGAACTAGGCAAACTCTAGAAAGCTCAACAGACACAAGAAACTATCTTCAATGCCCGAGAGAGCTTGACATACACTGACTAGAAATGATATGAAATTTTATGTAACACCAAAGATAATACACAATTAATTAAATCTTTCCAATAAGTTGTTCATGGTTGAAATCGCTCTTCTATTTTAGAATTTTCACCATTGGGTCCAAGAGAAGTCTAAAATATTCTTTGAGGAAAACCTTGGTTTTCCCATAGATTTTTGAACCCTCCATACTCATTTTTGCAACTAATAGGATAGATTTTTATGTCACCAAGAAAGGAACTCCATCTATGGCAACCTTACCATCATCCCAACATTCCACACTTTTTTGAGACAAGTTCAAATCATACACCCTCATCCCTTCAACATAAATGATCATTTCCCTTTTTAAATAATTTGTTAGACCATGGAGTTTCTTATAGAATCCTCACACCTATCTAGTTTCATTTGATACAAAATACTATCCTTAATAGTACAAAAACCTCTAGTCTTAGCGAACATAAAGATAGAGATCTAGAATACATATAACATAGTTAACAAAGTTGACCAATAGTTTGAAGTAAAAAAAGGGCCCTGAGAAATTTGATGATGAAAATAATAAAAGACTAAGATAAAAGATAAGCCATCCCAAATATCCAAAAGTAATATTAGTAAAGATTCACTTAAGTATCATTGATAACATTGTTATTATTACAAAAAATGGCAATATCTTTCAAAATCAATGCACAAGCCTCCATGGATATAGAATGAATGTCTTCCACAATCTATATGTTCCATGTGTACTTTCCAAAATATGTCATGTTGCCTTGTGCATTGTTTCCTTCTTGATAGATGTGCTAGTAGGTAACTTCATCAGTGGATTAAAAAAAAATCATAGCTTTTCTAATAATGTCCTAATGCAGAAACTCAGTATCGAAAAGGGAATTTAGTATCTTCCAGGATGGAATCAGTAATTACTTCTAATCTCTGTTTTAAACGAAAAAAAATTCCCGACACCCTTTCCCCTTTGGTACCTCCTTTTTAGCCAACTCGGCCAGTTTATTTTCTGTATGTTCTTGACAATTTCATTAATTGTCAAACTTGCTACTTGTTCCAGTCTTCCAATTTCAAAACTACTCCAGCGACAAACCAAACACTCACCAACGTTTTAATCTGAGTTGAAGTCACAGAGAGTTACGACTTTCTTTTGTTGCTGAACTTCTATGACCAGACATCTCTCGATGTCTTGTCGCAGTTCATTTGCATCTCATTTCGACTGCTCCCACCACTTTTATAAATAGAGTACAAGTAAAATACTGCATATTTTTACTCCTTTCCTCACCAAACCTCATTGCAATTTTTGGATCATGGGAAAGAGTTCGGGCTTCGAAACTGCCCAAATGTCAATTAGGGTACGCCGCGGATTCACTATTGCGGCTTTTCTGTTCTCACTCCACCTAATCCAATTTCACCACCAGTTACTTGTAAACAAAAAGAAGACAAAATGAATACATTTAAATGACTTACATCGAATTAGATCTTTACTTCAGACCTACGATAGGTTATAGCAATTCAAACATTAGTCGTTCTGATTTGTGGCAAATGCAATTTTCTTCTGATTTTCTTTTTTAGATTTCTATTACAAATTGACGAGCCCCCCCCCCCCCCCCCCAAATGGATCCCTCAACCATTGTTTTAACAATCGGATGAGAGGCAGATTTTGCAACAGACTTTGGCAACCAAAAAATGCCTGCAACCACCTTTGGAACTGCAACAGACATTTTTGAACATCAGTCCCCATTTGGGACGTTGGAACTACAACAACAATATGTTTTATATTCAAACTATCTCTAGCAACCGAGAACAGTTAAAGACTAGTGACAACATTATTAAAACATCCTAAACCATCTAAACTAGTGTCCTGGAAACCTTAGTGAACCCTAGTATTTATAAACCATCTTAAGGCACTAGGTTGCACATGGGTAGGACTTATTATAAAATGGACTTATTACAAAATTTGGATGTGTAGATCTTTATTTGATCATAGACCAATCACATCTTCTCACGATCATTCTTGGAAAACTTTGTGCCACCTCCTTTGTCGAGGGCTCCTGCACCATACTCCCGGGGTGGATTGATCTCAAGTCCACTTGAGATAAGTTGTTCAACTGAAATACCATGCCTCTATAATGCTATTTCATCCATCCAAGTGGCATCTACTTTAGACTATCCGAACCACTTCACAAGATACTGTTTATACACATTGTTCTGGGTGCTTTTGACAACCCTTGTATCTAGGATTCGTTCCGGTTTCTTAGGTACATGAGAAGGAATATCGACAACATCTATTTACAATTCATCAACATGAATCTCTGAAACTGCATCAAAATGACCTTTGTATGGTGTTAGATCACAAATATTGAAGATAGGAGAAATACCAAGGTGAGAGGGAAAAGAGATTTCATAAGCATTCAGCCCATGCTTCTTGAGAATCTTGCAAGGACCCACTTTCTTCATAAGAAGTTTGGTGTGTTTTTCCTTTGGAAGTCTTTCCTTCCTTAGATATGCCCATACCAAATCACCTATCTAAAATTGTACATCCCTCCTCTTCTTATCAGCATTCTCTTTATACTTTTGTGAACTTTTTTGCAATGCCAACCGTACTTGATCATGAATTTCTTTCATACTATCAACAAATTGTTCCCCATGAGCACTCACTTGCTCATCGTGAGGAAGATCCTTCAACTCCAATATGCCCCTTGGGTGATATCCATACACAATCTAAAATGGACTCTTACCTGTACTTCTATTTATCGAATCATTAAAGGAAAACTCAGCTTGTGGAAGAATATTATCCCATTTATCTCTGTATTGTTTTGTCAGACACCTCAATAAATTTCCCAAGGATATGTTGACAACTTCAGTTTGCCCATCCATTTGGGGATGATAGGCTGAACTAAAGTTCAAATTTGTTCCTAACCTTTTCCATAAGGTTCTCCAAAAATGCCCAATGAACTTCACATCCCTGTCAGATACAATAGTTTGAGGCAGTCCATGTATCCACACTATTTCCTTGAAAAATAGATTTGCTACATAGGTTGCATCACTGGTACTCTTACATGGTATGAAATGGGCCATTTTGCTGAACCTATCTATCACAACAAAAACGCTGTCAAAACCCTTCTGAATCCTAGGCAGTCCCATTACAAAATCCATACTACAACTTTCCCATGGCCTCGTAGGTATGGGTAATGGTTGATACAATCTAGCATTAGTGGAAGTACCCTTGGCCTTTTGACAAATAGTGCATTGTTCAACAAATTTCCACACATCCCCTTGCATCTTAGGCCAAAAATAATATCTTCTTACCTATTCCAGAGTTTTATCCAACCCAAAGTGCCCACTCATACTCCCACAATGCTTTTCTTTTATGATGTTACCCCTCATAGAACACCTAGGAATGCATAATTGATGTCCTTTAAACAAAAAACCATCTTGAATCAAATAATTAGCATATTCAACATGATATGCTTCCGAAAAATCAAAAAAAACCTTATAGATTTCATGAAAATCCTCATCATTTTCATACATACTTTTCAAAGAATTAATACCTACACTTTGCAACTTTACCTCTTGGACTATCATGGCCCTCCTGCTCTACGCATCAGCCACCTTGTTTGCAACTCCTTTCTTATGTTTGATAGAGAAAGTGTAGGCTTGAATTGATTCAACCCACTTCATGTGTTTGTGACACAACTTCTCTTGGCTGTTCAAGAAACTGAGTGCTTGATTATCTGTGAAAACAATAAACTCTTTTGGAAGGAGGTAGTGCCTCCATTTCTTCAAGGCTTGTACAAAAGCGTATAGGTCAAGATCATAAGAGGAGTACTTCCCCTTTGCCTCATTCAACTTTTCATTGGAAAATGTCACGGGTCTTCCCTCTTGACTTAAAACAGCCCCTATAGCAACATTAGAAAAAGCTTTTGAAAATTTGGAAAAGCTAGGATAGGCTATTGTGCCACCTTTTGTTTCAGACTTTAGAAAGCCTCCTCAGCCTCTTCGGTCCAGACAAACTTACATTTCTGCCCCCCTTTGATTGTTTCCAGAATTGGTGCACAAATATGACTAAATCCCCTTATAAACTTCCTATAGAAAGAAACCAAGCCGTGGAAACTTCTAACTTCTGTCATGGTCCTTGGAGAGGGCCAATTCAAAATGCTTTCCACCTTTTCCGAATCCATCTTTATGTTGCCACCTGAGACCACAAAGCCAAGATATACCAATTCTTCTTGCATGAAAACACACTTTTTCAAATTTATCAGGAGCTTTTCTTCTTGCAATCTTTTAAGGACCAAATTCAGGTGTTCCAAATGCTCATCCTTATTCTTGTTGAAAATAAGAATATCATCTAAATACACAATTACAAACTTTCCAAGAAATACCCTCAACACTTCATTCATGAGCCTCATCAATGTGCTAGGAGCGTTGGATAATCCAAAAGGCATTACCCTCCATTCATACAGCCCCTCATTAGTTTTAAACGCTATCTTCCATTCATCTCCAGCCCTTATTCTGATTTGGTGGTACCCGCTCTTAAAATCCACCTTTGAATAGTACCTTGCACTCCCTAAATGGTCCAATAGGTCTTCAATTCGAGGCATAGGAAACCTATATCTAATAGTGATCCTATTAATGGCTCTTGAGTTCGTACACAATCTCCAAGTCCCATCCTTCTTAGGTGCCAGTAGGGCAGGGATAGCACATGGACTCAAAGTTTTAGTAATCAAACCCTTCTCCAAAAGTTCTTGGATTTTCTTGGAAATCTCTTCATTTTGCTGGGTTGTGAGTTTGTAGGCTGCTTTGTTTGGGAGTGTGGCTCTGGGAATTAGATCAATGTTATGGCTGATCTCTCAGATTGGTGGTAAGGTATTTGGCAACTCCTTAGTCACTATGTCTTTATACTTTTCTAGCAAATCTGCTACCTCCTTAGGACCTACTCTCCTAGGTTCCTCTTTTACTTTCAGTACCTTCCCTTCTTGTGTCTTTGGCAAAATTACCAATGCATAACAAGGAGTGTCTTTCTCCTTTAATACATTCAAAAATTCTTTTTCCCCTACAAATAAAAACTTGGAATCCTTTTGTTCTTCACCATTATCAGGTAGGGGTAATAAAGTTACCTTCTTACCTTGGTGTTTTATGGAGTATGTGTTCTTTCTCCCATCATGGTGTGCCTCCAAGTCATACTGCCATGGTCTCCCCAAGAGCAAGTGACATGCGTCCATAGGCACTATGTCACAAAGTACCTTATCCTTGTACTTCCCAGTCTGAAATTCGATCCATGCTTGCTCTTCTATGACTGTATGCTGTCCTTTTGTGAGCCATGACACCTTGTAGGGTGTGGGATGTTTAATCCTTTCTAGTTTCAGCTTCTCAACTACTTCAAGAGACACCAAATTATCAGTAGAACCAGAATCAATAACCACATTGCATACCTTTTTTCCTACTTTACATTTAGTTCTGAAAAGTGTCTTCCTTTGAGGTGGTTCTGGTGGGCTAGGTTCCTTTATCAAAGACCTTCTCATCATGAGTGTCTCTCCTTGTTCTGGTGTTGCAAAGGATTCATCTGAATGCATGCTGCGTGTGTCTTCATCTCTCACCAAATTGGCTCTCCTTTCACCATTTTTATTTCCCTTTTTAGGACACTTAGATGCCAAATTTCCCGGTTGATGACACCTAAAACATTTGATGACAATTGGGCCTCTTCCTTCAGATCTTCCTCTAGAGTTTGATCTCCTTCCTACAAAGGATCCTCTAGAACTGCTCTCTCCTTGCTTTTGTTCATGACTGGATTCTCCATAATCCTTAGGACCTTGTCCTCTTCCTTGAGAGTTGCCTCTGCCCCTATTTTCAAAATCTCGCTGTCCTCTTCCCCTACCACCTTGTTCTTGCTTCCTCTTGAGGTTTTCCTCAACCTTCAATGCTAACTGATAGCATTTCTGCACCGTGGTAGGATTACTCAAACTGAGTTCATCCTGAATTGAGATTCTTAACCCTTGCATATATCTTGCAAGATTTTCACTTTCCAGTTTTTCTATTTTGGACTTCATAACCGGCCTCTGGAACTCCTCGGTGTAACTTGAGACATCTAGATCTTTTTGTCTCAAACTCATCCTCTTCTTATGAAGTTGAACTTCATAATCTTCTGGAACGTATGCCTCTTTCAGCAAAGCTACCATCCATTTCCAAGTGGTTATCTGCCTCTTACCATTCTTCACCCTTTCATCTTGAGTGAAATTCCACCATGTAAGTGCTGGTCCCTTCAACTTGGACTTGGCAATCTTTACCCTCTGATTCTCAGGTATATCTTCGCAATCAAAGAAACTTGTGAGAGCATCAACCCAATCCATTGCTGCTTCTAGATCCATCTTCCCATTAAACATGGGTAGATCTAGTTTAGTGTCCATCGTCCTTCTTTCCATGGACTTCAAGGTCTTCAAGAGCAGTCTCTGATCCGTAGGAACCTCTTCCTCATCCTGCTCAAGGGGCTCTGCTTCGCTCCTTTCTCCCTCAGAGTCTCCACCACTCTTCTTATCAACCTTTCCTTTGAGTATCTCGACTTCTCTCTTTAACCCTTTGTTTAGATTCATCTGCTCCTTCACAACCTTGGCCAATTCTACATTTGTGATCCTTGTTGGGATCTCAACATCTTCTTCCTCTGCCGACATGGTGTCAAATCCTTCTCCTAATGATTTTTCTTGCTCTGATACCAATTGATGCAGAAACTCAGTATCAAAAAGGGAATTCCGTATCTTCCAGGATGGAATCAGTAATTACTTCTGATCTCCATTTTAAACGAAAAAAAATTCCCGACACCCTTTCCCCTTTGGTACCTCCTTTTTCGCCAACTGGGCCAGTTTATTTTCTGTATGTTCTTGACAATTTCATTAATTGTCAAACTTGCTACTTGTTCCAGTCTTCCAATTTCAAAACTACTCCAGCAACAAACCAAACACTCACCAACGTTTTAATCTGAGTTGAAGTCACAGAGAGTTATGGGTTTCTTTTGTTGCTGAACTTCTATGACCAGACATCTCCCGATGTCTTGTCGCAGTTCATTTGCATCTCATTTCGACTGCTCCCACCACTTTTATAAATAGAGTACAAGTAAAATACTGCATAAGTTTACTTCTTTCCTCACCGAACCTCATTGCAATTTTTGGATCATGGGAAAGAGTTTGGGCTTCAAAACTGCCCAAATGTCGATTAGGGTACGCCGTGGATTCACTGTTGCAGCTTTTTCGTTCTCACTCTGCCTAATCCAATTTCACCACCAGTTACTTGTAAACAAAAAGAAGACAACATGATTACATTTAAATGACTTACACCGAATTAGATCTTTACTTCAGACCTACGACAGGTTATAGCAATTCAAACATTAGTCGTTCTGATTTGTGGCAAATGCAGTTTTCTTCCGATTTTATTTTTCAGATTTTTGTTACAAATTGACGAGCCCCCCCCCCCCCCAAAAAGGATCCCTCAACCACTGTTTTAACAATCGGATGAGAGGCATATTTTGCAACAAACTTTGGCAACCGAAAAATGGCTGCAACCACCTTTGGAACTGCAACAAACGTTTTTGAAACCAGTCCCCATTTGGGACGTTGGAACTACAACAACAATATTTTTTATATTCAAACTATCTCTAGAAACTAAGAATAGTTAAAGACTGGTGACAACATTATTAAAACATCCTAAACCATCTAAACTAGTGTCCTGGCAACCTTAGTGAACCCTAGTATTTATAAACCATCTTAAGGCACTAGGTTGCACATGGGTAGGACTTATTATAAAATGGACTTATTACAAAATTTGGATGTGTAGATCTTTATTTGATCATAGACCAATCACATCTTCTCACGATCATTCTTGGAAAACTTTGTGCCACCTTCTTTGTCGAGGGCTCCTGCACCATGTCCCTTTCCTGGGAGCCCATGTTAGTTATCTTATTCAATATATGTATAACATTGAGGAAATCACTATCCACAACAACTTTCTTCTATGTTGTTTCATGAAAAATATTATCTAACATCTCTTCCATGAATGTACTTTTGGATGTCCTTATTTAGGGCTTACGATGTTAGCATATTGCCTCTATGGTTTGTAATTAGGTCACCCACTCTTGCTTGACCCAAGATTCCAAGCAACAAACCATCAAAATTCAATGGGATTACATTGGAGTTATGCATGTAATTTTAGAGAGATTTTTCAAATTTTCATTTATCAAGTTGTTATATTTTCTAGAATATTTGAATAGTGCCTATAAAACTTTTAAATTATCTAAATTTGCAACCATAATATCCAATTTACTAAAGTGGGTGAGGTATATAAATATAGATTATTGAAATCAATCAAGAATCCTTTAAAAGAAGAAACTATATTGTATTGAATTTCACACACATATTTTTTCTTTTATGAAAAAGAAAAATTATATCAAAATGATGAGAGACAAGCACCTCTTTAGAAGATTCCATATGGTGACAAGCACCTGAATCCAGTATCCAAGGGACTTGGGAAGGGAAGGAAATGGAAGCCCATAATGCATGACCCTATCCAAAATTCAGTGAAGATGTCAAAGAGGTGGAAGAAGACTAAAAAGTAGACCCCTGCGAGGTAGAAGAGGATGGGGATGAAATAGAGCTCTTTTGAAGAAGGGCTTGCAAATCTACAATCTATTTCTCATAGCCATCAAATCTCTTCTGAAAACAATGTGCATCATCATGAGCTCCTTTCTGACAATAGGAACAAGAAGGAGTCTCAGTCTTCTTTTTCTCCTTCTTCTTAGAAGAAGAGGATGGATCAATAGAGTGCTAAGAAGAGGAATCAGATATCTGCTTCGACTTCTGCTCTTATATATCCTTGGAAAGTAATTCCTGTGGTGGTGAACCTGTAAGTGAATCCATCTGAGTGAGCTTGGATTGCTCACGAGTTAACCTATCATAGAAAATCAAAAGATGGCATCTGATGTCTATTACCCAAGGCATCCATAGTGGAGTATAAAGCAGAAGAAAATATCTGATACTATCCTCACAACTTTGAGAGTATCAAAAAAATACACTAATAATCAAGGTTTTGTTTCTACCACATCCTTGGAAAACTGTGCGTAGAGATTTGAACTTCACCAAGAAGTTCTCAATGGTGGAAAAGTTGTTAGGTGTCAAAGAAGTCAATTTTGCATCAAGTTGAAGTGCTTGGAACTCATTCACTTGGCCAAAAAAAGTCTGAAATTTGAGCCAATAAGCCCGTGGAGTAGTCAAACTATCCAAGTGAAATAAAAGACTATCTAAAATGTTGAGTGCAATCAGTCCCATGGCTTCTTCCATTTTGTTCCTATGTTGTAGAACCTCAAAAGGGTGCGTAAGAACTGGCTAGTTCACATCAAGGTAGGACCATAAGCCTCTTGACATGAGAAGCCTAGTCATCTGTGTCTTCCAAGTGTGATAGTTGTGTGGCATGAGTTGGATCATAGAAGGATCTGACATTGAGAGAAAGAAAAGATGAAAGTAGAAGGGTCTGATTCTAAAGCAAATTATAGAATAGAAAATTCTCCCCCACACAATGAATAAAAAAATCCCCCAAAACCAAAGCAACAACTATGGAAAAACACAAAAACTGAGAAATGATCCTGCAATTCGAATGTAGAGAAGAGGAAAATAGAAGCCTCTACTTCAACACCAAATTTGGAAGCTCAAACGAACTTAGAATCAAATAAAACCAAACTATTATCTCTGTCTCTGAGTCATCTTTCTAGTGCTTCTTTTAGATCACAAAAATACGTCTGTATGCTCAAGTTATGAGCAAAAAACCGATTGTAGGTCTAGAAAAAGAGCTCTCTAGAAAATTACAAAGAGGGGCTTAAATTTGACGCCCGTATGGCCGTCACCAAGAAATCGCTAGAAAATTTTCCAAGTGTCAAAAAAGTGACATCATCTGCCGGGTAGTGATGTCACCAAGCCAAAAAGTGATGTCAGTAGATGCTGAAAAAGTTACCGTTAAGTGACGTCAACGGTCGATTTCCTGACGTCAGCTAGTGGAGGCAACTATGGTGGCGCTGCTGGTAGAGGTGGCACAGAAGAGGAGAACTCAGTGGCACCCTTTGGCCGAGGTGGAGTGGAAGAGGCAGTCCAGTGGCAGTTGGGCTGGAGCACAGGGCCGGTGGTGCAGCGGGATTTGGTGGGCGGTCAGTGGGGCAGTGGTGGTCGCGGAACTGAACTCAAGCAGTGTGTTGGTGGTGAGTTTGGAAAATGCCAAAAAAAAAATTTTTTTTTTTTGAAAAACGTGTTCGTACGGCCTCCAGCGGAGCTAAAAATTTTTCCTAGATGCCCTGAGGCCAAAAATAACAAGTTTTTAATGTATTTTGACTGCAAACAGCCTTTCGAATCTAATGGCGCCATCCATTTGAGCCCAAAGTGCCTCAAAAATTTTCCTTTAACCCTTTTGAAGAAAAAAACTCCAAAAAAGCTGGGGTTTCTGACTGCGAATCGTGGCTTCAAGAATCGTCAAATGAGGAAGTAGTAGGCCTACTCTAATACCATGTAGAAGTTGTTAAATCCAACTTCATAGACCCTCAAGAGCACCTGCATGCAAATATCCTACAATGAAGAGAAGCCAGAAAATCAAAAAAAGCGAAGCTTTAGAATTTCTAAAAAAGTGTGACAGCAAAAATGTCTTCTAAGTTATGAAAAAAAAAATACAAAAGTTCAACCTTTTAAGGTGAACGAAACCCTAAAGGAAAGAAAGCTAGGTTTTCACATTATAATTAATATAAAATATTAATTATATGCACCTAAGAGAGCTAAAGCACCTAGAGTAATAAATAATTTACTCTAACATATTTATGATATTTAAACTAAAAGCCATTATTCTATAGTAGATTATGTTTAAGAAAACATAGTCTACCATATCACAATTTGGTTAAATATAAGAAATATAGAATTATAACTATATTTTATTAGCTTAATGATTTTTCTTCAACACATTATGCTATATTCATTTCCAATTATAAAATAATAATCCTCTTGTATAATAGAAAATGGAAACATAAAGATTTTTTCAAATCTATTTATTATTTGAAAATTATTTTAATATTTTTTTACATAATTTTAGTTCTTTCCATGCTAGAGAGAACTCTTGCTAAGGGGTAAAATATAAATAGTGATTAATCATTCCATCCTTAACCAATAACATTACGTCATTTTCCTTTTTAATTCATCTTTAAAGTTTGTTAAGGAAAGATGTTTGAGCTTGAACTATTATCTACATAAAATGACCACTAGAACATTTTTGTTTCCAAAGATTACGCTTCACAAGATTCTATACAAGAGAAGGGCCTGCTATCAAAGTGTTGAAGTTGCAATGTTGCAAAAGGTTTTGAAATTGCTATGTTTGCATGTGCATTATAGATGGTTAGCAACAAGATGAAAGAACACACATCCTTTGAGTGCATGACCTACAAATTAGTAGATTTTTGGAAAGGTTATAGTGTTTTGATTGTACAAAAATAGGTCTTTCTTGTCCTTATTGTGTTGGTTCATCTGACTATAGGAAAAATTTATTCTTATAAAATCAAGACAGATTTTTAAGGCAGACCAATCTTCCACTCAATTTAAATGGTGAACAATTATGAGTTTAAGCACTCCTTAATCTTATTATTATTATATATAGTTGTGGTATGTGCAACAAATATTTTATGGTTTCCTCTAGGATAGCTTATGAACTTCTAAGAATTCATAAGTGTAAGCCATATGTGGACAAGATTACATAAGGAGTGCATTTCATAGTGGGGGTAGTGGACTATTTGAATCTTTTGCCTTCATAGCCTTATCGTAATAGGTGTAACTATTTTTCTAGCTCAATATAATGATTTGTAGTGCTTATATCCATCATTAGAAATAATTTCACTACATACATTTCTAGTACAAATAGCTCCATCTATTAATTCAAAATTTGGTATATTTGTTTTAGCTTTGAAATATTTTCATCTACTTTTTCTTAGTTAATCCTACAAATTCATTTTGATTGGCCTCCTAGAGGTACAGAGGTGGATCCTCATGAGCTTTCCTAGATTTTGGCCACAATGGAGTGTTCCTCTCTACTAGGACTAGATGTGTTTTCTTGGGGAGGTACCTTGTCTAGTAAATATAATGTCTCTTTTGGATATCAAGAGATAACTATATAATTATTTGGGGATGTTGAGGTCCCTTAGTGGAAGCAAGTTTGGTGTAAATTTTCTTAGCCCAAGTGCAATTTTTTTGTGTGGCTTGTGGCTCTTAACCACTTTCTTACATTGGATAATCTTTGTAAATGTGAATTTCAAGGCCCCTCTTATTGTATTTTGTGTGGTAGTAGAGAGGAGTCTCTCTCCCATCTATTCTTCAATTGTTCCTTTTCTACTTAGTTATGATACCTTTGGTGGAGTGCTTGGTGTTGCTCTTATAGGCATGCTTCATCTTTGCCTAATTTTTGAGCCCACTTGGGAAGTGATTTCTCCAAGTCTTCTCCTTTACATGTTTCTTGGATTGTTGGCCCATCATTTAGTCTTCGATATATCTAGCTAGAGAGGAATCATTGAATATTTTAAAATGTTTGCATTGGTGTTATTCACCTTTGGTGGAAGATCTCACATTCTCTTTAGGAAACTATTCATGTGAAGTGTGCACTAGATGGGGGTATGGATTTGACTGATATTGCTATATATAATTGCCTCATTTTTCATCTTCAGGATGGGGTTGTAGCTCAATGGTATCAAAGAGTGCCCAAATAGCCTCAAAAAAGGGAAAGGATGGGTGAATTCAGAGGGAAATTCAACTCCTCCTTGTCATGGAGTTCTAGAAATGAACACTGATGGTTCTTTTTAAGAGAATCCAGGACCTAATATTATTAGTGGAGTGGCTCATTACAATTATAATGAAGTTATATTATTTCTCTCAGAGTATTCAGGCCATTTTATATGTTTTGGAATAGTGTTGTTTGCGAGGATGGCACAAGATCATCTATGAGTCTAACTCCCAAGTGGTGGTGAACTTACTTTCCTCATAGGAACTTGACGATGTTAGTTGGCAGCTAGCCACTAATGTTAATCAAACTCTTCTCTTTTGTACCTCTCTTGAGTTCATTAGGTTTACTTACATTCCTTAGGAATGGAATAGAGCTACTGATTGTTTGGCCAAATGGGCTTCTGGTCATGCTCTAGGTTGGAATACTATGGATAGGGGGCAACTTCCCCTTTAGTTGTTACAAGAATTTGATGATCTTGTTGCTCAAGATGGAGCTCCTTGTTGAGATCTCCTTGTTGTAGTCCTTTATGTTTTCATACATTTTTACCCTTCTTTTTCCAATCCTACAAATTCATATTCTATCTAAAAATGTCTTGTTGAGTGTCCACTAACATAGAAAAACCAACAAGTGCCACATAGTGACATGTACTTTTCATTATAGTGCATTGTAATAGGAATATAAATCTTGGTTTCAAAATTTATAAAATCTAATAAGAAAATTAATTGTATAAGAAAAAGTTTTCAAAATAATTGAAATTGACAAGCTCTATATTTTGAAACTCTAAACAACTTTTTAAATACTATTTGGTTATTATTTGAATCTTACATAAAAATTCATTTTAAAAAGCACTACCAATTTATAAGTGTTTCTTAAATTGCATGTAATTTTTCAAATACATAATAAATAAACATTAATGTTATAGAAAAAGTTGCAACAATTTGTTAAAATGATAAATAGTCATAGAATAATGTTAAACATTACATCATTTCTTCCAAATATATAATTCAAAATTAAATACTTTATAACAAATAAAAATTCAAAAGTTTGTATATATTGGAATTACAACAGGAAAGGTAACTTTTGTGGGTGATGAATTAGTGCTTCAAACTTTGACCCATAAAATATTCACCACACATCCCTCTCACATATTCAATAAGTAAAATGAAATACCATGTAAAGCATGTACATCTAAAACATATAAACAAATAATCATTCATAGATATGACACAATATATGATTACCCAAAAACCCTCCAATGAGAAGGTAAAACTAGGGTGGGGAAGACACTCACAAATCTTCACTGCTATAGTAATAAAGTGTATCCAATGAAGGTTACAATGTTTGATCATGAAACATGATCTACCTTGTGAAAGGTCTACCCTATTAAAGGCTTACAAAGATTGTTAGATCTTACCCTATTAAATGATTACAAAGACTATTACGTCTTACCCTGTTAAAGGATTTCAACACCTTGTTGAAAGTGTGCATTGTTAAAGGACTTCAACTCACAATTAAGTAAGCATCTTGTTAGAGGATTTCAATACAACATGTTAGGACTACTCTATTAAAAGATTTAACTGATTCACCTATTAGAATGTCTCAATATTGATCCTGTGACTAAGACTTTTTTGCTTAATGACAAATCACCTCTAAACTAATGTATACTTGATCCTTCTTGATCATATGTCTCTTTGATATTCACTATTTCCTTCCTCTGTTCTCCTTTAACTGATTTTGCAATGGAATTTTAGATCATAATACCTTGGTCACCATGAATGTCCTAGTCTGCACATGCAAAACTATCCTTGATCATTCATTCATTCCCTTTCACTCTCTCTTAAAATTTAGTTTTTTTCCTCTTTAAGAAGACCTAGGTGACTTAGGGTTAGGTATGAATAAACAGTTGTGATGCACTCATTTTTCTGCTTAAACCTTCCCTTTACCTGATTGGATGCATGTAATGTATAGGGATTCCAATTTAAGGCTCGTCCTTATCAACAAAATATTGTAATTCAATCTGTAAGTTGGCTAAAATATGGTTTACATAGTAGTTTGTGCCAATACAAAAAACTATGACAAAACTATGTTACTCAGCATCTGAAGTCACTAATGCTCAACATATACTGATTTCAATACTATGACTCAGTATGCACTATTTTCTTAGCTCCTAAATCACTCAACATATACTATATGCTCGACACCTGAGTGACTTGGCAGTCACTATTGACTCAACATGCTCTAGCTTATACATGTTTTTCTTGGCATATACTACTTGTTCGGCATGAACTAATTAAATCACCTAAGTGTATAGACACTCATTTTTCAAAATTAATATGAGATCAACAATATATAAACATTTTTTAAAAATAAAAACATTAATTCAAAATATTTATGAATAGGAATATTATATAATTATATATTTTAATTAAATATAATTAAATATTTAACAATTTCATAGTAAAAAAATTATTATTGATAATTCGTTTTTAACATCTATCAAACATTTCACTAAATAAAATGACTAATACAAAACTATTTCAGCCAATCATGTAATTTTAATATTATATTAAAATCATTAAATTTTAACAAAACCTTAAAATTATTTTTGTTTAAAAAATTTATTGATGGAAATTAATTCAATTCTCAATAAATTGAATGCAATAGTACACTACCTATGACAAGTACAATAATGGTAATATTATAAAACATTCAACCTTATTTAAAACATTGAAGATCTTTTAATGTTTAGGTTCATCATTACCTTTTTGTGGATATAGGGTTTTAGCATATCATAGTTTAGAGCTACCTTTTCTTCCTTTCAAGATTTATTTTATTTTTATCTTTATTAAACTTAGACTTTAAAGCTCAAATTTTTCATTTTCAAATACAAATTTATGTAATTTTATTTTTAGTCAAAATCTATTTTTTCTAATTGACAATTCAACTGCAAAATCAACAAAAGTGACTATATTTAAACTTCAAACTTGGTAAAATTTTTTGGTAAAGATCTTTTATTAGTTAAATTCCTCCTCACCCTTTGCCAAAAGCTACCATTTCTGGGATTTCCTAATTTAATCTCTAACTTTTATTAAATTTGGGGTTTTAATAAACTATTTTTCATTTTTTAGAAATCCTTTTCTTATAATTTGTTTTTATTCTAAGTTTAAAGTTCAGGTCTAGGTATTGAAAAGAAAGGGTAAGCCAAGTTTTAAATGATCCCATAATCTAATGTGGTAGGTTATAGTAGTAAGAGTTTAAATTAACTGCAGGGGATAGTAATATGCCTATGTTTCACATAGGGATTTTTGACCATGAAGACAACAATGGAAATAAAGTTAGGAGGTAGGACTCTCAGTTCCAAAGTCAGCACTTAACTCCAAGTTAATGCAGTTCACTGCTATTGATATAGTTAATGGCCATTTATAATCATGTTGAACATGCAATTTATTTCTAGTGAATTCATATAACCATAATAAGAATTAGCTCTTGGTGTAGTTCAATAGTATTCTATTTATCATTTTTTCCATGTTGGACAATAAACTAGATTGTATCAGATTGTATTGAAAGAAAAATAGCTTGTACAAGAATTGAATTCAGTCTCTCATGTAAGATTCATAGACTTTAAGAGGAGTTTTAGGAAGTAAGAGATCAAGAATATGAATAAAAGATATTGTGTGTTTGTATATTTTTTCTAATATCATCTTAGTGCTCAATTTTCTTTGTTTTAATCATATTTTTCATATTTTATAGTATGGTATCAGAGCATATAGACTTGGACCTATGGGGAAAGGTAATTTATTTGTGTAAGATTTTTTTTCTCTTATGGGGAAGACATTTAAAATGGCTGAAGTGTCATGTTAGTGCTCTATTTTCTCTATTTTGTTCCTACATTTTAGATTTTACTATTGGTATCATAACTATAAGGAAACAAGCAGGGATGGGTGTATGAAGATAACGTATCTTAGGGAATGTTTTAAATATATACATATTTAAAAGATTGCACCTATCAAAGGTGGAGATAAAATATTGTAGAAAGTTCAAATAGTTGCCACCACACAAGGTTTCCATGGGTTGCAAGAGAAAGAATCAAAGTAGTAAAAGATAGAAGGAAATGATAGATCATGAGAGTATGTAGTCTGTGAGATCAAGACAAGTGAAGGAAAAGATTAGGTAACTTATTTTTGTTAAATATTTTTAATAGAAAAGATGGGGAAAAAGTCTAAAAAATAGAAAATTTGAGTTAGATTGGTGAAAAGAATGTGTTGAATAGTGAATTGTTGAAATTGGAATAGTCAAATTATAAATTGTTAAAACTATTAACAAATTGAGAAATTATATGTTTGAAATTTTTTGTGAAAAGGATAATGTGGAGAAAGAATTGGAAAATTTTTAAAACGAAAATGACGAGTTGTAAAAAAAATCTTGTTGGATGAAGTCAAGAAGGAGAATGGATATATGAGTAAGAAGGTAAAGACTTCAGAAAAAGATATTGAGATCTTGAAATCAAAGCCATCAGTTTGTGATGATGCATGCAATAGAAGTGATACATATTCATTCAATATAGTTGATATAGACAAAGTTTCTATAGGAAAAGAGTTTAAAGATGGAGGTAAGAAAAAAATTGTAAGTATCGATGGAATTTTTCAGGATGATAAATTTTTCTTTTAAAGAATTATATTGGTTAAAAATGGAATTGAAAGGAAGTGAATTAGGAAATCATGGGCATGACATGAAGGAGCTCATTCAACCCATTTAAAGGCCAAAGTATGAAGGCCTAGGATTCAGTAAGAGAGATAGAGTTGATGTCATAAACATGAAAAGTTTAGAGAAATCAATTGAAAGAGCGCATTTTCCTCATATTTGTAGGGAAGGACATTTATCAAGGAAATGTTTGGATCTTCACCCTTGTAAAATTGTTTGGATTAGGAGTTATAATGAAAAATCATCTTGGAATAGAGATTACAATGGACAATCTACAAAATGTTGTACCCATATTGATTATGAATGGATCGGTGGGTACTATTGGTAGAAGGTCACAAAGATGTTGAAATGTTTGTATAAACTTCAAAAATTTCATGTCAAAAGTGAGAGTGGTGGATCAAGGTTTAGATGTTTGAGTGAAGTAGTCAACTACTTGTTTTAATTGGAACATGAATGTGTCATGAGTCTTCTCTATATTTGAGAAAGGAGAAGAAGACTAAGTCTTGTGATCTCTCATGAAAGAGAGAGATTAGTAAATGGTTAGCCTACTTCTATTAGAAGTACTATGTTAGTCTATAAGACTCTGATGATGAAGAGTTGCACTATGTGGTGCATGGATCAAATTGAAAGATGTGATAAAATTGAGAAACCCAACATCAAGATGGAGTGTTCAAAAAACCTAATATTTGACTCTCAGTTTGAAAGTCACCACTTACCTCCATGTTAATGTAGTTCATCTATATTGATATAGTTAGCGATCATTTATAATTAAGTTGAACATGCAGTTTATCTCTAGTGAATTATACATGCATAATCACTATTTTCTCTCAGTCATTCAATAGTAATCTATTTACAACAATGTAATAGATCAAGAATATGAATAAAAGATAATAGATCTCAGGAATATGATAAATAATAATGGTGATGGTGGTGTTGAGAATGGCTTGAAATTTAGCCTCAGCCAAAGAAGAATATATGTTGTAGAAGAAAACATTAGGGGTAGCTTCATTGGATTATGTTAAGGGCATTTATGATGAGTTGTTGTAGCCCATTTTGGTATTCCTCTACATTTTGAAAATGTGATGAGGTATGTTTCTTATCTTCAACAAATTTTATAACTTTGGTAAAAATGTTGTAATGAGTTGTTGCTTATCTTTAACAAATTTTAGAACTTTGGTAGAAATGTTGATTAATATAATTTGCATTTTTGAATAATTGTAATTTTTTTGAATAAATTAGTAAACTAAAAAAATGAAATGATTTTAAGAAAATTTTGTTGATTGTTACAATCATATGGAAATATTTCTTTACACTTATAAAAATAGATAATTTATTTGCAATGTAAACTTTGTATTTTATTTGATTTTGATTTATATTAGGATTTCAAATTTGAATGTTTGTGTTCTAGTGGTTTTATATAAAAATAGTTTTGGAATTTCATTATAGTTGATAAAGTGGTGTTCCAAGTCTTTTTGTAGTACAGTTTATCACAAATGTACACATAAAGTTCAATGACTGAAACTGACATAAGTTAGTGTTTGCAAATATTATTGCAAAATTTTTAATTTTTTCTAGAAATTTTATTAACTTGTCTCATGGGAAAATAAAGATTATGTAGAGCTTGAAGACAAAAGGGTTTAAATAAGGCTATTTATTAATTTGCCACATATGAAAAATAAAGATTGTGTAGGGTTCAATGAAAAATTAAAAAAGTTCAAATAAGACTAAATTGAATATGATAATAGCAACACAAATACACATACACCATTTTTTTGACTTTTAAATTGAGTAGTAACATGATAGAATAATCAAGGCAATGGCTAGAAAAATGTTCATGGATCCCAATCCACCTAGAAGATAAGGAATTAGAGTTCTGTATATAGTATATCATTAGATGATGAGGGGATGCAATATCACTAAACTTTTGTACTCTTCAAAGTCCAGTTTTCCCATTTCTGAGATATATTTATGGAGATGAAAAGAAATTTTCTTATCTAAGATCCCATTTGGTTGTAGGCATTGGAATTGAGAATAATAATTTATATTAAGAATAGGAATAGCTATTCCAAAAATTACTATTTTTTGGAATGGACATAAGCTCATTTTAAGGGCAAAATGAGAATATGAACTTCTATTCCCTATTCCAATTGGTGCATCAAATGTAAAATAGAAAACATATTCCTAATTTCCTATTCATATTCCAACAACCAAATAAATTTGAATTTGAATAGATAATTTCCTTGAAGAAAAAGAAGAGCCCACAATATTTTGCTCTTGATTCAATGCAAAATTGCATGACAATATTGCTTTGTTCATGTTCCTTGATTGATGGATGTGTAACCTAATACTGTAAGATTGAATTGAAAGTAAGGTGTAACAAAAATAACAGCTCTCTTAATAGCTCTGACAGTCCACAACAAAAATAGAAAGCATAAGTTTCTTTCATGTTTTTGAGGGGAAAATATTGTGCCAAACCAAATATATAAAAAAGATACAAGGAAGCACATAGAAGAATAAAAATAAAGTAGATGCATGGTCTTTCAAGTTACTAAATAGATGACCCAGAGTAATAATTATATTGCACAAGGTTATGGAATTAATGTTAGCCAAAGAAGTAAAATTGATTCAATTAGAAGGGTCTCTTTTGGTTTTCTAATACTTCATTTTTCATTTGAAGAAGAAAAATGTATTAGATTCTCCAAAGCATCAAACACTATTTTGGTATCTACCAATTATATTCTGTTCAATCACCTAGATTGTGACATATCTGTAAGTCTTGAATATTTTTGCAAAAATGTCAAGTATTTATTATTTATTATTCAACAGAACAATAGAACACAAACATGCACACCATTATGTTAGGGTTCAAAGTGTAGTTATATCAAAGGATCCTAGGAAAACTATAAAGGAAAAGAAAAAAGCTTGATGCCTTAGTTTCAATTGGTTTATTTCTTCTTTGCCCTACTTCATAAATAATATGAATTGAAAGCCCCCTCATTTTTTGCATGCATCACTATTCAGATTTGATGACTTTTATCATAAAGATTTTTCTCTTAAAATTATATGCTAAAATTGGAGCTTTGGAACAAGGCACAAACATTCATCAAAGCATGAGAGATGAAAAAAATTTAAATGTGGAACCATTCAAAAGGCATCTGATAGAGAGCATTTTGTATAAACTCTAATGATGTAGGAAGTGTGGAACCTTAGGAAGGGCACATGAACTGTCTGATAGAGTTCAATGTGGAGCCTTAGGCAAGGCACACAAACTGTTTGATAGAGTTCTTTGCAAAGATGTGTTTAATTTCATATAAATTATAATGATTTAAGGCAATGAACATAATGGATTTTTAGGAAATGCAATTCTTTGGCCTATAGTCAACTTCTCCAACCCTCACTACTATCCTTACTGTAGAAATGCAACAACATATGCAAGCAGATTTGAAAATGAAAATGAAAATAAAATAAACAAGTTTGGAAATAGAACTCCATTTGAGAAAAGAGGATGCTCTATTTTGGAAGAACATAAAAAAACTTCATTGCAGTTTTATAAAACAATATAAATTGTATAGTTTTATTAAAACTAAAGCCACCACAACTTCACACACTATGGATTAGTTTCCAAAACAAATTGAATGGATAGAAGAAAACTCTCATAATGCTAAGTCTTTTTATACAAGATTTTACTGCTTATAAAATTAGGGCTAGAATAAACTGACTAATAGAAAAAAATAAAATTGTTGCACCTTTTACAATATTAAATTCATTTATAGCTTTTAGATACCACTTTGATAGCACAAAGGACATAAAAGAAATAAATAGAAAAGATTACTGATACAATTAAAAATTAATAAAATTATGCTATAGTGGAGTATTAAAATTTAAAAAATTGCAACTTGATTATTAATAACAATAGTCATTTTATTATTTAAATTTGGAGCAAATTGTGTAGTTGTTTTGTAACTGATGGATAGAATGGAAAGACTCAAAAATATTGAAATAAATTAATTCTGCGTGAGAAATTTTTTATTTCACACACTAAAATTTATATCTAAAATAAATTCCAACTATCATGAAAGAAATAATCTTGGAGATTCTGAGAGAGGTTATTTTTAGTAAATTAAAAACAAGCTGTGGCAAAGAAGGATGCTGAGAATAAGCAGCCTTACGAACCTTCATAAAAAATTATTCCCTCTGTTAATTTACTATATATATTTGTAACACTTGTTTCTATAGGAATTCAAATCCATGATGAAGCTATAGCAGTAAAATGCTATTACAACCTATGAAAACCTTTTGATGGCGTACGTATCACTACTTTGGAGACATTTTTTTCTTAAGCAACGTCGTTTGTTCATATACAAAAATCAATAGTTGAAATACCAATTTAAATACCATAGGAGAACGTTAATAAAAATGATTGGAACATTCTAAATATATAGTTCAAGACTTTTAACTAATGACTTTGAGACAATCATGCGCAATTTTAATAGAGGAAATCATCATTATTCTAGCCAACTCCAAAACATGAGAAAAGTACTAACAAAAACTTCCTCTGTTTCCATATCCTTTAAATATGACCACATTGCTACAAGCTAATTAATTATATTTAGAAAGAGTCAAATGCCAAACTAGAATGAATAAATAAATAAAATTACAAATAACATAGTTAAATGAAATATCAGTCCATTAAATGCAATGATTGTAGCTTGAGCACCATTTGAGCGTTTGACTATCCTTGCAGCCACTGCAAATGTTAAGAGCTCATATAATCAATATAGATGATATTTTAAGGCACCACCGCATCATCCATAAGAAAATTATGGGCGTAATGATCATATTCTGTCATTTACCTTCTCTCATACACTTCTGCGTTAATTTGCTAAGAAGCATTTTTTGGTCTTAAATGTTAGGGGTGATCATTCAATAACAACTATACTATTCACAAGAACCTTCTTGCACTTCATTTTATTTATATCTACTTTTTCTATGAGCATATATGATGAAGAGAGAGGATCTTAAACAAAAACGAAAAATAGAATGTGAGGAAGAGTTAAACTTAAAACTTGAAAATTCATTAAAAGGTTTGTTAATATAAGGCAGGGTATTCTGGATGCTGAATACAACACATGCCAATAGATTGAAAGCATTCGAACTGCATGGATGTAAAACTAATTAGTTCTATTGTACATATTTAAAAAATGTGTGAAGCATATACGGATAAATCAAAATAATAAATTAAATAATTAAAAAAGTGAACTCCACCACCATATCATGTAACACATACAATTTCTCTTTCTTGTACATAATTTTCAACATATTTCTTATAAACTTATCAATATATTAGATAAATATTTTTTATTCAATCCAAAGGAAAACCTATTTAATAAGTCAATAAGGCATCTACTCTAACTTAGTATTAAAAAAGTAAAGAAATTGTAACTCTATTTTCTTGCCAGATTTGGATTGGGGCGTTCGTATTCCTCCAAGGGAATACATCTTGATCTTAAACTTTAAGGGTTGACCCTTTGGTGAAATTTTGAGGCATCTTCTTTCTATCTCCTACAACCAAGGTTCATACCTCAAAGGGTTACTCCCTACTAAGTTAACAATTGAGATATTTACTTGCAAGATGTCAAGAGGGGAGTTTTTAAAATTCTAAGGGACTACATCTACATCCAAAATTTGAGAAGGAAACACTTTAGGGGAAAGATGTGGCTTCTTACTTGTAGTGTTTACAATTGAGCACCAAACTTTACATGGTTACTCACTCTTGCATCAACAATTAAAAGTACTTGAAGATCTTGTATCATAACTCTAGAGCCATTGTATGTGTGCTAAGGGGTAATTGGGCTTCTTCAGACACATAAAACATGATCAAATAGGTCAAAATAGGCCATAATGTACCCTGTTACCCCTTTTGACACATTGGATCACATTGTGGTTGCCGAGGGGTCCTCAAACCTCTAAATACACAAATAATGTGAATCATTATATCATAATATTTAATAGAGTGCCCTATGACCCCTTTTGACCCTTTGAGTAATATTATTTGTTCTTGTGGGTCTTCACATCCATAAAATATGATTAAATGGGTCAAAAGAGGTCATATTGTACCCTATGACCCCCTTTGACGCATTGGATCACATTGTGTTCTTAGGGGTCCTCAAACCCCTAAATGCATAGATAATGTGAATCATTGTATCATAATGTGTCATAGTGCACCCCATAACCCATTGTGACAAATTGAAATCATAATATATGAACTAAGAGGTCCTCATACCCCTTAAGAAACATATAATGCAATTCAATAGTTCAAAATGTGTCATAGGCTACTTTATGACCCCTTTTGACCCTTTGGATGACATCATTTGTGCTTGCAGGCCCTCACATTCGTAAACACATAGATAATATGAAGAAATGAATCAAAAGGAATCATAAGGTATCATATGACCCCTTTTGAGCCACTAAAACCATTACATCAGTGCTAAAGTATCCTCAAACCTTTTAAGACACACATTATGTGATCCAATTGGTCAAAAAGGGTCATCAAAAACCCTATGATCCTTTTTCACCAATTAGATCTCATTATGTGTTCATAGAGGTTTTTGGACTCCTAAGGACATAATATGAATGAATTGGTCCAAAAGGATCATAGAGTACCCAATCACATCTTCGCCCCTTAAGAAAAACATAATATGATACAACAATCAAAAGGATTCATATGATATCCTATGAGCCATTTGGTCCATTGGTTTACATTGTGTCTTTAGGGTTCTGAGGACCCCTAAGTACACATGATGAGATTCAATCTAAGGTAGTACCATATGATATTTTTTAACCCATTTGATCAAATTGTGTGTGTCTTAAGGGTTTAGAGGAACCCTTGTCATGCACCAATTGATTCTAGTGGATCAAAATGGGTAGTATGGTACCCTATGACCCCTTCTAAAATAGTGATTCACATTGTTTCTATCTTTAGGAGTCTGAGGATCCCTAAGAACACATAATGTGATCTAATAGGTGTGATGGGGTCATATGGTTCCCTATGAACCATTTTTACTCATTGTATCCTATTATGTGTATCCTAAGAGGTTCAAGGACCCATCAACACGAGTATAATGAATCCAATAGATCAAATGCTTCATAAAGTACATGACCCCTATTAAATCATTCATTTTCATTAGCTATGTTCTTAGAGCTTTGAAAAAACATAATATGGTCCAACTGGTCAAAAGGGTCATAAAGTACTCTATGATGACTTTTCACTTATTGGAACTATTCTATGTGTGCTAAAGGGTTATGGACCCACTTAAGACACATATAATTTGATCCTATAGGTGAAAATTTGTTATAGTGTATCATATGATCCTTTTTGACCCACTAGATCACATAATGTGTATTGAGATATCCTCAAACCTCAACAGACATAGATAATACAATGTGATATGTCAAAGTAGGCCATAGGATACTTTATGAACTCTTTTGACACATTAGAGCCATTATATGTGTACTAAAGGGTCCTTGGACTATTTAACACATAGATAATAGAATCCAATAAGTTTGAGAGATTGGATCATATTACCTATTCTTAGTGGTGTATCAACCCCTAAAGACATGGATAATGCAAACTGATTTGACAAGGGGAAATAGGGTACCCTATGACCCATTTTGACCCATCAAAACTATTGTATTTGTGCTAACAACTCCTCATAGACCTTAAGACACACATAATTCTATTCAATGGGTCAAAAGGGGTCATAGGGTATCCCAAGGCACATTTTTACCCATTAGATGATATTATATGTGCTTATGGCCATCAGGTACTTAAAGAAAAATGTGATCCATTAGGTCAAAAGGGTTTATAGGGTACCCTATGGCCCCTTTTGATTGACTAGAATTCATTATGTGTGTTTTAATGGGTGAGATGACCCCTTAGATCACATATTGTGGTTCTAGTATGTCAAAATGGGTCATAGCTTACCTTATGATTCCCTTTGGCCAACTAGACTCTATTTATTATCTCTTTAGGACTATAAAGATCCCTAAGGATAAATAATGTCATCCAATGGATCAAAATGAGTCATATTCTACCCTATGACCCTTTTTTATCCCTTTCATTGCATTTTCTATGTCATTTGGGTTCAAAGACCTATAAACACACATAATATTATCAAGTGGTTTAAAAAGTGTAATAGTTGACCTACTAAAGCATATGATGTTTTTCTTAAGGTGTTTGATGATTAAAAAAAATAGAATATTTGTACTATTAGATTGTATTAATTAACCTATAAATTATACTATATGTGTCTTAAGGGGTCATAGTTGATCTATTGGATTAAAATCATGTAGAGTAGTTCCAATGGGTTAAAATGGGTCATAACTTACCTTCTAACCCTTTTTGACATATTGGTTCATATTATCTATGTATTTAGGGGTCTAAGGAGCCCAAAGATCACAGAGTGTGATCCAATAGATCAAAAGGGAGCATAGGATACCCTATGATCCCTATTAAGTAATTAGAATTTGTTATGTGTGTTTAAACCACTCTGATAAGTTTATCACACATAGAATGTTTCAAATGGGTTAAAATAGGTCATAGGGTAACCTATGACCCCTTTTGATCCATTTGTTCATGCTATCTATACCCTAATGAGTTTGAGGACTCCTAAGAACACATAATGTGACATTTATTTGTGCTAGATCAATACAAGGATATATTTTTATTTTATTTTGATCGATAAACGGCCAAGGCCATGATAATTTTATTATTAATTGAAATGAAAATTTACAAAGGCTTACAATAGCTTGCTCCATTCAAACAGGCACTAGTAGGAAAGAACAGAGAAGAAAACGTCCAGTCTTGCTCGAGAAAGATGTCCTATATTATTATAGAATAAAAGGGTCATACCCCAGTGAACTAAATCTATGTATATATTATGTATACAAAGTTACAATCAATAAGGGGTTATACCCCTAATGATAGCATCTACATTTGAATATCCATTGCAACCTTCAATAGAATTTAGTCCATAGATTCTTTGACGAATAGAATCTGAAGGTTGAATGTGGCTACCAACCAGGTAAACATGTTAAGAGGTTAGAATTAGGGACACAAGCATATGATATACCATCTAAGGGGAAAGGAAGAAACCTCCCATGAAAAGACAAATACAAAATAATATGCTAAATTAGACTAGAGGACACAACAAGAGACTAAATGAGAACCAAAATGTGATAAGATGCTCCCTACTTTACAATAATTAAAAAAGTAGTCCCTGCATGCTAAAATTAGTTGAATGAGTTTCAATCTAGATAAAACATTAATGATACTACACATTGTTCGAAACAGAGAAAGAAGAGATCCTATGCACTAAGGCAAGCAATTCAATAATTACCAAAGGGGATAAAGGAAAAACACAATAGAGGACATAGAATAACAAAGGATATAGAACCTATAATGCATGAAAAAGAGAATCACAGGAAGGGTTCAAGACAGGTAGTTGAGAGGCTCAAAAATTGAGGAACAACCAAAAATCTGATCCATACCTCTGCTTCCAAGAAAAATAGAGCCACACCGCATGAAGTCATGCCATGATCGAATGGAACACATGCTAAAGTGGAAAACAACCAAATACAACATAATATTCTGAAATGATATTACTCCTATCCCAAAATCTAGCAGCATTCAAGAATATGAGAGAAGACTAGGGGACCAGACCGAGTATCCACGATATAAATAGAGAACTCTTATCGACAGGAAGAATTCAATTTGACAGCCCTCTCCTTTAAGAAAAAATTAATCCATTAAAGGGATCCATACTATCCATATATACTAAGGAAATACCTATTGAAACACAATCGACAACCAAAGGATACTCTAGCAGTTATCACCATAACATAACATAAGAGAATGAATTAAAACTAAAGAGCTAAAAACTACATAAAATATCAGCAAGAAATGAAGACTTTCATCCCCGATTAGAGTCCATGTATTAAATCATAAAATATTGACCTAAATGATATATATGCATAAACCAGTTAAATTAACAGATCTATAACTTGAAAGCTAATGGATTTAAACAAAGAGGGAGATTGCGAAAAAAGGGCATACGCCAAAGTCTTAACAAGACATTTTGAAAGCAACAAATAAATAGGCAACCCATATTCAGAAAGAGACCTATTTTAAGAGATGTAAGCCAGCCTGATCATTGCCCAAGCAGAATTTTTCAAACTACCCACATTTAGAATATGCATAAACCGAATCCTCAAAATAAAGCAAAATCTCCATAGCCAAGGATTGAGATTATCCTTAATAGTAGCCATTTATTATATATAAAAACCAAGAAGTTCTCATGCACAAGGAAAAAACTAGGAGAGAGAAGTTGTGCTATAATGACTATACATATGTAACATACTAAGGTACTAAACTAGAAAGTTGTAAGCGTACTAAAAAAATTGCTTACTTTGGATAAAAAACCCTATTAATATGATTCTAGTCCTAAGGGATAATCATATTTCAACCATACCTCTACCTTCCTTCCATAGGACCATGATCACATTTGCGATGTCACTGAACTATTCCACCTGGTGATTCAACGAGAGCTCAAACTCAAATTTTCTTCTGCTCATTCTTTCTACATTTAGAGTGTTGAAGTCCAAATCATTCAAATTCTCGAATGTCACCTTGAGCTGAATGTAGGCATTAAAGAGATGGAGATAATTAATTAGCCATTCCACATTATCTTTAGGAATGATGCCCCTCTAGCGAAGAAGAAAATTCAGGATGGCCTCAATCTTTGTCCACTCATGATAAAATGTCAAGTTCTCTAGAATGACCAGAGATTGGTAGTGGAGAGCTATGTCTAGATCCAGATGACCGAGTGGAAGATTCATATATTTCTCAAGGAAGGGAATCTGGAATTTTTTGTCTATACTAAATACCACTTGTTCAAGCCCCTTTCTCCAAGAAGGGACAAGCAGGTTGTGACAAAGCCTAACTATGTTATCCATTTGAACTTTGGCTCTTACCAGATAGCCAATGAATGACCCAATGATATCACTATTTTTTCTCCAAGTGTATTGATAATCAAAAACCCCTTCACCTAGGGCTTTGTTGATTGCAAACCATGTCATGTCATCCACTGGGTGTAAAATTTGACTCCACCTTTTCAGTTTCACTGCTCCACAAAAGGCCATAGTGCACTTCTTTGTAACATGAAAGAGAGATATATTGGATTCCATGCTCAACAATGATAGAGAAGTGCAGAATCCATCTGATAACACCCAGGGGATGCACAAGGAAACTTCTAGAAGATAACATATAAACTACAAGGGTGAATGCATAGATGTAGATAAACAATGATAAATAAATGCTGAGCCAGAGCTCATGATCAACCATGATGGGGAAGATAATTACACAATTCTCCTGACAATCACACATATGAAACTAGCACCAAGATGATGTGAACAGTACCACAACCATCCATCTCAACTAATAATTATTAATGCTAAGCCGAAGGGAACAATATATATAAATAAAATAGATAAAGGAATGAATAAACTAAATTAGATAAAATTATACTTAATCTATCGGAACTTAGAGTAGGGTAGATATTAATTATAGTTAAAATGGGTCATATTAGTATTAAATAGGCTAAAATTTATGACTACCTTATGTAAGGGTATAAATAGAGGAATCTAGGAAATTAAGGAGCCAGAGAGTAACCATCATTTATAAGCATGGAGTTAACTCCATTTGCTCCTAAGTTAGCTAGATGATCTTCAAGTTGATTACCTTCCCTATAGATATGGTTGATCATATAGTCATCAAGCTTGTCTATAAGGGACAGAGCCACTTCTAGTTGAGAATTGAGTACCCAACTGGGAGTGGACTATTTCCTTATAGCATTCACAATAATTTGAGAATCGCCTTCAATAAAAACTTTAGATAAATTAACCTTAACACATAACTTGATTCCTTCATGGAGGGCCCCAAGTTTAGCTATATTATTGGATGTGGGTAGAATCGACTACGCTTTTTTTGGCAATCCAAAGACCATCCTCATTATGAATGATGCATCCAATACCAGCAGTACTTGGGTTTCCCCAAGCTACCCCATCAAAATTTAGTTTAACCCATCCAGGGGGAGGTGGCTCCCATTTACAATTCTTCCTGGCCTCTTTATTGACCTTAGAGTAGTACAAAGGGGGATTAATCAGATTAGGCCAGGTTTACTTCATGAGGCCATCCCAATTGGAGAATGAGCCTTCTTCTAGGTTCACCTTCCTTAAGTATGAATTAATAGTCTCTACTATGCAATCTTCTATTTTGGATATAAGATTCTCAAGATTGAGATCCAGATTACGAAAGATACATTGATTCCTTTCCTTCCATATTTCCCAAATCATGATAGAAAGCGAGGTATTCTAAAGTTTACTATAGACACCAATTCCATTAAAAGATGTCCATCCTCAAAGAAAATCAGTAAATGATTTAGGAAAGGGGGATGACCACCCTAGCATCCATCTAAACCATTCCCAACATCTTTGAGAATAGGGGAAAAGATAAGAAGATGATCCACATTCTCTGAACTTTGGTGACAGAGAGCACATCTAAAAGGGCCTTGAATACCAACAATGTTTAATCTATCCATAGTGAGGATCCTATTTTGAATAGCAAGCCAAAGAAAGAAGCTGGCTTTTAGAAGGTAGGAGGGATCCCAACAAAGCTTAAGTGGGATGTCCATGGATACTGGTTTATTGGCTTCTAGAATGGCCTTGTATCCATCTTTGACATTGTATTTCCCATTATTGGAAGCTACCCAAATAAGTGTCTCTTTTGTTAGACTGTATAGGTTTCCTACCTTCCACCAACTTCTCAAATTGGTTGATTGATTCTTCATCAAGATCTAAACCTTTGAGAGATTTCCAATTCCAAGTTGGAGAACCTTTGAAGTCTGCCAAACTACAATAGTTCCTAACTTTGTTGCCCCAGAGCTTAGTTAACCTATTTTTAAGTGTCAAGGGGACCTTGTAGGAAAAGAGTGGAGGTTTACCTTCCTAGGAATCTTCCCAGAATAATGCCTCTTCCCCATATCCAACATCCCAAGTTAGGCGTTTATTGATCAAATGGCGACACTTCATCATAAAATTCCCAACATTCAGAGCCTTTAGGAGGAGAGCTAATTTTGAAAATTGAAAGTGGGTCCTCTGTAATAAGGTATTTATTATAGAGGATCTTAGCCCATTTACAATTGTATTTATGGTATAGCCTCCAAATGAGTTTTACCCCTAAGGTTTTGTTTTGCCACTATAGGTTTTTAATCCCTAAACCCCCAAGGGTCTTGGGTTTACAAATATTTTCCCACTTGATAAGAGCTAATTTATTGTCATTGTCTCAATTGTTCCAGAGAATTTTCCTGATTTTAGAATCAAGTTTTTTAAGATTTTTTTTAGAAAGAGGGAGGCATGACAAAGGGTAAGTCGGGATGGCTGAAAGCACTGCATAGATCTTAGTGCATTTTCCAGCCTTGGTGAGCCATCTATCCTTCCAGGAGCATAATTTTGAATCCAATTTTTCAAGAGTATCATCCCAAACCTTTCTTGATTTTGAACCTTTCTCTAAAGCTATAACCAGATATTTACGTGGGAAGGTTCCTTTCTTGAAACCCATAATCCTAAAAATTTGTGATTCCATATCCGACAAGGTATTTAAGAAGAAAATTTCAGATTTGAGAGCATTGACCTTATATCCTGAGGCGTCCATATATAAATCCAAGATACCTTTAAGGGAGCAAGCTTCATAGATCTTACTCTTACCTAGGTGAATGGTGTCATCAGTGAATTTCTGATGTGTAATATTAGGCAAGTTTTTTGTGACAGCAATACCTGATATTCTCTACTTATTATAAGCATCCATCATAGCTCTCCCAAATGCTTCTTCCATGATGATGAAAAGAGAGGGAGAAAGAGGATCCTCTTATCGGATGCCTCTCAAAATATCAAAATATCCTTTAGGTGTACCATTGACAAGGACTGAGATTTTAGGTGTTGAGATTAGTTTGAAAATTAAGTTAACCCATTGATGAGAGAATCCAAATGATTCTAACATCTTGCATAGGAATCTCGAATCCACCATATCATAAGATTTTTGGATATCCAATATCATGAGCATACATGCTTCCTTATTAAGGCCTACAGAGTGAATAATCTCTTGAATGGTGATGATGCCATCAAGGATGGATCTACCAGGCATGAAACTAGTTTGTTCGTCAGAGATAATCTTGGGGATAATCTCTTTAAGCCTATTAACTAGAACTTTGGAGAAGATTTTATAGACTGTATTGCACAAGGCTATTGGTCTGTAATCACCTAGAGATTTAGGATCACATTTCTTTGGAATCAAATGAATGAAGGAATGATTGATTTCAGCAAGGATGAAGCCACCATTTCTAGAAGCTTTGATGGCTTTCCAAAGATCCTGACCTATAATATCCCAGCACTTTTGGAAGAAGAAGGCCTAGAATTCGTCTGGGCCCAGTGATTTATCCAGGTTCATGTCAAAAACCACTCTCTTGAATTATTCTAAAGTGATGGGTCTATTAAGGTTTTTGTTGTCATCTTGGGTAACAATTTTAGGAATAAATTTTAAAAGACTAGATTGCATAGTATAATTTGAGCATTGTTGGTTATTCAGTAAATCCTGAAAGTAATAAACAAAGGTGTCTGCTATTTCTCCAAGATTTTCAGATCAGTTACCTAACCGGTCTTTAATGCGTGTGATTCTACTCTTAGCTCTGTTATATAAGGTAGAATTGTGAAAAAAAATTGTGTTGCCATCACCCTCAGCCAACCATCTTTCTCTTGATTTTTCTCTCCAAAAGATTTCCTCTTTGGATAGGATAGACTCTTTCTTTGCTAGCAATTCCTTTTCGAGGAGATAGCTACTGTTGTCCATGTCCTCACTGATAACCTTTGAATTTAAATTTTTAAGTTTATTTTTTATATCCAACTTTTCTTTGAATATGTTATTAAATTGTTCTATTCACTCCTTTAGCATCTTTAATTTTTGGATAAAGACAAACATTTTAGATCCTACACAGTTGTCTTGGTCCCACCATAATTTGACATTGTTAAGGAAGTTTGGATCTAGAAACCACATCTTCTCACATTTGAAAGGGTATCTAGTTGGCTTGTGAGGCTCAATAATTTCAAATCTGACCAAGAAGTAGTCAGATCTAGCAATGGGAAGAATTGAAGATTGAAAATTTAAGTTGTTGATGTCCAATTCACCTTTTATTAGAAATCTATCAAGCTTTTTTGCGATATAGGAAAAGTCCTTTCTCCTGTTGTTCCATGCATAGGTCCCATTACTAGTAGGAACATAAATTAAATTGTGTAGTGCCCATCATTCTTTAAAGTCTCTAGATGCTTGTGATAGCACTTGTGAACCTCCTATCTTCTCCTTAATATCTAAGATTGTATTAAAGTCACCCCCTAATATATAGAGTTTGTTATCTAGACTTTCCAAGAGTTGACCAATCTCATTCCAAACTAGTAGTTTATTCATATTGTTAACGAGACCATACACATTAATAATTGTAAAATTTAAATTTGATTTTAAACTTTGTACCTTGCCACTAATCCAGTTTTTATTACAATTATGAATATCACTATTGACCTTCCTAGGGTCCCAGAGGATTCCCAAACCCCCAGAGGCCCCTAGAGATTCTTGAAACACATAACACCATACTCCAAGCATTTTGCTAAATTTATCTATTTCTACTAAATTTAATTTAGATTCCTGAATAAGAATAATATTAGAATTAAAGGATTTGAGGTTATGTTTAAGTAACCTCTTTTTGCTAGGGCCATTAAGGCCCCTAGCATTCCATGTGGTGAGTTTCATACCTGAGTGAGAAGACACTTCCCCTTCCCATTGTGAAATAGTTGATCTATCTTCTGCCAATCCTAGTTGAGACTCTCTAATTCTCTAAGTTCCTTTAGTGACTTTCTCCGTCTTTTGCCTTTTATCTTACCACAACACGAAGACTTAGGCCCAATTTGTGTCATGTGGATCCCAAGCTATCCAATGTTAATCTTTGTTGTCTGAACTATGTCAATCTTTCTTGCTAGCAATTGTTCCTGATGCTCTGAGTTACTTTCTTCAATAATCTGGTTATGTATTTTGGATTGTTTGGAAAATGTTGAAGCCAATTCTTCCATTTGAATATTCAATATATCTCTTTTGAGATTTTCACTAGAATAGTTCTCACCACCCAATTTAAGGACCCTCTAAATGAGTTCCTCCTTTTGTGTTACTAATGACTTATCAAGATTGTTTGGACTGAAGACTTGGACCAACTCCTCAGTAAGTTGATTGATCATTACAATGTCATCCTTTGCCATATCTACTTTATCATATGAAGAATCCGAAATACCTCTCTCATTCAAAAATTCTTGGAACTCCAATATTGGTAGATCTTTTTCTTGAGTCTCTCCCTTGTGTGCCTGTTGGTTCATGCTATTAGGAGTAAAAGGTGAGCTATTGCTAGCAATGAGAGTCTGCCAAAATTTACTAAGTATTGCGGGTGGATTCACCATGTTATCTGAAGCTAGGGGCAGAATTGAAAGAGAGGAGTTTGTGTCCTTTCGTGATTCTTTTTCATTTCTTATTTTGCATGAGGTGAATAGCATAAGATTTTCCCTCTCCTCTAAAAGACTTGCTCCTTTATCCTCTAGGTGACCTGCTTGATACAGAGTGTAGGCTTCTTCCATATGAGGATTTACATTAATTAAATTTCCATCATTATTTGATCTATTTGATTCTATTATTGCCCTCTCTTTATCCCATACATTTGGCTGATCCTTCTCTGGAATGAAGGGAGAAGAAGGGTACTCAGTCGGGGTCTGCCAGAATTTGGATATTCCTTTGGTTCCTTTACTGCTAGGATTCACTAGCTTTGGTTCAACCTCTCTCTATGAATGCAACCACTCCTAGTCTTGATTTTCTACTATAATGGAGGTGTTGTTCCTTCCCATCTCTATTGTAGTGAACAGAAGAGTGTTTTCTTTTTCTAATATGTCTAGATTTAGCTACTTATTTCTATCTTTGACAAATCCAATTCCAGAGACCTCTTTGCTTCTGTATATTTCTCCTATTCTACATGATAACACTTTAGAGAGACCTTCTTCTTCTTTGTTTCTTGTTTTAGGTATAGTTATTACTAGGCCTTCCTTATCACTCCTTTTTATATCTTTCTGTACATCCTACTCAAAGTGTCTCACAATTATATTTGGTTCTGTGTTAAGATGATTTAGGCCACCCCAATCTTCCTTGCTGGTACTGACATTTTGATTTTCCAAATCTACTAAAGTTGTAACTAAGCTCTTTCCTTTCTCTTTATCATTGTTAGTATCTTTGATGTGTATAGAAGAAAACTCTTCTCCGATCTCAACAGTATTCTCCTTGCTATTTTTTTGTTGTGGTTTAGTAGATTCATATCCACTAATTTTAGTATCATTTCTGATTACATTTGTTTCTTTTTTCTTATGTTTTTTTTTTAATCTCTTTGGGGATCTACCAACCTTCCCCCCTTTAGTTTTTGCCATGAAGTCTGATTTTGGAGCTGATGAGGAATCTTTCGCCTTGCCTATTATGATGCAGTTCAAAGAGATCCTTGTCCCTTTTTGTGTATTCTATTCATTCTGATTCTCTGAATGGGAGATCTTCTTACCTTGTTCCTGGTTCCTGATGTTTATTACAAAGCTCAACCTATAGAATTTGCTTCTAAAATCTGAGGTAAGGGGAAGGATCTTGGGTTTGATTTTGTGTAACTCATCAGATCTCAAGATGTCAATGATTTTCCCTTTATACATTTGAAATTTAATGTCCTAAGAAGCTTTACCTATTTCAACTCTCTTTTGGATTTCTGATGGATGTTTAATGTTGACATTAATGAGGATTCTAACATTATTATAGTTGAAAAAAGATGCATCAATAGCTATGACTTCACCAATTGCAGAATCTAATGAATAAATAATGTCTATATCCCACAACTCTGGAGGGAGAGAAATTAGGCTAAACCATGAGGGGATCATGCAATCAACCATTTCTAAGTGAAAATTATGGAACCATTCTACGAATTTGACACAGTAGCCTTTAAAAACTAATTCAGAAATAGAAATGAGTTCTTTTTTAACAAATTCTTCCTCACATTTTAAGAAAAATATATTGTCTGAATGGTGAAAGATACTTACCTATTCCTGATAGTTGTCTTTTAGCCACTCTATTAAAAGAAAGATATCTTTTAGCAGACCATTCGAGATAGCAAAAACCCCTTTCTTAAGACAATCATACCAGGTGTCATCTACTACTTCAATTGAAATCCTAATAGGCTTATCTTGGGGTTTCTTTGGGGGGGACCCTGAAGTTGTCTTAGGGTTAGATGACTGGTTGGTATTGATTTGTCTGTGATGAGGGGGGATATAGGAAGAAGGGGAAATGGGCTTATAAGGAACCTTAACAACTAGGATCGTGGCCACCTGCGATTTTCTCACTGAATGGGATAAAGGGTTAATATGCTTAGACTGTGCATATCTAGTTAGGTTAAAAACTCGAATTTGGTCATCTAACTATTCAACGGTAAAGAATGGGAGATGGTCAAGGGTTTGAAATCCACTTGAGGAATTAGAGGAGGATTCTACAATGTCCTTCTTACCTTGAAGCCCTCCTACCCAAAATTGGTGTAGATTTCCTCCTGCAGGTTCTTCCAAAGCTGAAAAACTATTGGTCGTCAGAACCTCAAATCTAGCATCTGCTTTCCCAAACAATTTGTTATGATTTTTGCTATGGAGGTCTCTGGGATGCTTCTTTCGGTTCTGATGCCTCCATTTTTGGCTTGAATTTACCGCAGATTTCATATTCAAATTTGACATTTACGCACACAAAGCAGAGCCACATTGAAAAGATTTTTTTTGGTGAAATATGATCTATACAAGGATATTAGTTTTCCATTGAAAAGGTGTTTTTTTTTTGCATCATAATGTTGTTTATAAACATTTTGCAAATTTGAATGAAGGAGAATAAGTAAAATGTTTAAATAGTCATATATATGTAGAAATAATTATGTGCTATAAATAGGATTTGACTTCAAAGACATAATTATATCTAAAGTAGTGTTATATATAATTATGTCTTATATTGGTAGAAGAAAACATCTAGTTAGCCTTGCTAAATTCATCTAAGGATTTAAAATTTCTCTCATTATTATGTTGCTGATTACTCATTTTTTATCATAGCAAAATGTTTTTTTCACATAATATAGTCTAGATATTTTTTTGTTCTATGCTTCACACAAGCTTTTACATTGTATTCATATTACATGTGTAAGATGGATGTTCTCAGCACAAAAGTTCTTATACCTATTATTTATGTATCTATGTTTAGCCAATAGTGGCATGTTGTGATGGTTAATTTGTTGTGTTGTTATCCTTGCCATCAAGGTTCAAATCTCGTGGGGATGAGGTCCCCCATTTGTGGCCTCACTGGTTCATAGCTCCAAGTCAAAGCGTTTACCCCTCTTTAAAAAAAAATAAAAAATGTATCTATGTTTAGTAGTTTTTGACCCTAAAAATAGATATTTAGTAGTATATTGACAATACTAATATATTCATCTCAACTATTGAAAATAATTACCAATCCAAAACATTTTAATCTTAACCTAAACTTATAAGAATTGTATTTAATTTTTATTTAAAAATCATTTAATTAACTGAAACAATAATTTCAACTAAGAATCAAATGTCAAAAAAAAAAATATTAATCAATAAAATACAATATAAAATAGTAGAAAAAATAGTTGTAACCTTATTAGATTCTCTAATAAAATAAGAGACCAGCATGAATAAAAATTTAAATAATTAATTAGGTATTGTAACATTATAGTTTTATTACTATATTCTATCGAGTTAATTAACATTTAAGATATATTTTATTAGTACATTCGAGCTAGTGGATTAAGAGTAAGAATACTTGTTCATAATAAGCTAATCTTCCAAATTATCACCGGCCAGCCTTTCAAAAGAAATTACCATATTAGCACATAGTGAATTAAAGTGTGATAAAATTCATCCACTCTATCTCACAAATTACTCGCTGTCGCAACTATCTTCCACGCATTTATTGTGATCTAGAGTATTCTTCAATAGAAGTCTAGATGAATGGTTTTCGTTAAACACTTGAAATTAATTATCCGTATATTCTTCACGCATATTTCAAGGATGTACAATAATACTGTTTAGTTTTGCGTTCATGCAATCCTAATGCTTTAAATCTGTTGGCATGCGGTGTATTAAGCATTGCGAACGTCCTGCCTTATATTAAGAGACTGCTGAATGAATTTTCCACAATGTTTTTCACTCTTCCTCGCATTCTATTTTTCGTTTTTGTTTAAAGTTCTCTCTGTTCATCGTGTATGCTAATAGAAAGAGTAGATATAAATCAAATGAAGTGGAAGAAGGTTCTTGTTATTATTATTATCAATAATATAGTTATTGAATGGACACCCCTAACATTTGAGACCGAAATATGCAAGCTAATATAGTAGTCTGTAAGAGAAGGTACTATGAGGAGAGGAGCAATATGACAACTACCAAAGTTAAAGTTATGGAAGAAATTATAGACATGTTTTGGTCTATTTATTCAAAAATTAATTGAACTCATTATATGCTCTCATTGTTTCGAACGAGCGAAATCGTTAAATACATGTGTAGCTCATTTATGATTTGACAAATATTTACGACTTTTCATATTTTATACACTTTTCCTCTTCTTTTCTTGGGATATCCAACACTAGCAATTGATGGAATTACATTTTTGAAAACTATTTTATTTGGGTCGTTGTTTATTTATTCGTGGGGTTTTGGACTTGACACTTTCTCAATATAATTTAGTAGCTCGTAGCGATGTGGTTCCTATTTAAAGGATATGGAACAAATAAAGTTTTGTTCTTATGGTGTTTGGGAGATGACTAAAATAATTGCTACCTGATTGTCTCAAAGTTAGTAGTTAAAAGTCTAGGACTAAATATTTAGAATGTTTTTAATTTTTCTAATTACGGAAAGCTTAACATTCTCCATTGTTTTGGCTACCTTCTTTAGAAGTTCTTAAAAATGATTATTATCAAATTTTTGTTTTAAAAATTGCAGAAGCATATAATAGGACCATGTCTTTTATTAATAGAAAATGTTACTTAAAGAACATAAGATTTCATATTAATACGCCAAAGTCATGTTATGTATGTCATCAAAAGGTTTCCATAAATGATAATTAGTGCGCGCGCGCGCGCGCGCGAGAGAGAGAGAGAGAGAGAGAGAGAGAGAGAGAGAGAGAGAGAGAGAGAGAGCTATTAGTTTGATCAATCTATAAATTAGTATTCTTCTTAGATACATTTTTAAGTTTATTATTTCTTTTCTCATTGTTTAGATAGAAATTTCTTATGACCTTAAAGACTCTCCTCCACTTCCTTGGTAATTATCATTCTTTCAAGTATTTCAATCATCTTTAGGGCTTGACTTTTATGTTCTTTTTGGGCTTCATCTATGTTTTCATTCTATTATGAATTTTATACTATCATATCTACAATAGTAGCATTGACTTCTTATGGATTAGTACTCATTCTCAATAGTTCATGAATATTTTCCAAACTTATCTGTAATCTTTATGATAATTCTTTTCTATTTGCAAAAGACATTCTCAACTTTTTCTTCAAATCCTCCACATGTGCGAGTGTTTCATCTAGAGCTTCTTCCAATTTATTTTATTTCATATGTCTCTCCCTATTCCTAGATATACTCTCAAGTTGTTAAAATTTCCTTCTAGAGAACTAAGGTCTATTACAAATTGTTAATTGGAAAGGTTAGGTACTATGGTGGTAGGGGTGGGGTGAATCAGTACTAATTTTTTTAAAATTCTTTTCCATATATAATCATAACATTTAGTTTCACACTTCACGAATAGCATGCTCATTATTACTAATATGGTAAAAAAAAAAAAAAAAGTAAATAAACCGTAACATAAAAGATTCACACATCTATAACATGGTATTTTGGTTTCACACAAAACCCTTAGTCAAAGGGAGAAATGGGGATGGGGATCATACCCACAACTTCTTCTTTGTAGTAGAAAAAGGTTTCCTATTACACATACAAGAGGACACCTTCTGAGTGACTTATCTGGTAAGAAGTGACTAATACAATGTAAGTTGTATCTACAACCTTAAGATATATAATCCTTCCTATACAACATTCACTCTCTTGAAGTTTTTATAAAAGTTCTTACATGAACTCAAAAGTAATATTAGAGACTACGATGTTAAAATATTTTAGAATACCTAGTAGAAAACTAGATAGAATTCCTTACAAGATAATTTGATGTGTTTTTTCTTTCATCCAAAGCTAGTTAGATCACTAATGCTCACCAATCCTTAATCTATTTTCCTTCTTTATTTCTCATTCCTATTTTGTTTCTCATTTCTTGTAACTCTATCTCTTCATAACCTTAATACTTTTTTCCTTCCTTTGATGAGGTTGATCATCAATAGTTTAATCTAGACCTTAGATTCTAGGGTACTTTCTTCTCAATCTTTCCATAAACAATTTCATCTTTATTTTTTTGTCAACTAGCATGCAAAACTCTTGTATTATCCATAGTTATCGACTTCCAATATCTAATCTTTGTATTTTGATATCATTCTCTTCTTTCTACTAACATTTCCTTCCTTTTGATAACTTTTATTTGTATTAAAAACATGAGTGACTATCTTAACTTTTATAACTCAAAACAAGGAGAATCCTTTCCTTTCTTGTTTGGAGTAACCATAACTAGGAGACTTTTCCATCGACCTAAGAAAGCAACACATATGTGTTTATCTCTATGCCTAAGTTTCCTATTAGTGTCCAAACACTTAGTCATTTACTAGGAAAGGTTTGATGATCATCACTACAACTAAGTTATCTAGTAAAGGCCAAGTAGATAAGGACTTGTTTATTTTTGTCGAGAAATTTAGGGATTGCCAAGTACCCTAGTTGAGACCAAATAATAAATATAAATTAAGTTTATACAATTGTGACTAAGTAAATTGTAAGACTTTGTTTTCCAATTGAACAAAATAAATCAAATTTATAGAAGCTGAGTACCAACATCAGTGTTAGTTATTACCGAGTGTCAAAGCATTCAGATATAAATGAAAGTAGTTTTGTAATATTAGTTTATAATTGCACAAAAATCTAAGCAGAACATTTTGGCTGACTTCTATATAGCATTTAAATATTGTAGATATAGTTAAGATGGAGTTTACACGTCTTTACAGGTGGTAATAATTTCAAGGAAAGAAGAATGGCCAATCAAAAAATCAAAAGGGAAATGACAAAAGGGATGAATTGTGAATCGTTGATTATGATCAAGAAAATTTCAAATATTATTTATTTAATGGGGGTTCTAACCCTATTGTCATATATGAGTGTGATGATTGTATGAAGTGTGAAAAGGAATGGAGGATGAGCAATCAATAATGAATGAGTGAATGAGCAAACAAGAACATAATAGAGCAAGGAAGATGAAGTTTGAAAGGAGATCAAACAAAGCAATCTAAAAAGTGAAGGATAGAATGGAGATATCATATTGAGACATTGAATAAAGGAGATCCAAATTCATCTTTCAGAGAAAATCGAGGGCCAGGTACTGAATCAAGTTTAACAGATTGAGTCAAGGAAAATCTCTTAACAATGTGATCCTAACATATCTATTTAGAATCTCCTAATAGATTACTTACTTGATTGCAATAGTAAAATCCTTTAATAAGGTAGGACCTTAAAGTCTTAACAAATTTTAACAAGGTAGACACTTTATAGGGTAGATCATTTATTATGATCAACACAAGTTAACTTTATTATTGCAATAGTGAAGATCTGTGGGTTTCATCCCCACCCCAATTTTACCTTCACATTGAAGTGTTTCTAGGTAACAAAATAATTTGTGTTATGTGTTGAAACTTTTCATTGATGTTTTAATTTCATTTTAGCATTATAATTTTGATGTTAGATCTAAGATATGAGATGAATTAGGTGTGAAATCAATATTATTTTTTGCAAGTAAAGTTTATGACCTTGATTCACCCCCTACCCCACCCCCTCTCTTAGTATCTTGTTTCCTATGAAATCCTTCCAACAATATGTACATAGACTAAGCTAGCTAGCTTACAATCTAGCTTACAATTATGTGATCTAGGGCTACAAATAAGTATAGGAAACTCAAGACCCTAGAGTGGAACTCAGAGCTCTTACACCATATATAAGGATTGAACCTATAAAACTAGTACAATGTCAACAATTACCATAAAATGCAAGAAAATCTAAGAAAGCGAAGATTAATATGCTTTGCTTAGTGAACAATAATATTGTTCATTTAAATATATTTATATATATTCTTACTAAATGAATAAAATTAATTACTCATTTGTAAAATATTATTATTATTCATTTAAAAAAAAAACTAATCAAATGAATATCTTTTCTAACCAATAAACAATTTTATAATATCTAAGAAAACATGTTAATCCAAAACTAATAAGTAATAGTTCTCTAAACAATATTAATTCATTAATTCCTAGTAGATATTTGTCCAAAAAGAATCAACATGCTCAAAACTACCATAGCTAAATGTGAAACTATAAGTCACAATTTTGAATACAACCAATATAGCGATTTAAGAGGAAGAAGGAAATGAATTTATAATACATTTACTTGACCCATGATTATATTGAATTTGACAAATATAGGGCACACTCTTACTTTAAAAGGCTAACTCAAGGACATGATTGCTAAGGCCAAGATAAGCTATGTTTTTATGTCATAAAGGAAGCTCACTAGTTGATGTGCTTTGTTTATTAAAGGCACAGATGTCAATAAAAGGAATGGTTTCATTGGTCTAATTATTAATATGAAAAAACTAAATTTAAAAAATGTGAATGGGCCAAGTTGTATGTGGTTGACAATTCCAAGAATCCATGACAAAAATATGAAACAAGTGCTACATAGCAACTTAGTACTTGCCATTTGTTTTTGGTTTAGTTTTAATAAAATTATTATAGTATATAAACTATTTTCATTAAGTAAAATATTATATAGTTATAGTTGTCTATAATTATAATTGTAGTAATAAACTATTTCTTTTTATAACTATATAAATAATTTTAGTAATTGTTAATTATAAAGTACAACTAATCTAATTTTTATTTTTATTTTTATTTTTATTTTAGTGGTAAATATAATTATTGATATGTGTTTTCTATTGGATACATATCATAAGTTATGCTAGCGTATTATAAATAAATTATAATAATGTATAATAATATTTCTTAAAAGATTGTATGATATAAGTATATATTATATTTTTAACATTATAAATTGCATGACAAAAAATGCATTCTAATAAATATATTATTTTAAAGCATTAGTTTTACAATCCATGAAATCCGACTCATATAAGAGTTAACTAGATTTAACCAATCAAATAATATAATTTTTTTTAAAAAATAAATTATAAATTTAAAAATCTTGCATCTATCCTATGCAAAATGTTTTAATTTGAGAATAAAATTTAGAAATGATTAATTGTAACCAAAGAAATGTAAAGTTTTAATAAGGCATGAAATAAAATACTATCACAATAATACTTAACCTACCGAAAAGTAATAATAAGGAAGAGGAAAATATTGTTGGAAATTATTGAAAAGATCATGAATGAAAAGTAATAGAACTAGTAAAGAATGTTCTCAATCATTGTTTTGTCATTGATGTCAAACTTGCTACTTGCATGAATGACAATTGCTTTAGTAATCCAAATACTATTAATTGGTTGATTGACAAGGAGGGAATCAATAAGATGTAACTACATCACCTAGAGAAAGGTTGAAGTTATGATGTTATAATGAAGTATAAGGCTCGACTAAGCCATTAATGAAATAGCGTATTGATGTCATACTCTAAGACACAGAGAATGGACACACTAAAACACATCAAAGATGTAATGTTTAGCTAAGTCATTTGTAAAGCCTAACGAAGTTCATTAGTGCTGAATAGATTCTCAGTTGAAGCTGAGCAAAGTTTAACTTTAGTAAGTGCCGAGTGAAGATCAAGTGCTGAGTGATCTTCAAATGCTGAGTGAAGATCAAGTGCTAACAATAATACAAGTGCCGAGTAAAATAGAAGAAGCCGAGCATCAGTAGATCAATAAAGTCGAGTTGCTACATTATTTTGAAAGTCAAAGATTCACCAAATCTGAGCCAAAATGGTAGTTATGTAGAATTTTGTGAATCAGATAGAAAATAAGAATGATGAGCTGGTGGCACAGAACACTATGTAAAACATTTTTGGGGAATACAACTAGATTATAGATGAAGTTTCTAGATAAGAGCAAGATATGGGATAGATACATTGTATCCTACCTAATCTATTGAAACCCTAAAGTTGGAGAGGGAGAATTGAGCAGGAAAGGTATTCCAAATTTCTATTTAAGAAGTCATAAGGTCACAAAACAAAGTAGAGGGTCAAGCATGAAAGTATGAAGTGTTGAAGAAGGTGTTAAGGAGAAAGAGAGCACATATACCCTATTTCAATAGATGACCATGGATATGATTGCTTTGGTATGATGAGCAAGAAGACTCAAGGTGACGAAGCTTGAGATGACAAGTTGTCAGACCTGAAGTGATCAAAGCCAAGCAAAGGATTGAACTGAAGTGTGATCTATAATCTGCAAGATATGTTGTAAGTTGTATTAGATCAAAAGCCATTATTGTTACTCTCTATCAATTATAATAGTTAGTATAAATCCTATGGACTTAGGTTGGTTCAATAGCCATGTTGTAAATCCTTTAGCAGGGTGACATTCCAAGTTAATGTTCTAAAGTCCTTTGACTAGGGCCATTCCTAACAGTATGGTGAAATCCTCTAACAAGGTCACATTTAATAGTGTGTTGTAAGCCTTTAAGAGGGAAGGCCTTTAATAGGGCATCACTTCAGAAGAGTGAGAATTGAGTAGCATGTTACTGGTGGTTTTTCCCAAATTGGGTTTCCACATAGATCATTGTGTTATGTGTTGATATTGCATGTTTTATTCGTGCATATTGAGTTGCTGTAACTTGGTAGGATGGTTGATTTAAGCTTGGATGGATGAATAGTTTAATGGGCTCACTATAATTGATGAAAAAGTATTATTAGGGCATTTAGACCTTGGATAACTGATTCAACGCCCCTCCCCCCCCCCCCCCCCCTCTCAGTTATTCTAAAGAATTCTAACAATTGGTATTAGAGCCTTGCTACTGACTTAGTTTAAAAGGACTAGAATCAGAAAAGATCAAAATGCCTAAGAGAGAAGTTCCCAAGCTCAACAAAGACAAATTTGTTGCATGGAAAAGTTTGATGAAGCTACATCTTGGACCCATAGGATATTATGCCCAAAATTTAATTGTTACTGAACATGTTGATCCAACTTGTACTTTAACTGTAGAAGATTTGAAAAACAAATAGGAACACAATTAGACAATGTTGGAGATTGCTTCTACACTCAACTATGCTAAATTCAATGATATCAATGGATATGACACTGCATTTAAAATGTGGAAAGCCCTATCAAACATTTATGGAGGAGATCTGAATGTCCAAAGAGCAAAAAGAGAAAGCCTTAGAGGAAAGTTTGATTATATAAAAATGGAGGAAAGTGAGAATGCTGCTCAGTATGCCTCTAGAATAAAAGAAGTGGTAAGTGCAATAAGATGTTTGAGTGGTCAATTAGATGATGGTACTATTAATAGTAAGTTCTTAAGAACCTTGCTCCCTATCTATGCTATTAGAGTATCAGCTATACAAGAGCTAAGATGTGTGCCAGGAAACAATCTAAGTTTTGAAAGTATAGTGGGTAGACTCACTGCATTTGAGTTATCTAACTTTGACAACTAATGACATGAGAATGTTGAATCTGCTTTCAAAGCCAAGCTATCACTAAAAGATGCTGAATAGGTGAAATCAAAGAAGGAAAGAAAGATGAAATATGTATCCAGTGACAATAGCACTGATGAGGAAGATGTGAAACAATTGGAAGTATTACTAGCTAGAAGATTTCACAGAGGCAAAGAAAAATTCAAAGGTAAGCTGCCTATCATTTGTTTCAATTGCAATGAAGTAGGACATATTGCTGCAAGGTGTACATAGAAAAAGGAATACAAGGAAGGAAAGATGTACAAATATAGAAGAGAAGATGATAAGATAGATTACAAAGACAAAGACAAGAAGTGCTATATTGCTGAAGAGGATTCCAATGATAATGATGATGAATTTGTCTATTTGGCCATGAAGGACCAGTTTGATGAAGAAGAGCCTACAACAATTAGGCAATGTAGGATGCAAAGTAGAATTTGGAAACAAAATTGCAAAAATCTATGATACTGATGGTAAATTTATAGGAAAAGGAGATCAAACAAGAAGCAATCTATTTTTACTTTGATATGGAAAATGCTTCTTGTCTTGTTGCAAAATTTGATGATGAATGGTTATGGCATAGAAGGCTATGTCATGTCAACTTTGATAAACTGGTCAATATCAGTAAAATGAAGAAAGTCAAAGGTTTTACCTAAACTGAAGAAGCTTGACAACATCATGTGCAAAAAATGTCAGCTAGGAAAGATGACTAAGTCAAGTTTCAAGAGTAAAAACTATACATCTAAAGAAGTACTTGAGTTAGTCCATACTAACTTATGTGGTCCAATAAAAGTACAAAGCTAAAAAGGAGATAAATATATAATGTTGTTTATTGATGACTATTCCAGGATGATGACTGTTATGTTCTTAAAGAAAAAATCTGATGCTTTTCAAATGTTTAATTGGTATGTGGCTAGAGTTGAAAAGGAAACATGAAAGAGTTTGAAATGCCTGAGATCAGACAGAGGTGGTGAATTCACATGAAATGAATTTGAGACAAACATCAGCTCCTAGAACTCCCCCACAAAATGCGATTGTTGAGAGAAGAAATAGATCTGTGATTGACTGTGCCAAAACATTAATGATGGAAAAGACTATTGCTCTAAAATATTGGAGAGAAGCTATAAGTGTGGTTATTCATACACTGAACCAAGTACAAGTCAAAAAAGGTACAAGTGCAACACCTTTTGAATTATGGTATGGTCACTCACCCAATGTAAAGCATTTCAAAGTATTTGGTTGCAAATGCTTTATCCTTAAAATGCTAGAAATGGGAAATTTGATGCAAAAAGTGATGAAGGCATATTCCTTGGTTACTCTACTAGAAGAAAAGCATATAAGTGTTTAAATACTAACACTAACAAAATTGTGGAAAGTGAAAATGTAAACTTTGATGAGCATATAAGAGTCCAAATTGAAGAACCAAAGAGAATGGATGAATACAGAACCTTTTTGTATTCTTATAAAGGAATGCCTATTGACGAGGATGCTATCAATCGAATTGGGTTTCAACAGAAAATTTTAGTTTCGGCCAAGTCACAACCAGTGAATGTCAAGTTGCATTTAGAAGCCAAGATGCATAATGGAGGAAATGCACATTCTGGTTCTGAAGTCAGTACACATGAAAGAGATGTAGAACTACTTGACAACATAGTGATCCTAAATCTAAAAGATCAAACATGGAAACAAGAATAGAACCAAGATTATCCAAATATGTGAAGAGACATCACCCTGCTGAACAGATAATTGGTGACAAAGATGCAAGACCTATGACGAGGAATAGACTAAGAAATGAATCATGTCTATTAAGAAAATTTGAACCTAAAACATTATATGATGCATTACAAGATGGTGATTGGTATAAAGCTATGGAAGAAGAGATTGATCAAATAAAGAAGAACAAAACCTAGAGTTTGGTTCCCAGACCAGTTGACAAGAATGTGATTGGCACCAAGTGGGTATTCAGAAACAAGCTACATGAGAATGATGAGATTACTAGAAATAAAGCTAGACTAGTATGTAACGGTTATGCTCAAGAGGAAGGATTAGACTATGGAAAAACATTTGCCCCTAAAGCTAGAATGGAAGGAGTAAGAACTTTAATTGCATATGTTGCATATAAAGGTTTTAAAGTCTATCAGATGGATGTGAAGTCTACTTTTCTGAATGGTATATGGGAAGAGGAAGTCTATATCGAACAACCAGAGGGATTTTTTGATGAGAACAATAGAGATATGGTTTGTAAACTACATAAAGCACTCTATGGTCTGAAACAAGCACCTAGAGCATTGTATGAGAGACTTCACAAGTATCTAGTGCAAATGGGATTTGAAAGAACTGATGATAACAACAAGATGTACATCAAATCAAAAGAAGGTAAAGATATTATTGTATTTGAAATCTTTGTGGATGAAATATTTTTTGGAGGAAATGAAGTGCTTTGCAAAAGTTTTGCTGACAAAATGAAACATGAGTTTGAGATGTCTATGTTTGGAGAGATCAATTTTTTTGTTGGATTGAAAGTACATCAACTAAAACATGGTATATTTATGACACAATCAAAGTACATCAAAGAGATATTTAAAACATTTGGATTGGAAAACTCCAAACCAGTCAGCACACCAATGTCAACAGGACATAAGCTATCCAAAAATGATGTATCAGCTGAAGTCAATCAAAAAATGTATAGATCCATGATTGGAAAACTATAATATGTTATACATAGTAGACCAAACATAGCATTAGCAGTTGGAATAGTGGCTAGATTCTTTGCTAATCCTAAAGAAAATCATCTCATGGTAGTAAAAGGAATAATGAGGTATCTCAAAGGAATTGATTATTTTGGCCTATATTACAAAAAGAATGAGAAGTTTGAGCTCAATGCATACATAGATGCCAATTGGGGAGGCAACATTGATGACAAGAAAAGCACAAGTGGAGGAGCATTATACTTAGGTAAAATGCTAGTTACTTGGACTAGGAAGAAACAAACATGCACATCTCAATGCACTGCAGAATCAAAATATGTGGTAGTAGAAATCAATTGCGCAAGCATTGTGTGGCTCACACATCTATTGAAAGGAATGAAAGAAGAGGTAACCAAACCTGTGATATTGTATTGTGATAATACAAGTGCTATAAACATATCCAAGAATCTAGTAATGCATGCAAAAACCAAGCATATTGCAATTAAGTATCACTATGTTAGAGAATTGGTAGAAGACAAACAAGTGAAGATGGAGTACATTCACACAAAGGAACAAACTGCAGATATCTTCATCAAACCATTGTCCAAGGATGCTTATGAATATATTAGAGGCAAGTTGAGGGTAATGCCCCTAACTCAAGAAGTTTAAAGCAACAAAGAAGTTGCCCTGCATCAATAGGAACTAATCATTGAAATATCAGAAGAATGATGCAGAGGATGACAACAGGAGAAGAAACTCTAGATCAGTCACAAGCATGGTGATAGAGGGAGAAAACATGAGATGCAAAGCTTATATTTTGCATGTTAAAGATGCTACATCTTTGACATTTATGTCAAAGAGGGAGATATATATGAGAGAGGGAGATTTATGAGAAACTGAAAGGTAAAGATATATAAGATCAGTAGTAAGGATGCAGCAGTCAAGAAGGAAGTAGAAAGTAGTAGAAAACATATATAATTTTGGTGGTAACTAAGTTGATCAATTGATCAATTTGGTTTTCCATCAATGCCAAAGAGGGAGATTATTGGAAATGATTGAAAACATCATGAATGAAAAGTAATAGAACTAGTAAAGAATGTTCTCAATCATTATTTTTGTATTGATGTCAAACTTGCTACTTGCAGGAATGACAATTGCTTTAGTGATCCAAATAATATCAATTGGTTGATTGACAAGGAGGAGGCAATCAATAAGATGTAACTAGACCACCTAGAGAAAGGTTGAAGTTATGATGTTATAATGAAGTATAAGGATCAACTAAGCCATTGATGAAATAGTGCATTGATGTCATACTCTAAGACATAGAGAATGGACACACTAAAACACATCAAAGATATAAGGTTTAGCCAAGTCATTTGTAAAGCCTAACTAAGTTCATTAGTGCTGAACAGATTCTTAGTTGAAGCCAAGAAAAGTTTAACTTTAGTAAGTGCCGAGTGAAGATCAAGTGATGAGTGATCTTCAGGTGCCGAGTGAAGATCATGTCACAAGTGATCTCCAAATGCCGAGTGAAGATCAGGTGCCGAGCATGATACAAGTGCTGAGTAACATAGAAGAAGCCAAGCATCAATACATCAATAATGTCGAGTTGCTGCATTATTTTGAAAGTCAAAGATTTTCCAGATCTGAGCTGACATGGTAGTTATCTAGAATTTTTTGAATCAGATAGAAGATAAGAATGATGAGTTGGTGGCATAGAACACTATGTAAAACATTTTTGGCAAATACAACTAGATTTTAGACAAATTTTTTAGATAAGAGTAAGATATGAGATAGATACATTGTATCCTACCTAATCTATTGAAACCGTAAAGTTGGAGAGGGAGAATCGAGCAAGAAAGGTATTCTAGATTTCTATTTAAGGAGTCATAAGGTCACGAAGCAAAGCAGAGGGTCAAGCATGAAAGTATGAAGTGCTAAAGAAGGTGCTAAGGAAAAAGAGATTACATATACTCTATTTCAATAGATGACCACAAATATGATTGCATTGGTATGATGAGCAAGAAGACTCAAGGTGACAAAGCTTGAGATGACAAGTTGTTAGAGCTGAAGTGATCAAAGCCAAGCAAAGGATTGGACTGAAGTGTGATCTGTAATCTACAAGATATGTTGTAAGTTGTATCAGATCAAAAGCCATTATTGTTACTCTCTAGCAATTGTAACAGTTGGTATAAATCCTACGGACTTAGGTTAGTTTAATAGCCATGTTGTAAATCCTTTAGTAGGGTGACATTCCAAGTGAATGTTCTAAAGTCCTTTGACCAAGCCCATTCCTAATAGTGTGGTGAAATCCTCTAACAAGGTAACATTTAACAGTGTGTTGTAAGCCTTTAACAGGGTAGGCCTTTAATAGGGCATCACTTTAGAAGAGTGAGAATTGAGTAGCATGTTACTGGTGGTTTTTCCCAAATTGGGTTTCCACACGTAAATCACCATGTTATGTGTTGATCTTGCATGCTTTATTCCTACATATTGATTTGTTGTAACTTGCTAGGATGGTTGATTTAAGCTTGGATGGATGAATAGTATAATGGGCTCACTATAATTGATGAAAAAGTATTATTAGGGAATTTAGACCTTGGATCCTCTCCCCCCCCCCCCACCTCAATTATTCTATAGAATTCTAACAAATACAACATTTGAAGACCTATAATGGACATGATTGTTTCTTGAAATCATAAAGTATTGTTTTTATTTGTAAATCAACACAATGAGTTATAAGAGTAGGGAAACTAGGATTATATCATAGATGGTAATTGCCTCTTTCTCTGTAAGTGATAAAACTTATAAGAATTAAAAAGATTACCAAGGCATTCATGGAAAAGGAAAATTCAAAGAGTTAAACTTTGATAATACATCAATTCAAAACTCAATATTCCATTAAGTGTACCAATCAAGACTGCATGCCTAAACAAGATCTTTTAGAAATAAATAAAATTAAATAAGAAAGAAAATATCTCTGTGGTAGATTGTAATTGTTAGAAAATAATACTTAGCATATTATTTTGGTTTTTATCCATGTTTTTTTTTTTGGATAAAACATATATTCTTAGTCTGTAGGCTAACTATGGAATACATCTCATTTTTTTAGTTTTATTTCTATTTTTCCCCTGCTTTATATTATCGAAAAGCTTATATGATTGTAATTTCTTCATTGTAAATAATTAGAACTTTTATTTTTCATCATCTATTCTATATATTGTCTTTCTATAGCTCCATTTTTATTTTTATTTTATCATTGTAGCTATAGCATTTGTTGCTTAGACTAAAATTTACATGGTATGTGAGCTTAGGGTGCCAAAAGAAGAACAAATTTATTTTCCAAGTATTGAAGAAATTTAGAGTTTAGAAAGAATGGAGTTTCCACCCGTTGGCTCTTAATTCAATAGTTTTGAAATTAACCAAGAAACCAAACCAATACATCGAAGGCTAGCAAATTCCTATGATAGATGCACTTCACTGCAATCTTGGGCTAGCTATAAGGCATAAATCTTTCTTCACTTTAGGCTATAAAAAACCTAAGTGGGTTAACCTTGAGGTTCTAATATATGGTACCAATGTAATAAAACATATAATCTGAACCTAGTAATAGCAAATGAAATTATTTTGTCTTCTAAAACAAGTATGCAATACCATAGGAATGAGATAGCTACAAGTCACAACCTATGAACCCATAAGCTAAGTGAGGGTTAATTGCTTCCAACCCACTATAAAACATAAAGAACTAAGTTGATTTTGATTAAAATGATTTGTACAAATAACCTTCATATCAGCTTGCATCTAATTTAGTGATCAGTGCTGTTGGTGTAAATAAGTATTTACTTATTACACTTACTTAAGTTTTACTTAGGTTAATGCATTATTTAATTATTTTGCATTATTTTATTATTATTTTAGGTGAGACACTTAGGAGTTTTTTAACTCTCATTGAGTTACGCAACTCTAATTAGGCACATGGTGTCTACAACACAGGAGTATGCATCATTTACTTGGTTGTCATGGTGACAACACAGTTTTTCGCACTCCTCATTTAGCACATGTTGTCTACTCCACTAATTTTCGTGCTACACCATTGTAGTCTTATCCTCACATCATCGCACTTATTCCCATGCTTAATGGAGGATAATCCATATCTGGTGGACATGTACCTGGTTGTATGACATGTCATGGTGCTAACTTCTAGGCATTCTAGAAGCTCTCCTGAGGCCTTTATATTCAGGCACTCCTAGTGTACTCATAATATGTTGGTTTTATCCATTATTGAATGAATATCATCATTCTAATCATACTCTACCTATTTTGGTCTACTGTGTGCTATTGTTGAGTTCTTTTGTTCTTGGGTGAATTCTGGCCTAAGCAAAATTCTTACATGGTATCAGAGCTGAGGCGAATTCTCATCATGTAGCCATTTGAGATCTTACATGCTTCAACACATCAATTCCAGAGGATCCGTAGAAATTGGGAGCGTCTAGAGCCAAATCTGACCTCTCCGTTGCATCCAGAGTGCTGAATCGATGAAGATTGATTATAAATTTGCCTATCTTGGGTGAAAGTTGATCGTGAGGCAAAAATTTTTTTTGCCAACCAGCACCTGAAGGCACTGATTTGCAAATTAGGTATGATTGTTTTATTGATCTGATTATTTTATTTCAGATCTGAATTAATTTCATCTCTGTATTAATTTTTTTGAATTTGTTATTTTTAGAATTTTTTGAATTTTTTAAAAATTTGAGTTAGAGAAAAATTTTGTGGCAGAATCGGGCCATCAAACCCCGGCCTGCTATTTTTGGCGGATATATATTTTAATTTTCATAGGGTTTAATATTAATCTGCGGGCTCACTACATTATTGAGCGACGAAATTCCGGCGGCAAGTCTACAATTTTCAGTGAAATCCGATGGCCACTACAGCGACCGGCGCAGCCCAACAAATAAACACAGGCTTTTGTTTTACAAGCTGCGAACACTGCTCTTTAAACAGACCGTAGACTATGCCACCCACGAATGTGGGATTAAAAACTGTGAACCCAACACGCAAACCTGGTGCTGAACAACCGCCGACGACCGCCAACGACTGCGCCCACAATCTGGCATCCCGCCAACTGTGCCACGCGGCGCTTTCTTATTTGCCCGTCAAGGACATTGCATAGTTAGCATTGATTGTCAATAGATGGTACATCATCACTGCATCATCGGCCACATTTTTTCTGTATGATCTGTACAGTACGGAATGCCACGTCATCGCCATGTCATTTGGGTGGCTGAGTTTCTTGCTGACGTCATCATTTCACGAGCCCTAAAATTGACGCCCGTCTAGACGTCAAACTTGGCCATTTTATAACTGCTGCGATGGTCGTATGACCGTCAAATTTAACTCTCTCTTTTGCTAGTGCAACCCCTCACCAATTTGATTTTGGTTTTTGCAGTCTGAATTCAAGAGGCCATAACTCGCACATCTGGACTCCAAATCAGGTGCAATTTTTTTTGACATTGAGTAAAATTTTCTAAATTTTTCAGTGGTACAGCTATTTTTTGGTTTTGGTGCATGGATTTTTCAGAATTTGCATTTTTTGGTGACTGTACCTGAATAATCCTGCATTTTGCAACTTCAACTGCTCCGTATGGGCATATCTGGAGTCGAAAACAGGTTCTATTTTTTTTGAAAGTGCGTATTTTTTTGTCTACTTTCTAGATCTGGCATCAGATTGTAGTGTTCTATGGACAAAATTGTTACTTTCAGAATAGGGCCTTTCTTTGCTTTGTATTGCTTCAGTTCTGTAGCACATTGTAAAGTTTCAAATTTATACTCTATTGAGAAGTTGTAACAAGCAAAATCAAAAGTCCACAAAGGCCTAAATTGGCAAGTGGCCCATTATAATCGCACTACTGATAAAGTTCCCAAAGCATCTATTTTGGGGGGGTTTCTTGATTTAGTGAAAAGGGGGGGTATTCTTGGTGTTGTGTTCTCTCTTTTTTGCAAATTTCTTTAATTTTTCTGCATCATGGGCAACTTTAAGTTTCCTAAGTTAACTCCTCATAACTATGCTATGTGGTCTATGAAAATGTTGTATCACTTAATGCATAATGGAGTTTCACAATATGTAGATGGTACTCTTCCTAAACCAGCAAGTGATAATGTATCAACAAGTGAAATTTCTAATTGGGTAGCCATGGATAGGGAAGCCCTAGGTGATATATGTTTGGGGGTAGATGATAAGATCATGTATCAAATCATAAAATGTACTACATCTAAGGAAGCTTGGGATACCCTCAAAAACCTTTATGGTAAAGTGTCTGAAGAAGATGTGTTCAAAATAGAAGATGAGTTAGTTTCCTTAGATCCTAAGTCGTATGACTCAATACAGGACTTCATCATCAAGGTGAATGAATTAAGGACAAAGCTTACTAATTGTGGGAATTCTATCAAAGATGACAGACTGATCTATCTTATTCACAACAAGCTACCATCCGAATATTCCACATTTGTATCTTCTTTTAACACCTCAAAAACTACCTTAGGGTCTGCCTACAAGAAAGTAACTTTTGATGAATATGCTAAACTGTTGGATGATGAAGAAAAGAAGTTGAAAACAATAGGGATTCTCAAATCACCTCAGACCAAAGCATTGGTGGCCAATGAGGGTTCTCAACATTCAGCTGGACAATCTTCAAACAAAGGAAAGGGTAAGAAGAAATGGAAGAGTAAATCTGAGGATGCAGAAAAGACAACACCTCAATCAAATCAACAAGGCAAGTCCTCGAATTCCAACAAGAAAGGGGACAACAATAATAAGGAGAAGAAGACGTGTGCTTATTACAAGAAAATGGGTCACGAAGAGCATGATTGCTATCTTAAAAAGATTGATGAATTGACCAACATCATGAAGAAACATAATGTTCCATTGCCTAATGCTTACAAGGAGAAGGGATCTTCTTCAGATTCAAAGAACAAAGGGCAAGCACTCATGGCTAATGTAAACTCTTAGAAGGAATGGATATTTTACTCAGGTGCTTCATATCATATGGGTTCTTCAAAGGAGGATTTTTCTTCATTGAATCGCTCAAGGATACCACACATCTTCATGGGGAATGATAGCAAAATGGAAGTTGAAGGAAACGGAAACGTGGAAATGGAAAATGGAGAGTTTTAAGAGGTTCTCTATGTTCCAAACCTAAGTTCGAATCTCCTTTCAATCTACCAAATTACTCACCTCGGAGATGGACATAGAGTTGAGTTCCTTCCTGACTCAGTTCAAGTGCACAGTCTTAAAGATAATTCCTTGGTTGCAGTAGGGAAAGTGAATAATCACAAGAGGTTGTACTCTTTCTCACATTTTGTATCCAAGACTTCTTCAAAGGCCTTGTTATCACAATAACATTCAAACATGCAATTATGGCATGAGCGGTATGGTCATCTTGACTATCGCTATCATCCATCATTAGAAGTCGAAGCACTTTCAAGTGCCACTCACATTCTTAATCGTTCTCCTCATCCCGCCTTAGATGGAAAAACTCCTTTTGAGGCATGGTGTGGTAGAAAACCTATTGTGACACACTTTAGAGTCTTCGGTTGTCCTGCTTGGGCAAACAGATCTTCCAGAGGTTGCAAGGCACAGACATCTCAACCTTGTACTTTCATTCGTTATGAAGATAGTGTGAAGGCATATAGACTTCTTGATCCTGAGACACATCAAATTTTGTGGAGAAGGATGTACATTTTGAGGAAAGTTCTTCGAGCTTGTTCTCTACTCCTCTTTGCACATCATACAGTGTGGATACTGATAGTGACACCAGCGATAGTGCTTCAACAGCTTCAGACACGTGGAGTTCTGTCGACAGATACAGTGAGAGGTCACTTCATCAGTTCAGTCTGCATGCATACATCGCCACAGTGATAGGTCCAGAACAGCAGGGTACATTCAGTCTTCCAGATACAGGTTCAGTGATAGATTTGGGGGACAGTATTCATGATCTGCCTCTTCTTCTTGATGCAGAATTATCTTCTTCAGTTGTCATGAGAGTTTCAGACTCTCTTGTTCATTCTCTACATGATTGATCCTTATAGGTTGAAGTGAATGTGGATACTTATGATCAGCAGTTGCAGCAGGGTTCTTCATCAGTTGCAGGGACAGACAGTTCTTTGGGATAGGTTCTTCAGCCAGATGAGTAGGTTTCAGAGACATCACTTATCCATGGGATTCTTTCCACACATAGCGAAATCGTCTCATTTGTACCCTTGGAATTGTTTCTTCCTAAGGGGAGGAACACCATTCTGCAGTCTTGGATCAGCTTCTTCATTGGAGCATTCACTGTTTGGCATTCTTCTTTGGGGGGAGGAGCCCATTCTGTCTCTCTACCTCTTCTCATCATTCTCTTATGTATATATTGGATGTATGTCATAATAGGGGGGTCTTGATTACTCCATCCATCCATGCATCCTATCTATCTCTCTTTTTGGGGGAGGGTTTTTCCCATGAGGTTTTCCCTCTTTCCCCGCTTTATGGGAGATTGCATATCATTATGTACATGGGTACCTAACATGGCCTAGTAGCCGGGACCCATCTTGCATTTCATCCTAGATTGCGTAAGCTTAAGGGCATTCCCCTAATTTGCACTTAAGGGGGGGCGTTGGTGTAAATAAGTAATTACTTATTACACTTACTTAAGTTTTACTTAGGTTAATGCATTATTTAATTATTTTGCATTATTTTATTATTATTTTAGGTGAGACACTTAGGAGTTTGTGAACTCTCATTGAGTTATGCAACTCTAATTAGGCACATGTTGTCTACTCCACTGATTTCCATGCTACACCATTGTAGTCTTATCCTCACATCATCGCACTTATTCCCATGCTTAATGGAGGATAATCCATATCTGGTGGACATGTGCCTGGTTGTATGACATGTCATGGTGCTAACTTCTAGGCATTCTAGAAGCTCTCCTGAGGCCTTTATATTCAGGCACTCCTAGTGTACTCATAATATGTTGGTTTTATCCATTATTGAATGAATATCATCATTCTGATCATACTCTGCCTATTTTGGTCTACTGTGTGCTATTGTTGAGTTCTTTTGTTCTTGGGTGAATTCTGGCCTAAGCCAAATTCTTACAAGTGCCTTATCCATTGCAACATAGAGTCACTACCAATAGGATGACCTAACTTGATTGCCTTACAATTAAGTTTGTTAAGTGAAATCCCCAAATTCCATTCTTATGAAATATCCCCTCCATACAACTAGAAACCCTACCAAATCATTGAAGCATTTACTTAACTCCTTGAGTTAAATTAAATAATAGATCTGATACACAACTCATCCAAGCTATCTTAAATTGAATAAACCTTATTCACTCAATTAAAAGTTAATAGCATATGAAGAATTAGGAGAGAGAATAAGAGAAACCAAATAATTCATTTCTAAATCCCTTTTTGTATTTATCCTTGGAAATATTGAATACATTAAAATGGTATTACTAAATGCAACTCAAGATATGCCACATGATCTATCGTCAATTCCCATTTTCTTAGAAAAACAAAACACAAAATGAAACTGGAACTTGCACAAGAGTGGATGTGTAGCCTTCATTGCTAGAGCTCTGCTCAATTACATAGGAAGTAAAACCAACAACAACCTAGGATCACAGCAATGAGAAAACTTCTCCAAAAGTTGGAACCCTTACAATGAATAAGAGAAATCAAGATATAGGAGTAAATGAATTCCTGGAACTGTTCTATGTCTGGCATGTGTCCACTTGGAAAACCTCCTCAAGAAGTTAAAAGCATCTCTTTAATCTCTCTCCTCAACTAGTAAATCAAATCCTCACTCAATTTACCTCCCAAAAGTAGAAAAATCTCAAATATTTGATTGAAAAACATAACTGATTTTGATGGTAGATTTGAGATCAAGGCAAAGGAAAAAAATAGTTAAATGACCTCTACAGAAAAGAAAACTTTTTAGAATTTATTTAGGCTTCAATAAACTTTAATATTTTCCCTTCAACCGATTTTGATGCTCAATGACCAATTTGGTTCATTCCATTGAGAATGCCCCTAAAAATACAAATCTTCTTATAGACTAAACTGGTGAACATTTGTGCAAATTCTAACCCCATATTCAGAAAATTTATCTTGGCCAGGTTCCAACGGTATATTGGAGTGCATATTTTGGGTGAAATATGCTCCCCTGGTGGACATTTGAAGTTTCAAGCTCCCAACCATATGTTTCACAGTAAAATGTAGAAATTTGAAAACTTTAAAAAATTCTATAGTATAAACTATAGAAATTTCAATTTTGAAATAAAAATTTCAAAATTTTAAACTAAACACTCAAAATGGAAAAGTTATTATTTTGAAAATTTCCTTTATATCTCCCTTGGCCCCTTGTAGAAAGTCACATGTTAGACTCTGAGTGGCTTATCTCTCCCAGGTGGGCCCCATAACATTTTACCAGATTTCAACTTTATTGGGAGGTCGCAATGTCACTTGCCAATGGAACCTCCCATTTTATGATGGTGACATGGCGACTACTACAATCCTCAACTTTCCAACAAGCTCCTATCCATCGATGAAAATTTTGATTTCCACACCAGCTGGCCATTCATAATGGGTCGCTCTGCATAATTCACTACCTTTCAAAAGGCTTGTGTCTTAAAGACATCAAGAATTATGTGTTCTAGAGTTTTTAAGGAACTAAGGCTTCATCCACCCACACAATGTGGGATAAAACCCTTTTCATAATTTTTTGCACAAGACTTAACTTTTGCTGGTATCTCTAGTTTGCATCAAACTATGGAGTCTACATCCTGATTTTGCACCTCTTCTTCCATTTTCTATTATGCTTGCACATCCATTTTCTCCTTAGTCTCTTCAAACACAAGGCATAGACCTCTCTCATAGAATTGTTTTCCCTCCTTCAATGGATTTGGAATTGTTCTATTAATGGTCTTCTCACTTTGCACTTTAGTTGACTTCTCCACCTTGGTGCCTACCTCCTTCAATGTTACTACAAATGAAACAAAGGAGAGGGGCCATATCTAGTGCTAGAAACCTTGTCTCCAAATGCCAAGTCCTCTTTCATGCCATGGTCTCTTCCAAAGGTGGCTACTACTCTTTGTTCTTCTGGCTTCCCTTGGCATGAGTTGCCTCCCCCATAGCTTCCTCCTCTTCATCATCATCTTTTTCATCACTATATTCTTCATCTTTCATCAAATTTCTATTTTGGATTCTCCTTAGGTTACCCAATCCCTTATCTTTTGAAGAATTCCAAACACTTTTGTTTACCATTGAAGAAACTATTTTAAGTGAATACAAGGGACTTGAATTTTGCATGGACTGAGATCTCATTAGCTCCTAATGGTATTTATGTGAGTTGTTAAGCTATCTTGACAAGCTCTTTTGCAATAGTGATGACCAAGAATCATCATTATCTAAAGAATCTGCCCTTCTTGTCACTAAGGTATCATTTTCTTCATCCACTTTAAAGTTAGAAAAGCCACAATCCTCCACTAGAATTGCATTGGACATATCTACCATGGATATGAGGCAATTTTCCAAAAGGGTAGGAGGGTATTCATAATTAAAAGGCCTATTGTAATTAGAAACATAATTCTTACCAGAGAAAGGGCTACCTGGGAAAAAATTCTTATAAAAAACATGAATCCCAAGTTGCATACTTTTAAACCCCATCCAAGGAGTATGAAATCTGCTTGGGGTAAACTTTGCACTTTGACTTATCATATCCCTTCTATTCATTAGATGCCAACTAATAATTCTATCATCAGCAAAACTGTCGATTCCCTCCATTTACTCCTCAATTGTTTTAGGAAAGACCAAATTATAACTTCTCCTAGAATATGTCTCTTAAAATTCTTGGGATGAATAGGTTTCCTTGCAATGTTCAAGAAATTCCTCCTTGTCATCTTCTTCCTATTTTGAAAATTTCACTTCAAGCAGCTTTATTGGATTACAATTGGCTGTGTCCAATTTGTCATATAGAAACCTCATAACTTTTTTTATTTGGTCTTTCTTTGCATTCTCTTTGTGTACACACTTTTACAATACTAACAAGGCTCTAAAGCTCTCCAAAGTTGTAGTTATCACCCAAATTTAGATCTACAATTTCAGGCAATCTAGAGTATGTAGCAATGAATGCTTGGGCCCATTCTACAAGGCTCTTTCTTTCATGTACTACTCTCCCAGTAGTGATGAGTTCCAGAAGCAACACTCCATAGCTGTAGATATCACTCTTCTCTGTTAGCTCTTGAATGATCACATACTCAGAGTCCATGTATTGAGGAGTTCCACAAACATTAGTATTAATTGGCTCAAAAATGTTTTCTCCACTTGGTGCAGCATGGGAAAGACCAAAGTCTTCCACCTTTGCAACAAAGTTTTCAACCAATTAAATGTTGCTAGATTTAATGTCTCTATGGCATAAAGGTGGATCACAATAAAAATGAATATATTATAAAGAAATGGCCACATCTATAGCAGTTTGAATCCTAATTTTCCATCTCAAAGAGGTTTTTATGGAATTATGGAGATGATTTTTCAAACTCCCATTTTCCATGTATTCATAAATGAGGAACCTTTCTTGTTTCACTACATAGAGTCCCTTAAGCATAACAAGATGTCAATGATGCAACTATCCCAAAAGTTGCATCTCTAAACCTCAACAATCCTTTTGCTTCGAATGGCTTGACTGTAGCAATGACTCTTAGTTTCAAATTTTTTTTCCATTGATATCTAATAATTGCACTTTTCCCAAAAGTTCCATCTCTAAACATCAACAATCCTTTTGCTTCGAATGGCTTGACTGTAGCAATGACTCTTAGTTTCAACTTTGTTTTCCATTGATATCTAATAATTGCACTTTCTTAGGTTCCATATTTCTAATATAACCTTTGAATCTAGCATCTCCAAAGATTCTTAAATTAGCATTTGGTAGAAATTTTTTTATGATTTTCCATATTCTCTAACTTCTTTCTTGACCATTATTCTCAAATTTTATTAGTCGAGGATGTAGGCAAAGCTTCATTCTTATACATCTCCACAAGGAAAAGCTCCAATATTTCATATAACTTTGAAAATGCCACTTAAAATTGATTCATATTTGAAATAATTTGGATCCCATAACAAATTGGTGAAATTAGTCGGGCCCTAAGTGGGTTCGGCTAAATTTTTTTTCGTTCTCTAACAACTAACATCTCAAATTGATCTGATAAATACTTGGTAGCAATCAAGACTAGATTCGATCATTGAAGCCACAATTAAACTCGAATTACCATTGTCTAAAAATTGTATCTATTAGTCCAAGGGGTTAATCGACTAGCCTTAAAAACTGACAAAAACATCTAACCAAGCCCTAAAATCAAAACCATTGATTCTTTTTTCCGCATTCATGTTCCATGTCAAATCTCATCTCATGATAGATTCTTAGTCAAAAGATATCGATTGTCAAAGTTGCCCTTTCAAAATTGCCTACAAGAAAACATGTCAAAAAAGCATAAAACATGTTTAGATTTGGCATCGAAAACTAGGTAAATAGACACTTGGAGGAACAAAAATTGGGGTATTCATTTACTGTCATGAGGAAAATCTAAATTTGTGATTAGGGCTCATGAAAAATAATTGGGTGCAAATGGCAAGCAATCAAAGTGGTTTACTCAGATTTGCAGGACTGGAAACACTAGCACAAAAACATTTTTTGCAAATGAAATGGACCTAGGAAAATGTGTATATGGATTCATCAAGATTTAAATATTGGCATAGTTAGAGAATTTTTAGAGCAGAACATAGTGGTACAATCCATTCTATCTCACCTATCATGGATTTTGAGATATGACATCATGAACAGGGATACCAATTAATCTACACTTTATGATACCAGTAAAACTTTACAAATTCCATTTGGAATCGTGTTTGCAAACTGATCAACAGATTCATTACAAGCTAAAAATTGAAACATAGAACTTCTCTGACCTCTAAAATGCAACGCAAAAGGAATTTTCTCATTTTTTTCAACTAGGTCAAAATTATAAAAAGTCGAATAGGGCTTCCTAGAATGCTAAACAATTCACATTAGCATGATGATAATAAATGACGAAATTTGGGGGGTTCAAAATCTAGTCATGTGAATTCTAAATGACTCAAAATTTGAAACATAGGTTCCATGGTATGGATACTAAACACCCCTAAATAAATGAGTGATGAGACATTACTTGGTGGAAGATATTCAAACGCAAACACAACCTCCTATCGTTGTTTGGCACTTATGCAAAAAATCTAAATTTGGAGATTGCTCAAAATGGTACTTCATAGAATGGCTCAAAATGGCTATTTATCTTCATAGGGAAAGTAGATATACTAAATGCAAGGTGTTAGATACATTAAACACCTCTTAGACCTCACGAGCATAGCTGGGTATGTATGCATTAAAAAAATGCTTATAGGGCTTGATTTTCTCAATGGTACTCAAAATTAGGGATTCAATTTTTGAGTCCCAACATCACCCTCTTCCCATCTAATGAAATATAACTAGTTTTAATGGAAGCCCAAGATTATAATTCAACTTAGAAGTAGAGGCTTGTGTCGAATAGTAATGGAAACAAAGCTAGAACCAAATTCAATAGTTGAGAATCAAAATATTTCAACTACATGGACAAGGCTTTTGAGCTCCTTTGTTTATCCATATCTCAATAATTATCATTTTATGTTGAAGCATGCACAACTCCAAACTAGGTTTAGATAATTTTTTGGGAATTCCTTTTGGGAAGAAAGATGAGATGTGAGGACACATTCTTGAAAGTGATCTCAACTCATTACGTCTAAGTAGTTTTGAAAATATTCAAGACTTCTTTACAAATTTCCAAGATTTATTACATTATCTCAATGAATGTGGAATTGATAAATCCACACAATAAATCAATTTGATCCTTTCCATTTTATCAAAATTGGGTCTATGGTGCTTGTCCCTACATTTCATACTATAAAGACTAAAATGTCAAGAAGTTGGAAGATACCCAAACTCGATTCATTTATTGAGTCTCTGATACATGAGAAAGACAAGCTCGTAAAAATGGGTACTTAGAAAAGTTCCAAAGCTCATGCTCTTGTGCATACAATGGGAGGAGAATTTCATAATCCATCTAGCAATCCAAGGCAAGTAGGAAGAAGTTTGATGTGCCTTGCAATGTTTGTGGTATAGGGGGAGATCAAATAAATAGAATGCAAGTAGATGCCTTGGAGAATTCTATGCAACAACATCAAATTTCAACCCCTAAGTCTTCTTCATCACAGATAGGCCAAGGTTGTGATCTTACTACATGGGCCTTTCCTTTCTATCATCTTTAGCTACACACCATTTAAACATAGCTCGCATGTCTTTCCTTTTAATATTTTGGAGGGGTTTTCTACTATCTATGTTGATGCTTCCTTGATTCCACAGTTGATCTTTTTTATAGAAAATTGGCACCTATATTTTTAACTAGCATTTTATTTTGCATGATTGATTAGTATCATTGGAGGCACTTATGTGTCATTTCTATCCTTAATTGATAGGTGTTTTGCCTTTATTTTCCATCTATTCATTTTTTGTGGCTTCCTATGTAGATTATTGTCTCTTGTGTCTTCGATTGACAAATGTTTCACCTTGTTTGATATCTACTAATTATTTGAGTAGGGTCATGGGGGTAATTTTTGGGACTCAAAATTGAATTCCCAATTTGAGTACCATTGAGAAAATTGTGCAAATTCGGCTCCTATAAGTGCTTTTCTTGCATGCATACCCAGTTGTCATTTTGAGGCCTGTGAAGTGTTTTAGTAGTTTAACAATTTCCATTGGGCATATGCATGTGTTCTATGATGATAATATGTCATTCCTAATAATCCATTTGTTTGCTGGCATATTAATTGAAAATTAGAATAGGAATGGAAATGGGGATTGGGAATAGAAAAGGGTGATTCCAATCTTGTTTGGTTCACTTAGAATTCGATGGGAATATGTTAATCCATTGTTTGGTTGTACAAAAATGGAATAGGAATAAGGTTAAATTTTGTATTTTTAAAATTATTTCCCTTAATTTTTTTTGTTTTAATTAATTATTTTCTGATTATTTTTTTCTATAATGGTAAAATAGTTAATTTATTTTTAGTTTTATTTTATTCATAAAAATCAATGAGAAATATAATTTATTTCATTTTTTGAAGAAATAAATATAATAAGAATTATGTTATAAAACATATGTTTTTTAAAAATAAAATGTTAGAATTTTTTTTTTTTTTAATTAAAAAATTAAAAAAATTTATTTTTATATTTTAGTTTTTAAATATAAAAATTGGATTGGGAATAGGAATGGCCTATTCCAATAACCACTAAATTTTGGAATGGACATATGCTCATTTTAGGCGAAAATTTGGAATATGTTTGCCTAAATTCGCTCTTCTAATTCGAGGTATCAAATAGATAATACATTTTCTATTCCAATTTTAATAATCCTATTCCAGCAAACAAATATGCTCCTAGTGAAGTCCCATTTTTAGCATTTGTCAATTCTTTATGTTTTCCTGAGCATCAAATAGAGTACAGTAGCCCAATTTGCATTTGAATGTCTTGCACCTAGAAAATTTTCATGACCCACCACTTTGACGATGCTTAGTATGCATATCAAAGAACCTATGTTTCAAATTTCAAGTCATTTTGATATGTTTTGATTAGGTTTTGAATCCCTCAAAGTAGGTTGTTTACTGTTGTATAATTGTTCAAAATTTTGAGTACCCCTATGTGATCAATTACAACTTTGACCTAGTTGACCCCATTGAGAAATTTTCTTTTGCATTATATTCTAGGGGTCAAATACTTGCTATGTTCCAAATTTGAGCTTATGATGAATCCGCTTGAGTAGTTTGCAATGTGATTCTGAACACAAGTTTTGTTGTTCTACTGGTTGTTAAAGAAGTAGACCTATTGGAACCCATATTCATGATGTCATAACTTTGATGATTGATGAGCCTAAATGGATTGTACCCCAGTATTCATCTCTAAATTTTTTTCAAGTGTTCTAGGTTTCAAATCTTTCGGGATCCATTAGCACACTTTCCTAAGTCCATTTCATTTGTAGTAATCACCTTTTTGATAGTATTCCCAGTTCTGCAAATCTTGGAGGTCAACTTTAGACCCTTGGTAAATTTTCCCTATTATTTTTATAAGCCCAAATTTCAAATTTATGCTCTCCATATAATAGCTTACATATGCCCTAATTTTTAGATCCCAAGATGATCGTTTGATTAGTTTTCAAAGTCAAAACCAAATGCAATTATTGTTTTCTAACATGTTCTCTTATAGAGCAGTTTGGAGTAGCTCACTTTGATAGTCAATATCCTTTGACCCATTTATCATCAAGAGTTCAATTTTTGTAGACTAATATTTTGTTGACCAAAGATCATGTGTGCCAAGTTTCACATCTTTTTCAAGTGTTTTTATCAATTTTTAAGGTCAACCTATCAACTTCCTAACACAAAACTAACTAATATTCAAAAGGAATGAAAAATGAGTTTAAGTGTTCAGTCAATCATCTAACTTCATTCCAATTAGTAAGAAAATTTTGTTTAAGGCATGGTTCTAAAATCAAATGTTTGATTTTATTTTTTTATTACCTACACCTGATTTGGGCCAAGTTGATTTTACCAAGACTAATACAATGTTGAGAGTTTGGTGTGTCTCAAGAGATTATGATAAGATAACTAGTTAGGTTACATAATGGGGGTTATTGTTAGAGGTGTTATTTTCATACCTAAAGGTCTATGCCTTTATATATTTTTGTACCACATAAGTAGGTTCATTGTATAATGAGAATAGACCTAGTAGAGAAGTGGAGATTAGAACTACTTTCTAAATGGTAAGGAACCACCATGAAAGGGAAGGCTAGAGTAAGTGGGATTATCACAATGCAAGTTGTGGAAGATGTTTGCATAAGGAAATATGAAGAAGATGGATACCATGCTTGAAGCAGAAAAAATGCCAGCTTACGCAAGGAATACAACAAGGAGAAAGCTTAAGGGTCAACAATAGCATGCAAGGGAGATTGCACACTAAGTTTAGTAGAGGATTTAAATGTAATTTGAAGCAAATTGGATCCTAGTTCAGGAGGTGCAGTGAAACGCATGGTAACATTATAGTGTTTAAGAGTTAAAAACATGCAATGCAAAGATGAGGAACAAAGGGGAAGCTATAGTCTATTTCAAAAAAGGACCACACAAATTTGAAAGGGGCTAGCTACAATTTTAAAGATTAACAAGGAAAATCCACCATGAGTTCAAAATAACACCATCAGTCAAGGATAGAATAATGATAGTTTCAAGTAAAGAAGTCACAATTTGAAACAGTGCCATTAGAGGTGTGTCAAAGAGTGAACACTCTAGGTTTGGGGAGTGCAAGTTTGAATGCAACACACAAGCAAAGGGAAAATAATGAAAAACATTTATCCCACATTGTCTAAGTAGGGAACTTTTCAAGTATATTTATATGCAAGAAGAAACACTTTAAGTGTCTCAAAGACAAGTGCTTTTGAATGGCTTGAGAGGGTCTCATGTGGGGCCCAATAGGCAGCTAGTCAACCAATAAGGAGGATGCAAAACAAATTTTGAAAAACACACACAATAAAGATGTTGACATGGTAGCCAACTAGATAAATGAGAGCATGCTACATGGAACACTTGCTAAGGTGGCCACATCAGTAGAAAAGATGCATGGCAGCTCATGGCATTCTTGTAGGTGACATGGAAGATTGTTGACAAGGATGTGACAAACCGATGTCACAACAAATGGCGAGGGCAATGACATGGTATGCTTGAAATAGATAAACTATATTGTTCCATGTGGTGAAATCAATATCTATCACTATGCCACAAAATAAATATGCAAGGAAGTTAGCCAAAGTGACATCATGACGTGCTAACATGTGGTAATGGGCCTGGATGATGACATGGTGAGGTGCCTAGTAAGGTGATGATGTTTCAAGGTGGCCATGCATGGGAGACCAAATGGGAGATTGCCAAATGGAAATGTGTTAGATGATAGGTGGTAGTTTATAGACTAATCAAAGGGTGTCATGTGGTGCCCAGGTGATGATGACTACATGAGGACAGACGAATCAAATGACAACATGTGTCACTTAGATGCAAAAGGGAGGGAAATTTGTGAGTTTCAAAAATAATAGTTTTTAATTGATTCTCCATTATAAATGCACAAGTGATTTTAAATAAACATTGGTTTATATCCTAAAGTTTAGACTTTAGCCTAAATGAATTTTCCTGCAAATTTTATGGGCCTATCATGCATTTTCATCTTGAAACTTCAAATGGATGCCCTAGGTATGCCTTTTAGGCTGATATAGGACTATCATATATCAACAAAAAAGTCTCAAAATGAGCATTCCATATTTTCCATTTACTTTAGCACAAGAAGCTGTATGTGTTTGATATTTTGGATTTTGTCTGAGGTTCTTGTTTTTCAACTACATTCTTGTATGGAAGTTCAAACTTGTTTTTAGATGTAGTTGATGATGTATTTTTACCTCCAAGACAATTTAGTGAAGGATTTATCAACATTTTAGATGCATATTTAATATTTTTATTAGAGTAAGGGTTTCTCATCATTTGGACAAGATATTTCAAGTTTCTTATATACAACGATGAGATTCTATTCAGATTTCAGTTGTAGAGAGAAGATAGAGGATTTGCAGTAGCATAGGATGGAGATTCAAGTGGAAATGTCTCAATTATAGATTAGATCCAAATTATTCTTCCTTCTCTATATATTTCTCTTTTCCTCTCATTGTAAGGGTTGGTTCCTAGATTTTTGAGCAAATTCTCAACTAGATTTCCACCATTCTTCAACATTTTCTATTTGTATGAACAAAAATAATGAATTATAGAGTAAATTTCTAATATATTTGGTGTTTTATAAGTATTTAATGAATCTTTACTAAACTTGTTTCAAAGGAATGAATACAAAGTGCAACAAGTTTACTTAGTTTCATTCTGATTCTTGTCTCCTTTCTCTATTTTTTATAATCTTTTGTAGTCTATGGACAAATAACATAGATCCAATTGCATCTCATTTTGAGTTGTATGCTTTAGTGTAATTGTCCTTTGATTCAAAGAATCATGCAAATGCTTGACACATTGTGATAGGGTTGTGTGTTTCATGAGAAGGATGTCTGATAAGTATCAAGTTCAGTATAAACATTAATGTTTGATTCACAAAGTGATAGGATAGATTTGATATTTTGATGTATGAGTTATGTAAATGATATCCAGGATGTAAGTTATGTTTTATATAATACCCAATGGATATGGAACTAATCAACTACATGATTATTTTAGTTTTTTGCTGCATATGTGGGGCTTTTTCTAATTCAAAATTAAATAATCAATCATCCATTTTCCCTTTCTATTTAGGAGCCTGAAAGGAAGCCTTCACTCAACTTGTGGATTTCATAGGTCTTACAATTTTCTATTGCATGTCTTTTTCATTACATAATCATAGGAGAAATAAGGGTTTTATCTTCTTTATATAGAGTCTGATTGTAGGCTTTAGAACTAGTACCATATGAATGAATCTATAGGTTCACCCACCTAGTCTTGCATAGCCCAGAGAAGGATTATAGCCTTATAGTTGGCCCTAATGTTTGAATAGGTTTGTTGAAGATGGGAATTAGCTACCCCTAGATGTATTTGTTCTTTTAATTGGGTTATTGAAAAGTTTTTAAATAAGGAGGTAACAATACCCATGCAGATTGATCCTGATTTTTATCCTAGTTTCAAAGGAGGAGATTCTTTTAGCACTATGACAATTATCATTCAACAATCATCCACACTTTTCTTGTGTCTCAAAAGATTCTTTTCTAATGCATATTTTGAGGGGGGGTGCGTTGTTCCTATTGGGTTTTGCCACTTCCCTCTTTCCTTTTCTTAGGCTTTTGTTTCCTTAGTCTTAAGGAGGGTAGAGGGGGTGTTAAACAATAAAACTTACAATATTCTTTGTTTTTCATCCATGTTTTTTTGGATAAAGCTTATTTTCTTAGTATGTACGAGCTAAGTAATACGTCTAATTTTTTCAATTTTATTCTTGTTTTCCTCTACTTTATACTATGCTAAATCATATATTATTTTAATTTCTTGATTGTAAATAATGAGAACTTTAATTTTTCATCTTCTATTCTAATTTTTTTCTTTCTACATCTACATATTTTGTTCTATCATTCTATCCAAATTATTTTCTAATTAAACTAGAATTTCACCCTAATTTCTAAACTTACAATAGGAAATAGTAAGAACATTCAAGAGGCCTCCTTTACATCTCAAACCACACAAAAACACAATTGTCCAAAGATGCTCCATATGAATGTATATATTGCATTATACTTAGATAAAAAAATAAACAACTTGTAGCATCCCTTTTGGTAGCCAAGTTAGACATTAATATATAGGAATTATGACGCATGTATTTTCCCTATCACATAGGATACACAAAAAAATCAAAATACAAGACAATATCACTATACAAAAAATCTCTAATCAAAACTACCTCAATTTGTAAGTAATTGTCGTTATTGAGTAAATAAGATTACATGTGATATAATTTATTGAAGACCTCAACCTTTTCCTCCCCTACGCCTATCATCCCCTCTTAAAGGAAAAACTAAAACTACCTTTTCAAGAAACTCCCACAAAAACTAAGAAAGTGGTTATTAAATTTTCAAGATAGTAGAATGAATTTTCAAATTTTAGTTAGTAATTGTAACGTTATTATTGCCACTGCTTGGAATTTGTAAAAGAACTGATTCTAATAAATCCACATGGAAATACAAGATTAGTTTATTTGGTTTATGAAAATCTGGGTGTGGTAGTTGGAGATTATTAACTATTGAATTTGAGATAATCATGTTCAATTTTAATAGAGAATGTGATTATTCTAGTCATATCTAAAACATTAAAAGAATTAAAGAAAACTCTACTTCTTTTATATCATATACATCGGACTATATTTTTGAGTTAATAGCTATATTAAGAAATTGAAAAGTGCCAAACTAGCATGAATAATAAACAAAAGTAGAAATAAAATAGTTGAAACAAATACAACTTGATTGCATGAAATGATTATTGGACCCCCCACGCCCCCCCCCACCTGCCCTTTACATATATATTCATCAAATCTAAAAGAGCTATTAACTCTATTTCTATACTATTCATCAAATCTTGATTTATATATTCATCAAACCTAAAGTAGAAAATTGATTTATCTTATACTTTGTTTTAATAGAGAAATTTTTAGTATTAATATTGTTTGATTGTATTTCCTAGTAGAGCAATGACTTCTATAGGCAAGGCTAGTTTTTATGCAACTATGTACTACTATAATTTAGTTATGTAATAATAATAGAACTTTTACTTGTAGAAGTCTATTAGAGATTTTTCAGATGTATTTTTTTGTTTTAGTTTTAAATAGAAAGAAAGAACATAACTTGCATATAAAAATCAGATTAATCAACAAGTTAATCAATATGTTACATTTTTTTCTATATATTTAATCTCATCTATAGATTGGGAAACTATGGGTTGCTTCCTAGTTCAACTCAAGAAATCACACCTAAACCCATATTAAAAACATAACCAAAAGTACTAATTTTATCATGTAGACTTCTTTCCTAATAAATATCTATATAACCAAATAGCCTAGAATAATTTTTAGAATAATATAAAATACCATATCCTTTGGTGCTATTCATATATCTTGAAGGATTCTCTTTTGTTCTTTCCAATGGGTGTCCATTGGTGTTTTCATAAACCTAGAAATCAAACTTTTCCTAAGGATTATGTTAGGCCTTGTTATATTCATAATGCTACTACAATCTTCCTTACCTAATTTAAGACTTGGAGCTATTGGTTTTGGGGCTTGTATACTATTCAAAATTTTAACTTTCCAAAATTTTATTATCATACTTCTCTTGATAAATTAAAACACTATCATACATTTGTTGGTAACTATAATTAGAAATTTTTTAATGTTTTCATTGATGTCAAATCTACTAGTGAGACAAATTTCTATCTAATGTAAATTTTTCATATTTTGATTGATGAAGAGGATTTGAGAAGTTCATAAAAAAAATCTAGAGGAAAGGTTGAGTTATGAAGAGGAAACCACAAATACACATTTGATTAGTTATAATTTGACAAGATGAAGTCATTGTTTAAATCATGTTGCAAGAGGAAATGACTATAATGTTCAAGTGTTAAAAGTGTGAGAAAATATAGATCAAATGAGTAGGTCTAACTATGTAATAGGGTAAAATACTAAGGAATTTTGATGAACATTGAGTGATGCTAGTTTCAACTAGGCTATGGTAAGTCCCAAGAGAATTTAGTGTTGATCGAGCATCAATATCAACCAAGTGATAGTGTTGATGCTGAGAAAGAAGTTTTATAGTGATCAATTAACTCAGTGATGATTGAGTGTTAAAACTTAGTGTTGGACGGGGAACAAAAATTTAACTATTTGAGAGGAATCATAATTTCTATTTGAGTAAGTTGATTTCTTGGGATATGGAAAGCATGTTGAAGATAATGATCAATGAGTTGGATCATTTAATTCTGAGAAGGGATTAGGTAATTAACCTAAGAGAGGAATTTAGGAAGAAGTTTCTAGAAAATAAGAGATAAACTGAATGGAGATCATATTCATTGAATTTTATGGATCAAATCATGAACCCTAAGATCTATGAGGTTGATTCAATGAAAAAATATCAAAATTACCAATTCAAGGAGGTATAGAGGTCAAATTTATTTATGAGAAGATAGGGTATGCATGTGTGAATAATTTCCAAAGCTGTAGAGCTATTACTAATTTTTTTGACTTGTGAATCTAAGAAGAAGGCTTAATTGATTTGAGAAGTAGTAAAAAGTAATTTCTTGAAGGGTTGCCAAGTGAAGCTAGAATTGAAATGACAATGGATGCCAGATAGTGAATCAATAGTAGGAACTAAACAAAGATTTGTACATGCAAAGAGAGTTGTCCTTAATAGATCAAATGTGTTGTTACCTTCTAATCACTATGAATAATATTTAGAATCCTTTAATAAAGGTTAACCTAATAGTCATCAGGACTTAATAGTCTGTGTAAATCCTTTGACCAAGTGACATTCTAATGGAATTTTCTAAAGTCCCTTAACAAGGTCACTCCTAACAGGGTGATTAAATCCTTTAAAAATGTCACATGTAATAGTGTGTATTGTAATATTTAATAGGTTTGACTCTTAATAGGGCTCACTTAAAAAGAGTGAAAATTAGTGCCATGTTTCTGGTGGCTTTTCCCAAATTGAGTTTTCATTCTAAATCCTAGTGTCAAACTTGTGTGGTTGTTATTGTGATGATTTAATGATTAAATTTAATATTTTACAAGCCTATTATTTTAGAATAGTGGACAACTAGTTACTATTGCAAATAGTTTACAATAGAGATGTAGAAATGGAATGATAAGACTTGAAATATTTTAAGTGTATTTTTATTCATTTGATACATTTTGGCCTTGAATAACTAATTCACCCCTCTCTTAGTTATTCATAATATTCTAACAATCAGTATCACAGAATTGGTGCTTGGAGAGGGAATTTTCAAGGTACTCAAAGCTAAAGAGAGGAACAAAAGTTGAAAAAAGAAAATTTTCCTACATGGAAAAAGTTGATGAGGATATATATAGCTAGTATTGGTGATATTGCATTGGATATTCTAGATAGTGTATATGTGGACATAACAGGAGTCCCCCTGACTGCTCAACAACTAAAAGAAAAGAAAGAACATAATCAACCATGTTGGAGATTGCTTCAACCCTAAGTTATGTTGAGTTTGATAACCTCAAGGAGTGCAATAATTTAAAGGAAAATGTGCAATAAAATAAAGATTTTCTATGGAGGAGATGATGATGTCTTAAGAGCCAAATCAAAAAGTATGAGAGGTAAGTTTCATGAAATGATAATGAGTAAAGGTGAAAACATAGTGAAGTATTGTGCACAAGAATCAAAGAAGTTGTCAATGCTATCAGAGGAGTTAAAGTAAAGATTGAACATGAAACAATAATCAACAAAGTATTGAGAACTCTACTTCCTCTTTATGTAATTATGGTTTTTGGAATACAAGAATTAAGATGTACACAAGGTAATGACCTAACTATGGCAGGTGTAATTGGTATACTTATTGATTTTGAGATGTCTAATTTTTTCAATTACACTCCTCCTACTATTGAATCTCCTTTTAAATCATAATTGGTTCTTAGCAATAAAGGAAAGGGAAAACATGTGAAAAATGATAGTGATACTTCTAATGATGAACTTGATGAACTCAAGGCACTGATAGATAGGAGATTTGGAAGAGAGAAAGAAAAATATAAAGGTAAACTTCTTATAATTTTTTTTTCATGTAGCAATGTTGGTCATATTTTTGCAAATTGTCCTGATAGAGAGGACAAGAATGAAATAAAGAATAGAAAGTAAAAAGTAAGAAGAGATGACTAAGACCTCAAGTAGAATAAGGACTACAAGGATAGTGGTAAGAAATTTTTATATTGTTGAAGAAGAAACTAATGCTAAGTCTAAAAGTAATGATGAAGAGGTAGCCTATGTTGCTATGAAAGAAGATTTTGATGAAGATGAGAAAATATTTTTAATCACTAATGTGAACAAAAGGGATAGATGGATAATTGATAATGGTTTCCCTAACCACATGACTGGTGATAGAAGTGAATTTGAGGACATTGGACCATACAAGGGTGGTTGAGTTAAATTTGATAATGATTTTCCATGTCTTGTGAAAGGTAAAGGGATAATTCAACAAACTGACAAGATCAAATGTAGCAATGTTTACTAGGTTGAAGGACTTACCTATAATCTCTTGAGAGCTTCATAGCTAAACAAATTAGGTTAAAAAGTTGAATTCCATCACAAGAAGGCCAAAATATTTGACACTAATGATAAACTAATTGGAAGTGGTGATCAAACAAGAGGTAACTTGTTCTATCTAGATTTATCTAACAAGACATGTTTGTTAGCACAATGTGAAGGTATTTGGTTATGGCACAAGTTGTTATGTCCTATAAATTTTGACAATTTGGTTAGCATTAGTAAAATGAAAGAGTAAGAGGTTTTTTCAAAACTAAAGAAACCTAACAATTCTATGTGTAAACAATGTCAATTGGAAAAAATAACAAAATCTAGTTTCAAGAGAAAAACATATTCATCTAATAACATTTGTGAATTGGTTCATACTAAGTTATGTGGACCTATTCAAGGTCAAACCTATTGTGGAGACAAATGTTTCATTATATTTTTTGATGACTATTCTAGGATAATGATTGTGACATTTCTTATAGAAAAAATTGATACTTTTTAGTTGTTTAAGGGTATGTGTAGGATCATGGTGTGCCAAAAAGTGGCGATATGAAAAATCTATAAATCTGAAATATCTCAAACCATTTCAAAATTTATTCTAACTTTTTTCCGACCCACCCTGATACTAAATGAAAACATTTAATATCTTTATAAGGTCTACTATATCTTTTGATACCAAACCTATATGGTCAACTTAAAAAAATTCTAAATATATACTTTTGCCCTATTTTTATGTTATTTTAACTTCAAATATGTAGGTAACAACTTTTTTTTCACCAAAATTTGATGAAATGAAAAGGGTTTCTTAAGAATATTTTTATCTTTCCATAAATCTAAGGTTTGTCAAATTATGAGTTTAGTAAGTAATTATTACTTATTTTCTAGTGGAGCTACATATAAAGTGTTGACTGACACATTGCTTGAAAAACAACTATAACTTTCAAATGGTACAACACTTTTTAAATCCAAAAGATGCATCACATTCTATGTTTCCTCTACTATAAGGAAAAAAAAGAAAAATTGAAGTTTACAGATTTTTGAATTAGTTAAGGTGGTCAGACACAAGAGTTTTTTTATTCCAAAAATAATAAAGTCAAAAATTGATTATTAATTATTTATTTAGAATAAAAATACCCAAAAATATGTTTCACATCTAGGCATGAGTCTACTACTTATATATAGAATATTACAATTCAATTTTGATTAACGTGGTTAGACATACATCTACTTCTTATTTTTGTTCTGAAATTTTTGTAATATTGCATGGAAATTCAAAATTTTAACCAATCAATTTTTATTTTTTTTAGATAAGTCCTAGTAGTTTAGAAATAAGATTCATTTTTCAAGAGATTATTTTCTCTCAGCATTTTGATACAATTTTAATAACAAGTACAAAATTGCATGTCGATTTGACATAACCCTGATTTTTTGAGTTTTTATTGCCACTTAAGAGCATAGTTTGGTTGACCATGATCCTACACATACCCTTAAGTGGTATTTAGCCAAAGTTGAAAAGGAAATGGGGAAGAGTCTAAAGTGTTTGAGATATAACAGAGCTAGTGAACTAATTTTCAATGAGTTCAACATATTCTATAGTGATAGAGGAATCAAAAGATAGATGTTTGCAGCTAGGACCCCTCCTTAGAATGGAATAGTTGAAAGAAGGAATAGATTACTCACAGATTGTGCAAGAACAATGATGATGGAGAAGAATGTAATGTAGAAATATTGGAGAGAAGCTATAAGTACAACTATTTATACTTTAAATAGAGTGCATGTAAAGAAAGGTACAAATGCTACACCTTTGAATTGTGGTATGGATATCCACCTAATGTGACTTTTATTTTCTTTTTTGGAAGAAAATGTTACATACCTAAAGAAAATAGGAATGGAAAACTTGATGCTAAAAGTGATGAAGGCATATTCCTAGGAGATTCTACTAAGACCAAAGATTATAAGTGTTTGAAATCTAACACTAATAAAGTTTTGGAAAGTGAAAATGTGAAAGTTGATGAATATACAAAGAAAAATGAAGTTAAATATAATATAGAACCTCACTATTATAATTCATTCATATATGTGAATGATAGTACTCTAGGTGCTCCACTTGAATAATAAATCAAAGTTGCAGATCCTTAGCACACTAGGAATGTTGAGTTTATGAGAAAAGGACTTTGGGTTCTAAGAAATAGATAAATGAAGATGAGTTAAAAACAAAGGAAGTGAGACCTAAAAAAGTGAGGGACAATGACCTTGAAATTGTTTTTCAAGATTAACCTATTGAAGAACAAAGAAGAAAAGATTTTATATTAGTAAAACATGTGAGATAAAATCATGCACCTGAACAAATAATTGGAGATAAAAAGTCTGGTGCTATAAAAAGAAAAAGACTCAAAAGTGATACATGGTTAGTGAGTTTGAGTCCAAATCCATAAAAGATGCTTTGGAGAATTAAGATTGGTTACAAGCTATGAATGAAGAATTTGAATAGACTGAAAAGAAAAAAACATGGTCTCTAGTACTCAGACCGAAAGAAAAAAAATGTTATTGGAACCAAGTGGGTATTCACAAACAAGTGAATGAGAAAAGTGAAGTGACAAGGAATAAGGCATTAAGCATATCTAGTTTGGCCAAGCTTCAGGATTCTCTACTTTAGTTTGGACTTAGGCATTAAGTATATCCAATCCTTATAGTATATGATGTCATCAACCACCTTTTATTGATTTTTCCTGAGTGTTGCCATCCATTACCTTGCATGCAAATGTGGTTTTGGAATATTCTACCAATAAGTGTGCTTTATAGTCAATTGAAATATGACATAGTAAGAAGATGGCAAGTTTTCTTTAAAAAGTATTTGAAATCTCATTATTCTTTCCCTACATATATTCAATATCAAAATCAAAACCTTGGATCTTACTTACCAATTTTTTTTCCCTCTTTCTAAGATCATGTTGTACCTCAAAATATCTTAAAATATTATGACTGATACAAAAAAAAAAATTGGCACTCACTAGAGATTGCTAAAACTTGGTTCAGGTGTGCATCATAGACATCATTTCTTTGTCATAGATAGAATATAAGAGCTCTACTTGTGTAATTTTATTGATCTAATAGGCTATTGGGATTTTATCATGCATTATTATGACACTAACAACTTCTTTGGATCATTACACTCCATAATAAAGGATCGAGTAAAGATAGGTAAAACTAGGACTAGGCAAGTACTCATTGCTTCCTTTAACTTATCGAATGTATGGTGCTCCTTTTCGTTCCACTAAAAGGATCTCTTCTTAGTAAATTTTTTCAAGGGTGTGTTGACTTGAGAGAAACCCTTAAAAAATATTCTATAGTAACTACATAACCCCAAGAATCCCCTAAACTATAAGAGTGACGTTGGTGGGGGGAAATCAAGGATAGCCCAAATCTTTTCTTGGTGAATCCAAACTTTCTATTTACTAACAACATGCCCTAAGTAAAATATCTATTTCATATTGAATTCAAACTTTTAATACCTTGCAAAAAATGACTATTCTTCCATGATTTTGAGAGCTTCATCTAAGTGCTTTAGATCTTTTCCCATTTTTTATTGTTAATGAGGATGTCATCAAGTAATAGCAGAAAAAACTAATAGAATTATTTTTTGAATATGTGATCCATGTAAGACTAGAAAGTAGCTTGTGCATTCATCGATTAGAAGGGCATGCCCAAGAATTAATAATTTTTATAGTGGCAAAAAAAATCCATCCTTTCACTATCTCCTTCTTACATCCAAATCTAATGGTATCTAGAATAGAGATCTATTTTTCAGAAATAAACTGCACCATGCAATTGATCCAATAATTCATCAATTCTAATGATAGGGTATCTATATTTTATTATTTTCTTGTTTAACACATTATATTCCCCACATATCCTTGACATCACATCCTTATTTTTTACCACTACCACTAATGATGTAGAAGGGATAGTACTGGGTTAAATCCATCCCTTCTCAAGATGCTCATGAACCCTCTTCTCAACTTCATCTATGAATTTTTTGGGATGGTGGTATGGTGTAGGGATAACCATTTTCACATAGGCTTCCAATTATATGATGTGCTTCAAACCATGATGTAAAAGAATGTCAAAAGAAATATATGCAAAAACTCTATCATGTGTATTCAAGATGGCCTAAACATGAGCATCATGATATGCTTATTTCCCTTTTATTGATTTTGTTAAAACAAAGCAGTGTACTTCCCACACAATATCATCATTCTAGAAAATGACCTTCATCCATTGATAAAAAAATTCCTTCAACCCTCCACTAGATATCCCCTTAAAAACATCCTTCTTTCCATCTAAAACTAAAGTGAAGTCCATATGCTTGAAACTTTGTTTGTTTTTATCCAATAACCCATCCACTGCATGCCCAAAATGACTTCCATAGCATCTAGGTCCAATATAAATAAATCCTCTATCATTGTGTGATTATTCATGCTAATACTTAGGTTAGGAATAAGATGTGTGTTGGGAAAAATTGTTCCTCCATCAACCTTGACCTAAAATCCTACATGAGCCTCTATAGGTAGACCTCAGCATTTAACCAAAGATGAGTTTATAAAATTTAGGGTAGCTCCATTATCCAACATCATAATGACCCTTTTTCCTTGAAGGGATCCCCATATCCACAATATAATACACCTCAAGCTCTCAACCAAGGTGATGGAACCTCCATGATGTACCAGAGAATAAATCTTCTCTATAATGTTCAAGCTAACCATTTTGGATTCCTCTGATGCATGACTTCCCCATGTGGATAGATTATCCTTCTTTCTATAATTAGCTAAGATGATCTCATTGTAGTGTATTTTTCCCTTACTAAGGAATTTTCTCCTAGGCTCCCAGTTTTCCTTGCAATTCAAACATAATTTTTTACTTTAGAGTTCATGTTTGGTAACTTTTTCCATTGAAGGCTTCTTCAATGGAGATTTTTTATCTTTCTCCCTTGGAACCAATGGTGATTTGGAGTGAGAGTAACCTCTAGAGGATGATGTCTAAGATGATGCCATACTTTTCACCTTCTTGATAGCCTCTCAAAGGGTAGAAGGATTGAAGCTCTTAATCAAACCCCTTAGTGTTTTTGTTAGTACATCCACAAACAATATTATCTACCTCCATTCAAAAAATGTGTCTAACCAAAAAAAAATGTTTAAATTTATAATGTACTAGTCAACTAAATGCATTTTTCTTAATTGTGCCAAATCTTTTAAATTAAGTTCATGATCTTTACCATGAAATAATTCTATCAATCTTTTAGTGAATCATGCATAACTATTCACTTGGTCATGTCCTTCCATAATGGTTACATGATGTCACTGTTCATGCACCACTCCCTTCAAGTGGAGTGCTAAAAATTTATTCACTTCCTATTCTCAAATTAGATTGAGATGGAAGTAACTATCAACCTTTGTAACTATACCTAGGAAGATATGGATCTCAATCCATCAAAGAGTGATAGATTCACTATACTCAACTTCCTTCTTAGGCTATCATTAAAATATCCTCAATTTTCACCTCCAAAATATCACATTCTTAATTTAGCATAGTCTTTCTAGGATATATCTATTGGTAGTGTGATAGTATCCCTTGTAGTATTCACAACATTTCTTAACTAGCTTCTATGTTTTTATAATACTAGTGGTTGTATACAACATTAACAAGTCAATCTTTTGGCAAAATGATAAACATGGACTTTCTAAGAATTGGTAACAAAGCTTGATCATAGGTTTGAATATTGCATGGAATGAAGAGTGATGTCAAGAGGGGGATTTTTTATCAATGGGCCTATGTCCCTTGAATGATTCATGACATGCCTTAACTTCCTCATGTGGTTCTATAAGACTATTAGTTGTATCTGGCATTGAAATTTTGATCTTTTGGTGTAATGGAAACCATGCCCTTTCTAACAATATCCTCTTCCAAGTTTGAATTAATTTACTTCAAGGTTTGTTTCATTCCTTTGTGTGGTACCTCCATCCATGGAGGGAAAGTTGGCATGGAGGATCGAGAGCATGTTGGATGAGGACTTTCCTTTCCCAAGACTAAATCGACACTATGACCATTTTGTTTACTAGATATCTTATTTTCCATTATTTTTTGAATAGTTTGTTTCATAAGATGTTTATTGTTATTGATATGTACCCAATTATATGAAATATCCCTTAGTAGTGCAAAAGATTCATTAGGAGTAGGTTCTTGATTTTTTATTCTATCAATTGAGTGGGTTCTCCTTCGTTTCTAGATATAAAGTACCATCCACTGTCCATAGGATGGAAATACCACTCACTCCCTACACCACTCTAATATATCTATTATGGTCTTGGTTGTAGGCCATATTAGTCCAAATACAATCTTAGCCCAGAGAGATCTCAATCCAATGGTAAAATCAACCCAAAGGATAACTTTTTCTGAAGGAGAACTTAGTCTAAGGGAGAACTTAATCTGAAAGAGAATTTAGTATGAAAGAGAACTCATTTTAAAAGAGAGCTTTCTTTGAAAGAGAAATATGGCCAAGGGTAAATATCCAAGTGAGGGTATCTAGGAGAGATAACCTAAGGGAAATAGCTAAGGGAAAGCACCTAAGGGAAAGTGCTAAGGAAAGTTCTTAAAGGAAACACCTAAGGTAAAGTGCCCAAGGGAAACACCAGAGAGAAAATAGGCAAGGTAAAATTCTCAAGGGAGTGTACCCATGGGAAACAACTAAGGGAAAGTTGTTGAGGGGATTTTTTTTTCCATGGTACTATTTGAGGAATGTGTTGAGGGGAAGACATAATCCATTGAATACACCAAATAAGAGTTAGATAAGAAGTATATGCCAACACAAATATGTAATATTTTATTAACAAAACACAAAATACTATAATTGATAAACAAAGATAGTACTATAGATATGCCAGATCTAAGAAAAAGTAATGCAAGATAGAATAGAATGAGGGATAAATCCCACCAAAACCGAAATAGCCAAGTATGAAAGATCTTCCACTTTTGAAATTAAAAACAATACAACAATCCAACATAAATTTGTAGTAAAAAGAAACAATTTGAAATCACATATTAGCAACTTCCTACATGTCATTCTTAAATACCCTTCAAATGAACTCCCAAGGGTTTACAAAGAGAGACAATGGAAACACCTATGGATGCAAATAAAAGTAAAAAATGTCTCTATGATACACTAAATCATTTGTACCATAAAAATAGTTTTGTTCTTTTATTTATTTTATGACAAGGACATTTCAAATGTATGGTTTGGGGCTTTACTTGGCTCTTCCATTATGTTAATGAGTAAAAAATGATGACTATACATTAAAGAAAGAAAAATGTAAACACACAAAAAATGAGAGAAAGAAAGTGAACAAAAGGGATGGGAACAGAAAGATGCTGATTAAATGAGTGATGAACACAAAGTCACAGTAATAGAAAGAGACAAACTTATTAAGAGATAATTACAGTGAGAAAATAAAAATGAATCCAAAAGGAAAAGAGTGAAACAATAAAATCATTCAAATTATTGTTATCTAATAGTTTATTGAGGGAAATGGTTTAAATGGGTAGTCCATAATTGGTCTCATTACTATAAATCCTTTAAGAAAGGTGGAGTCATAAAAGGATTTCTATATCTATTAACTAAGGACTTTATTATGAAATCAAACCCATAAGACCAACAACCTATGGAGGTAAGACTTTCTAAATTGATTACATTAGAAGATGTTAGAAAGTAATATTTTCAAAAGTTAGAGGAACATCATGAATAGATGAAGAAAACATTTGAAAAAATGTATATTTATAGGGTCTTTAGCGAAGGTGACTTAGTGGTCAAATGCCCATTGAGCTAAAGAGAAGACGTTCTAAGCTTTCAAAATTTGATGCTATTTGAGTGGTCCTTGTGATAGTAGGATGAAAATCAAAAAATATATTTTAGATATCTTCTATGAAAGGAGAGGTGTTTACTCTCCTAATTAAAGGGATATAACTCAAGCACTAATTTTGAGTTATTTTTCATATTGATAAAAAATGCCTTTTCACATTAGAGTTGTGTGAAGTAGATTTATATTTTAATAAGTATTGATGGTTACATGGTTAGTTAGGATTATGTTAGTTGTTAGTCTTCTTGAAAACTTAAGTAAATCATTGATAAACTATTATGAAATACAAGATTGTGTATCATTAATAGCATAGAACCATCTTTGATTCTCTTAACCATAAATAATCACTAGTAAAAAACAACAATATATTACTTAATAAACTACTAAAAATTGTAGATATATGACCGATTTTGATCAAATGACCACTGGTAGTTTATTACCACTCATTAATCTAATAACCAAATTTATCACTAAACTATTTTAATCATTAATTTGGTTGTTGATTTGATCATTGATTTGATTGTTGATTGTAATTAAATAGTATTTTATTTAGTGGTTGATTTGGTAGTTTATTTGATAGTTGATTGTTATTAAATAGTAGTTTATTTGGTAGTATATTGATAGTATATTTGGTAGTTGATTTGGTATTTGATTTGATAGTATATTTAGTAGTATATTTCGTAATATATTTGGTAGTCGATTCAGTAGGATATTTGGTAGTTGATTTGGTAGTATATTTGGTAATTCATTTGGTAGTTTATTTCATCATATAAGGGCATGCTGGAATCAAACCATCATCCTCCTACTTGTTGTGGGCTCCTGATTTAACAATTTTAAAAATGACCCTAGAAATCAGACAAATGCATCCAAGGCTAGCAACTTCCTATGAAAGATACACCTAACTGCAATCTTGGGTCAACTATAAGGCATAACTCCTTAACTTTAGGCTCTGCAAGACCTAGGTAGGTGGACCTATAGATTCTTTATATGGTACCAGTTATCAAAGCATACATTGAATCTAATATAAAGTAGATGAAACCCTTATTTCTCCTATTAACTCATGTAATAACACAAATCTATAGTAGCAAATTTCAACTCTATGATATTCACAAGTTGAGTGAGGCCATTACATTTTGGTTTTTCAACATAAAATGTAAAGATGATTTTAATTTTTTATTCGATTTTATGTGGGTGGAGAAAGCAAATGAAAACCATGTATAGACAACAACTTAATTACCCTGTAGCTGATCAGTTCCTGATCCATTGGGTAAATTCAAAAATCTCTCTTATGCATTTTGAATATCTTTTACTTATTCATATATTCATATATTTGATCTATCCATTCACCTTGTAAATAGACATCAATGTTGAATTTAAATCTCATTCTTACCTAATATCCTCCTCAATAAATCTGCAACCCTGTTGATTTCTCTGAAGCATTTACATAATTCCTTAAATTACAAGCAACAATGAAACAACATACAACCTTAAGGGACTACAACTATGACCTAAGCTCTTTGTTCAAAGATCATAAAACATTACAACTCACTAAGAATGGAGACAAGATTTAAAATGAAACTCAACCCTTGTTGTTCTTTGTATTCATTTCCTTGAAATAATACATGAAAATGAATGAAATTGACTCATAAACAACCTAATAAACTAGACTATAAAATGAAAAAATGCTTTCATATAAGAGAGAAAATGGCAGGAACAAGAAATTGATGGGATGGGGAAGGGGGTATCATAGCCAAATAAAAGCTTCATGGTCTAGAACTAGCACATCCCTGATCTTCCATTCATAATTCATCAATTCCAAGGCCAGTTCTACTAACTATCTTCATTCTAGAGAAACTTTCCAATATTTTCCAACCCTTACAAAAGAGAAGAAGAAATCATAAATAGAGAAGAAGCAATTCCCAGATTCATTATGCAACTGACATGTGTCCCTTCAGAATTGTTCCTCAAGAAGTTGGATAGAATCTCTCTACCTTCTCTCTATAACTGCAAATCAAATCCCCATGATTCTGGATTTTAAAGGCATAAAGAATATCAAAAAATTGATTCATCATCATAACTAATTTTTGATGTTAGAATGAATGCAAGGTAAAAAGTGAAAATCAAGTTAACTGTCCTTTCGAAGCTAAGAAAATATCTCAAAATTGATTTTCTTCACATCCAAACTTCAAAAAGCCTTCATATCTACCTTTGACTACAAGTTTTCCTTTGTTTGAATGTGTTCTTTTCTTAAATGCCATGGTTTCTCTTTTGACTCCCATGTTCCTCTTTGCATTTCACATGTCTATGTTACATAGAGTGGGCCTACCTTCTGCATTTAAATTTGTGCTGTCGATCTTTATAAAATCCTACAATCCAGGAATGAAAACTATGCTAACTCACTTTTCTTCTTAGCATGCTAACAGTCAAACCAATAAACTACTCCCATCTATACCTTTCCTTTAATGTTGGTATTTCAACCTGGACCTACTAAGTTCTAAAGAAATGTGTCATTTAATTGCTATCTCGCTATACATAAAAAGTGAGCACCTTGCCATAACAAGATAGCGACCATCATTGATTCTAAATTGATCATGTGGGAAAAATTTGATGCATTACTTAAGATAAATATGGTGGGCCCCTCATTTCTATGTCGATGTTCATAACCTTCATGCAACTCACCATAGTGAGATAGCGATGATCATAGATTTGAGATTGATCTGACGATCAGAATCTTTCATATGTTTCATGAATTAGGGTGTGGGTTTAGTTATTGATGACATGAGAAAACTCTGCACCACTAGCATATAAATTCATATTTTAAAAACTTGGCTATATTACCATGTTTCTTGGGTCCCACTGTGTGTTTACTTCTTGGTTGGGTGCTATGTCGCTAACGACGAGAAGCACAAGTTTCTCAATAGCAATATAGCGACCTCCAATACCATCACTTTTCCTAGTGTATATGTGTATCCAACTAGATGCCATCATGTGCCAAAACCTTATAACTCATATTTGACAGAGTATTTTCTGGGACCCACTTTCTCTAAAATGTTGCCACAGTATTACTTTCCATCTCGGCGCTATGTCGCTAATAGCAAGAAACACAAATTTTATGATAGTGACATAGCGACTTCTAGGGCCTTATCAAAATTTGGGAACAGAAAGATAAAGGTAAGTGAAGTCATAACCACCCTCATTAATGCTTCTGACATAACAATAAAACCACACATCCATCACACAACTTGGAAAAGTTATGGTCACTGGAAAACTTAAAAGTGACTACCGGCCATTACTTTTGGTGAAGGTGCCATGTTGCTAATGGTGAGGTGCTCAATTTTTTTGATAGCAACAAAGCGACTAATTAGAAAAGTTGAGATTTTTGTGGATGCATTTTGTACTTCAATGTTCTAACCCTTTTCAGGTTCTAACAGGTCTGTCATAAAAATGTGATCAAATATTTCTAAAGCAATACAATCTTTGATCACCGTACCTCCATTTGATGGCACCACTCTTCAACTTAGTAGTAGTCGCTATGTCACTAAGGGTAAAACACTTGCATCTTGTCATAGAGAGATAGTGATTGTCATAGATCTTCTAAGGATCAGGCAATGAGAACAAAAAGAAAAGGGGAGACTCAGGGCATGGAAAGTTTGAAAAGGATGGAAAATATTCACATATTTTTAAAAGGTTTTTGTGCCATCAGTGGATCCAGTCTGATCTCTTACCTAGGAAAGGGAAAATTATAATGCAAAAAATAAGACCAACACTTGTAAAGAAAGTGCTCTTCCATTGAGCTAGTACCCTTTAAAGAATAGAAATGTTTTTAAATGCATAATATAAAGATCGAGAGAATGTTTTCATTATCAAATTCATTACATGGGGCTTGTTTATTATAATAAATTTATTATGTGTCTTGTCTAATAAAATTATAGCATTATGTGACATATTTGCAACTAGTTCTATGGTAGCCACTTCCTCTAAACTAATATTTTCCCAAAAAGAACATGGCTTGAATGGGTCCATTCATTCTTCTATTGTCACTACCTATTGTTGGTGGAATAATACAATAATTATCACCAAAAAATTATTTACCAATTACTACAAATATTGATCAAAAATATTTTTGCCACAAACAAAATTATTCTCTATATATAAATATCAAATAGCTATGCATTTATTTGTATGTTCAGGTGGTTGCAAGAGAGTGCTCATTATACAAATTGTTGACAATTATTAAACTTTAGTCTAGAAATGACATAGATAACAAAGATTTCACAAAAAATAAGGTACCTACTTTTTATTTTCATTTTTATGAAGTCTAGATACTAAAGTTAATCCTGATAATAGGGAAAGTGGTTCTAGTTCATAAATGCAATAGCTAACTACATAATATGTTTATGGTGAATTGACAAAAAAAGCTATAGAAGAAGAAAATATTAGACTAGTAAACTAGTAAAGTCTAATGGGGAATGACTAAGCTTCACATGTTGATAAAACCTAGTTATAGGATAAGCCCCATTACTATACATTGATGGATCTTATGTTGGTTGATCATAATTTTAAGCTTCATATCCTTGACCATTACCATAGTAAGTTGCATTCCATTGTTTTAGATCTACTTGTGGCTAACCCCATCCAACAGTAGGCTTCTACAGAAGTAAAATAAGTCAATGAACATTTGTAAATGTGTTCTTCAAGAGGATTAGTTCATGGCTATTTCAAATTGATAAGTAGACTTAAGTGTTTTTCTAAACCTTTTTAGTTATAGGACTATGACCCTAGGATGACCAACAATTTTTTGACCAATAACAATACTTTTACAAAGCATCTTCAATGAATACCTTAAACAAAATTAAAAAGAATATTACAAATGTGTATGTAGTACATACTAGTTAGTAGATGCACCATGATCAACACTGGTAATACCTATTACCAAACTACACAAATCCACATCTACACCAATGAGTATTTTGACATAGATAAGCTCACTAGGCTATCCAAATATGTACTTTAGACCTTCTTCCAAAATTTTGAGATCTAGTCCACCAAAAAATGTATGCAACATATAGATAATAAGAGAATGCAAGAAACACATCAAAAACTCTATACATGCACTTGCATATAGTTAGTTATAATTGTGTTATTCATATCATTATATTTTAGGAAAACTAGAGGTGGTGGCACATTATAGGTTGGTCTTTTATAGGAAGCTACAGAAGAAATAAAAGATTAATTAAGCATATTCTCAATTAGAAAACCAAAAAATGATATAGCAATTGATCCTATAGAAATTAAATTTAAATACCAAGTAACAATAAAAGAAACTACACATATAAGACCCTACTAGTAAACCACCAACCTTGATTTTTTAACAAAGATGTTCTTACTATATAAAGGAAAAAACATTTAATCCCAAACTACACTTTACATAGGAAACATTTATGCATCATCTAGAAAAAGTCTTTTATAGTTGTGGAAAGGAAAAGGAGCTCATGACAAGAAAAGAACTAATGTATAAGCAATTGTGAGTGATAGACAACTTCAAAGTTAAATCCATAGAAATATGTATTGCTACATAACCTTCCTATTGAATGAATACCTTTTTTATCCAAAATAAAACCCTTCTTATAGAAGCTTGAATCTCTAGGTACATTTGGAGATGTAGCTATTGAGCACCATTTATCCTCAATTATTTTACATAAAACTTATTATTTCATTTTTATATTCTTCCACTTTCTGGTCTCTAGTACGCATTTTAGATTAAAAAAGAAATATATTTTCAAGACAAAAAAGTAACTCATAAGTTTTACTAATAAAAATAAATTCATACTACCTTTCCATTGGAAAATTCTTCTATGTAAACATGTCCAACAGAACCCCCACCAATAAGATTTTTATGATTGAAACTTCCTGTTGCCATCTAGAAGTCTTCAATAGAGTACATTGTTTCCTTAATTAGGTTTTTGGGTCTTTTTACATGAGAAAATATACTTCCAAAACCTTTTTCTCTAGATCACTTGTTACAATTTGAAGGAAGAGGCTTTAGAGTAATCTCAAGTTGCAGTAGTGATGGCATGAGCTTTTTTTGAGGGTTCTCTTTTGGTGTTGTAGAAACTAGTAATTTAAAAAAGAACTTGTTATTACTCATTGCACATGGCCAAGGAGAAAGTTAAAATGATATGAGACATCAACATTGGTTATTGAGATATTTTGAAAAATATGTTTTTTCTCAGTGATATTGCTAGACATGCATATTTGGAAATTCTGCAACTATTCATTTTGGTAAGTGGTAGTTTCACATGTGGTTGATAATAGGGACTTTAAAAGTGGCACACATAAATTGACACTGTAAACATCTTAATTTAATGTTTTATTAAACTTTTCACTTTTTATTTGGACTTTTGCAAGTCTATATATTAGTTTCAAATGCCATGAAGTAATGAGGAACACAAAATGGGATAATACCATTCATTAGAGAAAGATACTAATGTATCCAAGGTTTATTGATGTTTGTGAAGATTCAAATATCACGAAGGTTGAGAAATGTGATCCTATGTCAACATGGGAAATTGACCATGAAGATCCAATAAACCCCATTGATCTTCAAAGATCCATTAGAGACCTTTATAAGAGGCCATTTATATGAGATGCTAACTTGTGATCTTATAAATATGTTTATTATGTTTCACAAATGATAGTGAGAAGAAGAGAGTTTATTCAATGCTTTCATTTTTATGTTTATAGTTACTTTCCTAGTCAATCTATTGTATAATGAACTATGAAATAAAATATCAATCCTATTTTTTAAGGATCAATTATGAAGATAGAATTCATGAAGTATCATAATAAGATTCAAGAGCATCATGTTCCTTTAAACATTTGGGCTTTATTTTTAGGTTGACAAAGGGTAAGTTCAATACTGAACATTACAAGACACAAATCCTTGAAAAATTTGAAAGAGTACAATTATATAATTAGAAACAAAAGAAAAACTATAAATTTTATATTATGAAAAATCTTGAAAATAAAAATCTAGAGTTCAAAAGTTTACTAGTTATGCATCTTAATACTTATCCATCTTTTAACATACTTAAATTTCTACTTAAGACCTAAAAATGTAGGTTAAAAATTATTAGAAGTTTCATACCATTATATTTCTTCAAGATGAAGTCGTTAGAAGAGAATAACTATTTTGAAGGATAAAAATCTTCACAACCCATAAGTGCTTTCTCAATCAACACTTGCAATTAGTAGTTCGAATGTTATAAATTTTGGAAATAAAATTTTACCTTATCACAACCTACAAAAAGAAGATCCAATTCCTCACTATTTCAGCTCTAGAAATTTTTTTTGTATCTATTATAGGAATTCAAGTAAATGAGTCAAACTTCATGAGCAATCTTTCATGAGTTGTGTTCTTACAAGAACCCATATCTCTTCCTACGTTCTTGTCAACCACTGCTACCAAAAGATCAGTCAAAAATATTAAATTGATACTTATATATGATTAATTAACAAACCATGATATTATCTAATGTTGCACTGGAAAAAACATAATAAGTAAAAATGACTTGACAAATTTCTTCTTGTTTCCATGTATAAAGGCTCTCAATACCTCTGCACTATGTTGATTGAAGTTTCACACAATAAAATAACAACCCACATCCTCTATCACTATATACTTTGTCTCCTTGGAGCTAAGAATACAGAAAACATGGATTTAATTTGATTTTCACATAAAAAAGAAATAAATACATAGAGCCACCATGCCACATGTTATCAAAAGAATAATCCTCACTCTATATTAGTAAATGCAACACAGAAAAAAATAATCCACAATACAACATCAAACATCACAATTTTAATAGAACATAATAGAGGGCTTGTGATTAGAACAAACATCACAATAGCATAGAAAATGATTTTGTGAACATAAATTATGTATTGATATTGAAAATGGGGTTTCAAGAAGAGTGGGTTTAACAATGGAGGAAACTTTGTAGTTGAGTGCACTCAAGCTGGGTAAGTATTGGGATGGGTGACCTCCTAGGAAGTCGTGGCAATTCACCTCTATGATCATCACCTAGATCTAATGAGTGTTAAGTGTTTCATTAATTCTCATGAGGTATGGGTTCATGTGAATCATTACTCATGAAAAATGGGTCAATGAATTTGACTCAAAAAACCACACTATTGAATCCTAATAGCTATATCACAATTTGGCTTATTGTGGAAAATATCTCCTACTTATCGATAACTTATGTAGTCACATTTTATTTAGAAGGTTTAACAGAGTAATAATTTTTTAAGAAAATTTTGAAAGATAAGAAGATAAGCCCCTAAACAACTTCTTACATAGCCTTTATTCCTTACATGTTGGTGATGTTGGGCCATAATACACTTCCTTTAATTATATATTTCCTTATGTAGATTGTTCATTTCCTCATGTAGCTTGTCTATATCCTTACCCAACTTATCCATTTCCTTTGATGATTCTTTAATAATTTCCTCTCTTAATGATTTCTTGTCTTCATCCAATTTTTATGATATATATTTGTTCTTTATCTTGAAGTAACCTCTTAGTATAAACACATCTACTTCATCCATTATCTCTAATAACTTAATTCAATTCTAGTCATTATTGCCAATGTTCTAAGTGTTGCATCACTATGCTCTAAAGAGGAATGTGAAAATATACCAGTCTTGGAGTAGGTTCAGATTGTGATGGTGGAGTTCTTGTATACTCTTTCTACATTTATGGAGTCAAAATATCATCAATATCCATTATTTATTTCCCTTTGTAAAATAATTTTTTTGATAATTTATTATAGTAGAAAAATGCATTAGGTCAATTTCTTAGTTTCCCTTTCATAATAGATATATAACTAGGTATTGGAATGGAAAAGAAAACAATTATAAAAAAGAAGATGGAAATCTTGGAATTTTGTCTTAACTGGTAAAATTAGTTTCATCCTTTACAATTTAGTAAAAGGCATGATCAATAATAGTTCATGATGATTGTTCACCACATAAATTGAATGGCAATTGGGAGTAACCTTCATATCATTGGTTATCTTGAATTGATTCTATAATATAATATATAGATATTGGAAGCTATGATGAGTGGAAGTAAGGTAAATATTAGATGATATTTTGAACTATGATTCAATATTTTAGTTTGTAAAGAGTAACACTTGATTCTATAAATGTGTGTGTGTGTGTGTCTTATCTTACTAGCTTCACTAGTATAAGGGATTTTACATTCTTAATCTTGTGCTTCTTCATTGGCTAGTTTCTAAAGAGTAACATTGGATTCTATATATTTGATCTTACTAGCTTCATCAGTAGAAAAAACTCTTCAATCTTTGGAGTGCTTCTTCATTGACACCCAACATTGTTTTCCTAGGTACTAAAAACCTAAGCTCTTTGTACTACTACTAATTTAAAAATTCTTACTACTTAGGATACCACTAAATAGCTCTATTACTATGCTATAGGATAGAACATTCTTTGAATTTCTATGATTCTTTAGCATGTTAATTCTATTTCACTTATATATTGACTCCTATTTATTTTTCATTTTAATTTTATTGTACTTATAATAATGAGATTCTTGGACATAGAAACCAAGTTAGTTACTACGTTCTAAAAAAGGTAAATGGACCTTTGGAAGGTGAAAATATCTTCAATTTCTTGTGGACAATGCAATACTACTATGGTAACTTCTACAAGTCAATTGTTTACATGTAATGATGGGAAATTTTATATTTTAGGTCATGGAGATGATAAAAAAAATTCTTCATCTTGGGATATTTTGTCACTAAAATGATTATGAACTATAAGAATATCTTGTTGGGCATGACATACTATTGTAGTGGTAGAAGTTCTCATGGGATCTTCTGACATCAGTAACTACTTACATGGGAAACCTTTTACATGTGGGGAAGGGTGACAAATATCGGCTTGGCCATGGGAAAAAGGAATCCAAACTTTCTCCAACATTGGTACAAGCACTTGTTCATCACAAATTTTATCTAGTAGCTATTAGACATAGTCTCATGATTTCTTTGACAACTTTAGAATATGTCTTAATCAAAAGCTCTATTTATGGTCAATTGAAAACAAATCAATCTCAACTCAACCTCAAGTGATTTAAGATGAAGAAGAAAAACACGTAATATTACTATTAAATGACCTTAAGATTCATTTCCCCTCTCTCGTATTTATTTTCATTGTCATCACAATGGAGGTTAGACATCAATAAAAAAGTGAAGCCTTTTATGTTAGGGTCATCCCATTTATCTCCATTTTCATCCAAAGTCACAAATCCAAGCATATAATATTCTTGGATCTTTGCATCTCCATCAAAATACAAGTAAACCCTATATAATCATTATGGCTATGAGAAAATCCATTTGTGTGGAAAACTACAATCATTATAATAAAATATTCTATCCACATTTCCATATGAAATTTCTTCAATTATTTTGTCAAGATTTGATTTATAAAAATTTCTTAATTAATCATGAATACTGTATAGTCAACTCCTTTCATTTTAATATAGATAATAGGTGCAAGAACCTTTACAAAAAAATCTATAGATTTCTAAAAAAGTAGTAAGAACATTGAAAAAGTTGACATTAACTTGCAATGGATATTAAATTTCATTGGGTCCCTTCAAGTTCATTATGAAATATGTTAGTTGAGTCTAGAATGATATTTATTCCTATGTTGAATCTACCTTCTATGATTGATATCAAGGAAGAAACACACAATTTCTGAGATTTTTTTGGTGTATGGAACCTAATAACCTTTTTTGTGGATTTTTTTGTGTTCTCTTTTATTTGAGTCTTGTTGTGACTCTAGCCAAGTCAAGGTGATGTTTTGATGTTCTTAGACCAAGTTGGTTTGGCCAAGCCTTGTTTAGGTGTGCAAATAAACACTAGATGATCAAAGCGGGTCAAATTCCATATAAGTCATTCAGAAGTGGGATATGACTCAACTAGGCCCTAAATAAGGATTTTGTAGCTGGTTCAAGTATTTGGAACTCATACAATGCAAAGTTGATTGGTTGTTGTCAATATTGTCACAAGTTGCTAAGTTGCCAAAAAGTTGCCAGCAAGGGTCTAGGTGTCAAAAAGGGGTACCTTGGTAGTTTTAAATCCATGTTCTACCTAAAAACCTCCAATGAAATATTTTGGTTCCACCTAAGAAGGATCAAACTTAAAAATTTCAAAATTGCAAAGTTGTTAGCAACTTCGAAAAGTTGCTTAACAACAATTTTGTACAATTTTCCTAAAATGCCATGGAAAGGTGGGTATATGGTTGGAGTAACTGAATCAACATCTTGAGAGTTCCTATAATACTTGGAAGAACCCCAATCTATAGCTTGGATGTTTGAAGAAGTTTTCTTACATTAGGATACAAACATTTTTGTTGCATTTTTTCCTTACAAGACTGAATCAATGGATTAAATATGGAAGTTTTACTTTGGATTAAGTTATTTCATGATTGTAAAGTAATTTTTTCTTCATTAAAATTTCCTTCACATGTTCATCTATTAAGGTTTTAGAAATTGTTTTGAAATCACCTTGTGTGTTGTTCCTACCCAGGAAATCCGCACAAAAATGACTTCTCGATGAGTTCCCACTTTGTAGTCATAATGGAAATGAGGGAAATGGGAGATGGCACATTTTATATAATGTATCATAAATCTTGAGCCCTACAAATGGAGTTAGCTAATTTTCGAATGATACCCTAGGAAATTTTTGGACACTTGGATAGTGAAATACATTAGTGATTTGAAGATTTTTGAGTATGAATAAGGCAGATAGTTCAAACTAATTTTGGAGAAGGTAGAGAAATGAGAAATGATGCTTTTTGCTAAAGGGTGTCTCCCCATGTAAAAATTTTATGCCCTTTTGAAGTGACCCTACATGATGTTACAATTGTTTTTTTGAAACACTTAAAATAAGCGCAAATTCTTTCTTTCCATTGTATGGATGCCATGAGGAACTAAAAGATTGAAAACACTTGAGGTTTTCCAAAAGGGTAGATAGATATCAAATTTTTTTACCATATTTCTAAGGGAAATTCTAAGATATAAATTTATTTTCCTAACTAGATGCCTAATTCATTAGGTCTATTTTTGGTAGTTTAAACCTTGGAGACAAAATGGTTACTTCAACCTTTCCAAGAAGGATGCCAATAGCCTAGGGAAGGTAAAATACAACTTTTGGAGACACTCATCTCATCAAAAAGGCATCCACTTGGTTGGAAAATGGTGTATGGAGGTGCCTTGGAGAAGTACCTTTGGAAGAAATATTTGAACAATTAATTGGTGTTACCTTGGTAGGAGGTTGTGAGAGGATATATTAGTGATCCTATAGAGGTTAGGATTAAGTAAATAACCCTATTAGGCTGAGCATAAGCCTAAGAAAGTTCTACGAGAGTTAAGACTAAAGTCAGCAACCTACCTTGTGTTACATTAGATTGGTATCAGAGTAGGCTGATTTGGGAGAATGGGTACACGTTTCAACCTCAAGAATCCATTCGAGAGTCAACCATGGTGACCAATGTAGAGATAGATAAAGAGATGGGTGAATACAAATAAAAAAATATAATTATAGAAGAAGCATTGGAAGAAATGAAGGCAAAGTTAGAGAAAGCTTTTGAGGCGACTAGAAAGAACCAAGAAGGTGAAAGTAGTACAAGTGGAAAAGGGAAGGTAGATGAAGAAGACCTTATCCCTAAACCTTACCCTCCTATCAATGAAGAACCATTTTTGAAAGCTATTAAGCCTTGAGATGAAAGGCCCTAGTAGGTGTCCCCTTATTTAGTGGGATGATGGATCCTAAATTGGTAATGGATTGGATAGAAGGGTTAGAGAACCCTTTTTAATGTAAAGGAATTACTAAGGAACAAAAGGTAAAAGTGATCAAATCAAGACCAAGAGGAGCAGCCATGAGATGGTGGAAATACCTCGAGGAAGAAAGGGATAATTTAGGAAAGAAACCTATAGATAATTGGAAAGCGATGGAAACTAAAATGAAGGAACAACATTTTCTCAAGGATTATGAAATGTAGTTGAACAAGAAGTGGTAGAATCTGAAACATAAAGATATGGATATAGCCACATACACTGAATATTTTTAGAAGTTATTTCTAAGATCAAGATTAAAATAAGATAAAGTCATCAAGGTGGCTAGGTACCTAGGTGGCCTTAAATGAAGCATAAAAAGAAGAGATAAGTTTGTGGGCTCTTAAAACAATCCATAAATTTTTTCAACTTTCCTTGAAGGTAGATGAAAAGAACAAAAAGAGGGTAGAACCAAATCAAAGAGGTAGAGTAAGGGTAGAGATGGGAGAGGTAGAGGATATGGAGGGAGAGGGTTAGAATATAAATCCCAAGGAGACACCAAAAGTACTAATAAAAAGAGGGAAGTTTAGAAAAAAGAAACTCAAATAGGGGCAAATGTTCTAACACCAATTGATAAACAAGAAGAAACAACCAACAAAGAGGCTTAGACTCCTATTTTTCAACTATTAAATGTTATCACTATCAATAATAGGGAAATCCTACATATCAATGTCTTGAGAAGAGTTCAACTTCCCAAGGAAGTTCAAAAAGAGAAAACTAAATCCAAGAAGAGTCTAAAAATAGTAATAAGAATTCTAAAGTCCCTCTAGAACTAGAGGAAGGAGAGAACCTCATGATAAAGAGGACATTGATCAAAGAGATAGTTAAGGAGGAACCAAGCTAAAGGAGATCCCTCTTTAGGACCAAATGAAAAATCTTAGGAAAGGTATGTAGAGTGATCATAGATTTAGGTTCAACTGATAATATCACTAGTAAAGAGGCAACCATCAGGTTAAAGTTGAAGAGAGTTCCTCGTACAAATCCCTACGAGGTCACTTGCCTTAATAGGGCACAATAGATACTTGTTGGAGAAAAAGCATGGGTGAAGTTTACTATAGAAAAGTATAAAGATAGTGTCCTATGTGACATTATTTCCATGGATGCATGTTTCCTTCTACTTGGAAGGATATGACAATTTGATAGCCAAGCTATACATGATAGCACAAAGAATTCTTATTCATTCAAGAAAGATGGAGTAACATTTAACAACCAATCCTTGCTAGAAGAAGGAGAAATAAAGTATAAAACAAGTGTGCTCATGGTTGGAGACAAATTTCTACCTCAGAAGAAGGAGAGGGAGTTGAGTTTGCCTTGGTTTTGATGCCCAAAGAAGAATCTGATAGTAAGAAAATAGAGATACCTAATGAGGTGTAAGAATTACTTGGCAAGTATGAAGATATGTTGAGTGATGGGCAGCCAACTTCCCTACCTTCTAAAATAATTTTTAGCTATCAAATAGATTTAATCCCATGAGCCATTCTAACCAATAAAGCTACCTATAAAATAACTCCATAGAAAAATGAAGAGATTGCAAACAAATCCAAGAACTCCTAGACCAAAGATTGATTAGGAAGAGCATTAGCGCTTGTGCAGTCCCTACTATTTTAATACCTAAAAAGGGAGGAACTTGTAGACCATAGAATAATTCTAGAGCCACAAATAGAATCACCATTAGGTATAGGTTTCCAATTAGTATGATTGAAGACATAATGGACTATTTAGTTGGGGAAAAATACTTCACCAAAATAGACCTTGAAAGTGGCTACGATTAAATAAGGATCAATGGAGGGGATGAGTAAAAAAAAAAATTCAAGACCACTGAAGGTCTATATGAATGGATTTTTATTCCATTTGGTTTGTCTAATTATCAATCAACCTTCATGCACCTTATGAATGAGGTCTTGGCAGATTGCATAAGTAAATTTGTTGTTGTCTATTTAGATGACATCTTAATTTTTTAGTAAAACTAAGGAGGGAAATCTAAAGAATTTGCAAATTGTTTTCAAGAAATTATATGATGAAAAGCTAATAATCAATTTGGAGAAGTGTGACTTTATGAAGTAGGGGCTAGTTTACCTTGGTTTTTTTTTTGTCTCAAGGCAATCTCAAGATGGATCAAGAGAAGGTAGATATCATCTTAAGTTAGCCTACTCCAAGAACTACATTATAGGTGAGAAGCTTTCATGGTTTGGCTCAATACTATAGGAAGTTCATAAAAAAATTCAGTGGTATATGTGCACCTATGCTACACAAATTAAAGGGTGGAATGAAGAATAATTCCTTTGGAACCCACGAGCTAATCAAGGTTTTGAGACATTAAAGAAAAAGATAGGGGAATTACCTAAATTGGTGATCCCTAGCTTTGATAAACCTTTTCAAGTGGAATGTGATGCTATTAATGTAGCTATTGGGGCTGTTTTAAGCCAAGAAGCTAGATCAATGACCTTCCATAGTGAAAAACATAATGATGCTAAAAAGAAATACTCCTCTTATCACTTATAGTTGTATGCTCTAGTCCAAGCCTTAAGGAAATGGATGCACTACTTGCTCCCTAAAGAATTTATGGTGAATTTTGATAATCAAGCTCTCAGCTCTGTAATCTCTCAAGACAAATTGATCATCAAACATATGAAGTGGGTGGAGTATCTACAAGCCTATACCTTCACAATCAGGCACAAGAAAGGAGTACATAACAAAGTTATTGATGCTTTGAGTAGAAGAATTCTCATAGTACAATACATGCAACTCCAAAGCATTTGGATTGACAACTTCAAGACACTTTATGATTATGATGAGTACTTTGTTCATATCTAAAAGGTATGCAAAGAGTTCGAGAATAGTTTTCATGGTGAGTTTTCAGATTATATATTGCAAAATAATCATTTTTTTAAAGGGTAGTTAACTTTGTGTCCCTAAAGGGTCAATGAGTGAGAATTTAATTCAATAAAAGCATAATTGGGCACTAAGTGAACATTTTGGAGTCAACAAGGCTCATGAACACTCAGTTCTATTATTGGCCTAGAATGTCTAAGGACATCAAGCATTATGTGGAGAGTTGCACTGTATGAAAAAAAGCCAATGTGACATCCTCTAATGTTGGACTTTATCAGTCACTCCCAATCCCTACTAGACCATGGGAATGTCTTAGAATGGACTTTCTTTTTAGTCTACCTAAGACAAACCAAGGATATAATAGCATTTACGTAATTTTGGACCAGTTTAGTAAGATGGCCCATTTTGTACCTTGCCAAACAATTCATGATTCTTCTAAAATTGCTCATCTATTTTTCAAGGATGTGGCTAGGATCGATGGCCCACCCCTCAGTATTGTTTCAGACTAGGATGCAAAGTTTATGAGCTATTTTTGGATGATATTGTGGCATAAGCTAGAAAATATATTATCTTTTGGGTCTACCTATCACCCAAAAACTGATGGCCAAATAGAGATCATTAATAGGAGTCTTGGAAAATTGTTGGGGTACCTTACAAAGGAGTATGGTGAAACATGGGACCAAGCCATTAGACAAGTTGAATATTGTTATAATGACACCATAAATAGGTCTACTAGTAAGATCCCTTTTAAGGTGGTTTATGGTTTACATCCACAAGATAGTGGGTATGCTGAAGACTTTTCCCAATCTATGAAAGAGGTTCACGAGATGGTTAGGAAGACACTACTTGAAAAAATTGGAAAATTGAAACAAAAGATGGATGCCTCCAAAATAGATGTTCAATTTCAAGTTGGAAACCTTGTGATGGTGCACTTAAATAAGAAAATATTGTAGAAAGGAATATGTCATAAGTTGAAAAGGAGAAGGTTGGGTCCTTTCTAAATTCTTTCCAAGTATGGAAATAATGCATATAAAGTAGATCTTCCTATAGACCTAGGATTGTCTCCTATTGCAAACTTGGTCTCATACATAGGGAAAAAAAATTTATAATATACAAAATCTTCCTAAGATCATTCAAGATATAGTAGACCTTCAACTCTCTCCTGCCCCACCCCTACAAGCAACTAGGATTCTAGATTCAAGAGCCTACAAGAAGACTAGAAATAGAGATTACATGGAACACTTGATCAAGTGGTTAGGAAAGGATGATGTTGAGGCCACATGGTGAAAGAGTTAGACTTCAAGAGGCTATGAATTGATCCCACCTTACTCAACCCAAGATAGTATAACATCTTTTTGTTTGGGGAGTATCATGTAGGGCACCTGACAACCTTTTTTGTGTCTTTGTTTGTGTTTTTTTTCCTTTGAGGAAATCATCTTGTGTGTTGGTCCTACCCAGGTAGTCCACACAAAAATGACTCTCCTATGAATTCCATACATTGAATCATCATAGAAATGAGGGAAATAGGAGATGAAACATTTTACATAATGTATCTTAAATCTTAGGCCCTGCAAATGGAGTTAGCTAATTTTCTAATGATTCCCTAGGCAAGTTTTGGACACTTGATTAGGGAAATATAATGTTGTATTGAAGAGTTTGGGGTTTGAATATGGATGAAAATTCAAAAAAAAATTGGATAAGGTATAGGGATGATAAATTATTCTTTTTGAAAAAGGAGGTCTCCCCATGACAAAATTTTATTCCCTTTTGAAGTGACCCTAGGTGATGTTGCACCTACTTGTTTGAAACCCTTGAAATAATGCCAAATTCTTTCTTTCCCCTGTATGAATGCCATGAGGAACTAAAAACTTGAAAATAATTGAGGTTTCTAGAAAGGGTATGTAGATATCAATTTTTTTTACCCCCTTTCCAAGGGAAACTTTGATATATAGTTTGATTTGCCTAATTTGATGCTTAATTGATTAGGTCTATTTTTGGCAGTTTAAGCCTTGGAGACAAAATGGGCATTGAAACCTTGCCAAGAAGGATACCAAGAGCCTAGGAAATGTCAAATACAACTTGTGGAGATACTCATACCATAAACAAGGATATATAGTCCATTTGGTTACAAAATAGTGTATGGAAGTGCCTAGGAAGAGTACCTTTGGAAGAAACATTTGAAGAATTCATTGGTATTACATTGGTAGAAGGTTGTGAGAGGATAGATGAGGGATCCTCTAGATATTAGGGGTAATTAAAGAACCATATTAGATTGAGGGTAAGCCTATGAAATTCCTACGATAGTTAGCACTAAAGTTAGCAACCTACCTTGTGTTACATCAATTTTGAATTCACCTATAAGTACATTTCTAGTTATTGTAATCTTAAAAATAACTCATTTCTTGTAGTGATGAATACACTAAAATGATCATCAAAAAATCTATCTGATAAGAAGCTATGAATGAAGTGAAATCACTTTCTTTCACCCATATCTTTATTATTTTGATTGGTTTTCCTAATACTTTCTCTAATAAAATGAAGAGATGGAGAAACAATATCTCCTAGCCTCAAGGTTTGAACAAGTAAGAAATATAAAAACTCGCATTCACATTATTCATTAACAATAAGATTTTAGGGGTGAAGTAGAAAAATTTAGACACATCTAAACCAATCTCTTGAGGTTTCACACTAAGACATAGTCGTCGCTACATAATCCTCCAATTGACCCATGTAGGACTTTTAAGATTTCTTATTTTTTTATATTTCTAGCATTATGAGATTAGTAGAATTTTTCTAGTATTATCAACCATGATATGCATTATGTAATGTAAAAATATCATTTCTTTAAATTTTGGTTGGTTGTTTATAGAAATCTCCATTTGGATGTTCAACTATTTATTCTAATTAATTTTTAGTTGTGGAGACTCTACATTACACTAGTTATTATAAATAAATGCCTTGACTAGTCTACTTTTCCTTAACCATTTTATATTCATGCTAAGACATTTTGATCATTATTATTATTTTTTCTATTCTACATTAGCTTGATTGGTATGAGGCTTAACAATTCTTTTTAAAAATATCATTGAGAAAAAAAAATGGAGCTATAGGGATTGGCTAAAGATTAATATATGGGAAGATCTATTAGAGACTCAAAATGGATGTGGATACTCAAATTTCCTATGTACTATTTTTGTTAGATATCTCACTCACCATCTAGGTCACAACACCTTTGTTTGGCATAGTGATTATTCATGCAATTGGTTGTGCAAAAAATATTTTCACTAGATGATTTCCTTTATGCTCCAAATCTTGGTTTACCATTACTTTTGATATAATATTTGTGTGAAGAAAAAGAAAAAAAGGGTGAACAAGTGTATTTGACTAAACATGACACATTTTATTGAGATGATTGGATTGGCCTAGCAACATGTAAATAGCTTGGTTAGATATAGAGGAGGAGATATTTGGAAGAAATAGGAAAGCATCAAGGATAGATATTCAGAAGATATATCATTGAGGTCTTACAGAAAAATGCCATTGTTAAAAGGGAAAATATACAATTAGTATATGAATTAAGGTAGCTTGCATGACTTGTAAAACAAAGAATGGGATAATAGAGGTCATAGAGTTATATTGTAATCATCCCCTTTAAGTTCATTTAATTTCAAAGAGTTTGTAGTGCTTGTCTCAAATTGATAGTTATTTCTCTTTAAGGTTCATATTCATTCAAGTAGCATGTTCAATGAATTTTTCAAAACAAGTAGATGCTTCTAATGAAAATATTTAGGATTACAAAAGCTCCCAATGAGGGATGAAGATGGAAAATCTTTCACATTTCTTGTAAGTATGGGTTGAGAAAGAAGCATAAACTTAGTCAACTAACAACACAAATGTACATGATGCAAGGAATTTCTCATGTATTTCAAAGAGGAATAAATACATGTTTGGTAATGCTAATACTTGCCGACTCTAATATAAGTGGACTTCAACACAAAAATAGAATGTCAAGCCAACCTTATAATATATAGAAGCTGCCTAAATTATATGGGAATGAAAATTTATTTAGTTCAAGCCTATTGTATGTGTGAGATTATCAATGGTCAATTAAATAAAATATATCATTGTTTTGGGTGATTGCATATGGGTCTATATAGGGCATATGATAAATGAAGGAAGTCACTTATATCACAAATAGACTTGGAAAATGTGATTTATCAAAGGGTCTCTTCCAATATTAAGTATTTTCAAATGAAGATATTTAACCTAAATTAATATTCAATAAGCATATTATTTGGTAACCAACATTGATTTGAAGATGTCAAGGAAGCCTAATGTGTATATTGCATAGGGGATGGAAGGTCATGAATGCTTTTGGTGACATTTCTCGAGTTTGGGCCATTAAGTGATTTATTATGAAAAAATGAACAATGGTATAAAATATCTTTTGATGGAGGGCACAAGTGGTGTTCACATGTATGCTAGGAAAAACAATATCAATTTTAAAATTGAAACAATTTTGGTAATAATGCATTGGATGATTGAAGTATTGCTTACCTTTTTTTGAAATAAGGTATTGACATTAAACACTAATGGAAAATTTTTGTTTTTAATTAATAGGGGAAAACACCATTTTAAACATATGCATAAACATAAAATGCAAAATATTTAAATATCCTATCCTAGATGTTGAAAAGAAAGTTGTAGGCATTGTATTACATAGTTTGTGGTCAATCAAAGTTTTTATGACCATCCGGGTTTTCAAATATTGAATTATGGCTTATATTATGGTTATTTCCTTGCACAAAGTAGCACATATTTTTCATGAAGAACTAAGATAAATCATGACATGAAATGTAAATTTTTACTTGGATTTTCATGCTTTAATTCATGGATATACTTATTTCTACAAAATAATCTAATTATGGCATAGTTGGCAGCTACTGTAAATTTTAGAAACATGAAATAGATATACATATACAACTATGAGGTATTCAAGTACTAAGGGATTTGGGATGATCTTGGTAGTTATTAAGTAGGGAGATCATTCTTTCCCAAAATAGAAGCAGACTTTCATGTGGTAGTTTCATTTTCTGTCAAAATGGTGAAAAAGACTAGACTTGTAAGTAGGTTTTCTCACACCCTAAGAAAACTTGCATACCATAATAAGAAAGGGGTTATAATATGGACAACCAAATATGACTCAAAATAGATGTGAAAAAGAGTGAAATTAAAGTCACAATTTTAGTAGGAGTAATGATGAGAGATGTGATTGATATAGCTATTGAGGAAGGACTTGCACTACCTTCCATTATTTACTAGGATGATGTTTCTCTAGTAGAGGTGTTGAACAATCAAAATTATAGAAGTGGTGTTTTGGCAAAGGTGACTGTTGTTCATTCTAATTATTCTAATTATGGGAATAGAGATTAGGCTTTCAATTTTTTTGATAGAATGTCAATACAAGATGCATTATTCATGGACTGTAATGGTTGAAGGAGATCTGAAATGAGGAAGAATAAAAAATGCACAATTTCTTGACATGATGCCTAATAGAATAATTATTTATTGGAATGCTATGATAGAAGGATACACACAAAATGAAATCATTGAGAAGTCATTGAAACTCTTTTGTGAATTTCAACAAGTAGAAATAAAGTTAGACCAGGTTTCCTTTACATATGTTATAACAACATCTATAACTCTAGTAACATTGGACTTTGGAAGGCATGTTCATTGCTACGTTATCAAATCTAGATATACATTAGGTACCTTTTTTGGTAATTCTCATGAAAGAGTGTATGCTGAATATGGGAGGATTGAAGATGCACATAAACTATTCATCAATATTAATGAAAAATATAGTAAGATGGAATGCAATGATTTTAGCATATGCACAACTTTGTTACAAAAAATCCTTTAAAAAATTTTATAAGATGAAACATATGGGTATGAAGGAAAACCATTATGCCTTCATAGGTGTACTTTTTGGATGTTCCAACATAGAAACCTTGGACCATTAAAGATATGTTCATGTTCACATAATTGGAAATGGATTTGAATCATATATGAAAGTGGGTAATACACTTATTATGATGTACTCCAAAAGTGGAAGAATTGAGATTATATCCCAAGTATTTGAAAGGATGGCCAAGAAAGATTTCATTTCATGGAATGCTATGGCAATAGGTTGTGCTCGGCATGGATGTGATAAAGAGACCCTCAAAAAGTTTTAAAATATGCTAGAGGATTCCATGGAGCCAAAACACACAAGTTTTGATAATGGTTTCTCTTCTTGAAGCCATGTAGGTCTAGTTGATGAAGGACATTAAGTATTTTAGTTGATGAGTTATGATTATGGCATAATCCAACAAGTCTACACTATGTCTACATAATAGATCTTCTTGGTCAGGTTAGAAACCTTCAATAGGCAAGAAAATTGATGAAAAAAATTCATTTTGAACTAGATACAAATGTATGGGGATATTTCTTGGTGCTTTCCAAACAAATTATAATATTGAACATGAAGAATATTGTATTTTTGAGGTAGAATCATAAAATGCAACCAATTATGTGTTGCCTACAAACATCTACACTACAACTATCAAATGAGATGATGTAGAGAAGTTGAGAATGTTAGCATGAATGCTGATGATACTAATTTGGGGGAGTATCCTAATCATTGGAGAGTACTGACATGTTTCATTCATTATTGTGTTTTTTCATTGATGTCAACAAAATAGTAAGAGATATTAATTGTACAGACAATGTTTTGATTTTCTGGTGATGCATAGCTAAGGACATGTTCTACATTGTGTGTTGATGCTAAGGTTCAATGCATAGAATCTAAGTTGAAAAACTATGGAGGATATTTTTGATTTACAGAAAGTAGTATAAAGATAGAGTACTTAGAAAGTAGTTCATGATGTTTATTCACTATATTTCATCTGAGATGTAATGAAGAGATATGTGGCTAGCTCATGATAGATGATAGCATCTTGGTGACATTAGTGTGTGTGCGAGCCCTAGTATTGCATGTGTAGAGTTTTATATATACTATGAGCTGATAGTGCTAATGTAATTGAGAGTTAATTAATTAATTATCTTATTATAATTGATTGAGAAGTCTTCAAGGTTGACTCAAATAATGATTTTGAAGATATGGTCTAAAGGAAATATGTTTTCCTTGCTTGTAATAAGAAGTAATTACGGAATATGACTGAGTATGCAAAGTGATCAAGGAAGTAGAAAAATGAGTATAGTACTTAATGTATGTAAGAAATCCAAGGGATTATTGGATTGATTTTTTTGATCTGGTTACAAGATTTGAAGGAGCAAAAGTCTAGTTGATTGGATAGAGAAAGAGGAAGGAAGTACATTTTATTTTTATTATTTTGCAAGGAATAATACATAGGTCATTTGGATAGTGGGTTCCTTGGTCTTTCTCTAACACTATTTAGATAGTGGGTCCATCTATATTCCACAACTCCTAATAGGGTTGGTACAAACTCCTATCATGGTACGAATCTCCTAGCATTGATTCAAAGTCTCCTAATAGGGACTAATATCTACTTAATATATTCATAGACTAATAACAGGGTCCATCCTCTAACAAAAAACTTTAATATTAGTACATCATCTTGTGGATACCATCCCATTAGGGTTTTCCCTCTAATCAAGGGTTTCCCTAGTTAACATATCTAGTGTTATTATGCATTAGTATCTTGTTATTATTTTTTATTATATTTATCATATAGTTAAGTTTTTTTAAGGATGATAATTGTGGTAATAGTTGTATAATTGATTCACATTCCCCCTCCCCCCTCTCAGTTATATTGGTGGACTATATATTATTACAATTAGTATCAGAGCATTGGTCCTTGAAGGGTAATCTCAACTACTTTGGGAGATCCATGGCAAATATTTTTAGAAAGGATAGACCTAGATTTGATGGGGCCAACTATGATAGTTGAAAGGAGAAGATGAAAACTCATATGCTATGTATGGGTCAAGGTTACTATATTTTGATAAAAGGCAAGAAGAAAATTATTGAAGAAGCTAAGCTTGAAGATCGTAGTGAAGTAGAGAGAGATCTAATTGTGTGTAACATGAGAGCCAAAGAAGCATTACTTTTAGCTTGGTGTAGGAGCACCTTGGGTAAGGCAATACACTAACTCAAGTTTTTTTTTTTAAATGGTCTAACTAACCATTGAGGGAGTAAGGATTCAATATAAATCTTGAAGATAGGTTTAGGAGGTTTGGTTAGGTGGGTGTGGAGCATGAGTCAAATTTTGACAACTAGGTCTTGATAGGAAAAGATTGCTCAAAATTTCTCTATAAGGTAATATATGGAAAAAATCCTAAAAAAGAATAAGAAGTGTTAAAAAGAGGTCATTTGGTGTTTAAGGTTCATTTTATGAGGTTTGAAAACAAATTGGTCAAGGCTGAGGGCTTTGGTTGCAAAAGTTTTCAAAAAGTTGTTCATTGGCAACTTTGCAACTTTTGCATAGTTTTGGAAAATAGGTAACATGGGAAGTTGTGGTTTGAACCTAGGGAAAAGGTGATTAGGAAAAACTATCAAAATACCTTCCAACTCATTTTCAAGGGTTGGACATATAGTTGTATGGACAAAATATGTGTGTAGGAAAGTTTTCTTGATAGAAAATAAAGTTTTAAGGATTGAGTAAAGGAACTTGATTGTTAGCTTACAATTTTGAATGGCATAGCTTCCTGATTTGACATATTAATTTTGTGAAGTTTTTTTTGAACATTAGTTATCATTTTTCTATTTTTGCAATATTAGTTAGATTCTTGATTCCTGCTATAAAGTTTTGACAGGGTTCTATTAAAAAAACCAAAGCTTGAGATCTCATGGTTGAAAACCCATGGCCCTTGGGAATCAAGTAATGGTCTATATATAATTTTTACTTAGCCATTTTGGAGATTGTGGGGTTTATTGGCCATTTTTACAAGTGATCCTTAGGCAAGAAAGAAATGCTTGGCAATGTGCAATGAAGGCTTGTAAGCAAGTTTTACATCAAACAAAGGATTGCCAAATGACAATATGGGATGAGTAATGATAGAGTAGAGTGTTAGGTGTGTATAGACTAGAGGAGAAGGTCTAGATAAAGTGTTAGCACATTTGATAGTATTTTTGTTTTCATTGTCCATAGAACCCTTAAAATAGGGGTAAACTAGGATTGTATAGTATGGATACCATAGAGGTGTAAGAGCTAGAAAATATCCAAGATTAGGTCATTATGAATCAAAATATTAAGGGAACCAAGTAGCCTTTTTAAAAGGTTTTCAGAGTTATTAATAGTTCCTTGTTTTTAGGAGGGCTAACAAGGGTTCTTAGGGCTATAAGGGAAAATAGGGCAAGTTAGGATTGTGGGAGTGTGAAACTCAAAAAAATGAAGTAAAATGACATGACATGTGACAAACACCATGGAAGGATTGTCTAAAGTCAATTTTGGCCCTTTACATGCACTTGATGGAGTTTTGGCACACTAGGTCAAAAATTACATTGTTGGTGATCTAAATGCAAAGGATGGAAACTTGAATTGATTGCAAAGCTTCTTAGTGAAAGGGGATTGTGAAGGAGTCCTCTAGGTTGGGGTTTGGAATAGTAACCCTAGGATGTCTAGTAATAGCCTTGGTAGAGAAAGAAAGCTCTAGAGTGAAGAAGCATCCTCATCAATGTGGCATTAGAGCAATAAGATTATGGCTTGTGGTTGTATGATGTATTCGATTAAGTCAACTAGATCTTTAAAGATGGTTATCAATGCAAAGTTGGAAAATGAGGTACATGAGAAAAAAAAGCTCATGGAAGAGAAAACTAGGCTTCTTAATGAGGCCATAGAGGAGATGAAAGATAAGTTTAAAAATATGGAAGATGTAGTCCAAGAAAAAGAAGATGAAGACTTCAGCAAGGGTAAAGTAAAGGTGAGCTTGTAGGATGAAATACCTAAACCTAATCCTCCACTTGGTGAACAAGAACTATTCCTCAAATCCATCAAGGCCTTTGGAGCAAAGATTCTAGAAAGTGTCTCACCATTCTATGGAAAATGGATTTAGAGGTGGTCCTAGAATGGATTGAGAGCATTGGAAATTACTTTGAATGTGAAGGGATAATAGAGGCTCAAAAAATGAGATTTACAAAGTCTAGGTTTAAGGGACAAGCACTATCTTGGTGGAAGTTTGCGCAAGTGGAAAGAGAAACTAAAGGGAAGAAAGAAATAGCTGATTGGAAGGCTATGGTAGCAAAGATAAGGGAGACCTATTTGCCAAAATACTATGAGATTTAGATTTACAAACAAAGGTAGAACCTCAAGCAAAAAGATCTTGATGTGGCTAGTTATGTTGAGGAGTTTTTAAAAATGGCCCTAATGTCAAGGGTATAGGTGATAGAGAGCATCAAGGTGGAAAGTTACCTAAATGGACTTAGGTGGTGCATTTAGAATGAATTGAGCCTTTTTAGTATCACCACATTATAGAGTTATTTTCAAATGGCTAGGAAAGTGAAAGATAAATTGAAGAAGAAAGGGGACTCAAGTTCCAAAGGCAGAGGCAAAGGTAAAGACATCAAAGGTGGCTCAAGAGGAGGTTATAGTGGAAGGACCAATGAATAAAGAGGTCATGGAGATTTCAAATTAAATGACCAATCTAGTAAGAGGGTAAAAGCATAAGCTTGTGTCACCCTTTTGTGAAGGAAAAGGCTAACAAAAGTATAACTATTCCCCTTCAATGACATAAAATTCTTATTATTACTTTGAAATTTAAAATGAAGTAAACTAATGAAATGCGTAGAAATGGATGAAGTTTAAGATTATTATTTTTAATAATTATTTGGAATAAGAATTGATATATTTTCCTAATTTTTACATAAAAAATTTTAGCTGCTAGAAAACATTGAAAATTAGGGGTCTAGTTCCCACCACAAAACTATATGGAAATAAACTTATTTCCCTTTGATCTCAAACTATGTTATAGATAACATATATAGCTAGAACAATGAAAAATAAAAATCAGATTTAGACTTATATTTTTTCTTTCATAATAATTCAAATTTCAACTCACTTGAAATCAATAGTTATCAAATCTATTCTAATGAGGAGAAAAAATATGCATTTTACAAGAGGACTCTCTCCTCTAGAATGTCATATAATTTTTAATTTTTTTATATGATTTAATATTTTTTTGCTTTCTCAAAACCAACATCTTTTCAAGTGTTAAATATATGCTTGTAGATTTTTTTAATTACAATATTCTATATCTGATTAAAACACTATAAACTATATCTGAGAATATTCTTGACTCTAAGCTCTATAAAATGGTCTTTATATGTTATTAAAAAAACATCATTAAAAATAGTAAGAGTTATTGAAACACCAATTTTCTAAAATAATTTTATTTATTTAATAATTGGATACAAAATAGTATAAAATATGCATTTAATATATATTTTCAATTGGAAAAGTGTGATACTAAATATAACTTAACTAGAATGAATTAATCTAAATCATATGTTTGAACAAAATTGATTTTTAGACAGAAATACTTAAATTCAGTCATTCTGATAAGTTAGCCTAAAAGGTGACACATCTTTGTACTTTTACTTGAGATCTATCAAAGGCGAGGCTCTAGTAGATGAAGAGGATCCAATAAAGGTGGTAGAGATAGATATGGGAACAATAGCAGAGGTTCACACTTCAATAATATGAAGTGTTAAAACTATGGCAAGTTGAGGCACCCTACCTAAAAATGTCTAGAGAAGGCATCATCATCTTATGGAGAAAATAAGATCACTTATATCCAAGAGGAAGACCATTAGAAAATAGGAAAAGTGGACTTTGACATAGAAAAGGGTGAAAATATCATGTTGAGGAGAGTCTTAGTTAATGAGCTAGTAAAGGAGGAACTTGTTAGAAGATTGGTTGCAAGCATGAATGCTAATGATATTCCTATGGTAGTGTATTGTAGATATGCTACTATAATAATATGTTGCATTCATGACTAAGTTTGTCATTGATGTCAACGTAGCAATTTTATGTGGTATTTGATAGAAGAACAATGGAAAGATAAACTTGATATAGATGGTTAGTTGAGTGTTTACACTATCTAAGGTTATGGAGATACTTATAAGTATCTAGTATATGTAGTTAACATCAAAAGAAGAAAGGATAAGTATATAAGAAGTTATGAGAGTTTTTTTCATGGTTTTCTAAGATAGAGTTTACAGAGGCATGTTCTGGTAAACTTGTTATATCTCTTAGAATAGTTGATATATTGAGAATTAAGGTTGAGGATATGAAGAAGACATATTTATGATGATGTGGCTAAGCTCAATCATCATAATATTGAGCGTATGGGAAGTTATTCAAGTTACAAGGTGGAAGATTTATGTTATAACTAAGCATAATGTGTTCTTAATCTAGTCCTATAATCATTATTTGAGAAGATCTAAAAGCTGATTCAGGGAGGTGTTTTGAAGACTCAGTATAAAGGAAGGACATTTTCCTTTATCAAGGAAAGGAATGATATTATTTTTTAATTTATGATAAGTAGCAAAGAGTGTCAAATGTGAAGTTGAACAGAGCTGTGTGGAAGTGAAGGAAACTTCATTGTTGAGGTTTTGTTGAGTGATCTAAGGTTTGGTATTTGGATCTAATGTTCATGACCTAGTTTACAGGGTTAGGTACTGATTGGTTGAGTTGGAAGAACAAAGGAAAGGAGGACATAATAGTAAGTTACTTTTTTGAGCAGTGGGCTCTTCTTGTATTTGAAGTTACATGTTTGGGCAATGGGCTCTTATTGCATACATTATACTACAACTCCTAATAGAGTTGGAATCTCCTAATAGGGATTGAAAGTCTCCTAATAGGGACTCATTGTACAAAATATTTTCATATACTCCTAATAGGGTCCACCCTCTAACAAGGAATATTTATTAATACACCATGTGGTGGGCATCATTCCCACAGGGGTTTTCCCTCTGATCAAGGATTTCCTAGTCAACAAATCTAATGTAATTATCAATGTGCATTTTTATTATGGATGTTATTTACTTTGGTTGAATGGTTAAGTTTGTTTAAAGAAGATAAATATTTTAATTATTAGATAATTGATTCACTCCCCTCTCAGTTATCTTGGTGGACTATTATATCTAACAATTAGTATTAGAGCATTAGGTCCTTGAAGATAAAGTTTAACAAGTTTGGGAGATCTATGGTAAATATGTTCAGGAAAGATAGTCTAAAGTTTGATGGAACAAATTATGATAGATAGAATGAAAAGATGAAGACACATTTTTTGTGTATGGGTTTCGATATTGGATCTTGACAAAAATAGAGAAGACAATCATTGTTGAAGAGGACTTGGAAATTTATACCAAGGTAGCCAGAGATCTTTTCATGTGTGACATGAGAGCTAGAGAAGATCTATTAACTAAATTTACTAAAATTGAGTACAATTAGATAACGTCACTTGCTACTTCACATTTGATTTGGAAAGCTTTAGAAAATAGTTTTGAAGGTGATGCACATTCTAAGAAGTTGAGACTACAAAGTTGGATTTGAATGTTTAAAGATGCCAAAATGATGGAAGACGAATCTATAAGAACATCTATAGATAAGATATCAGAAATTATTGAAGGTATGAATTCTCAAGGAGGAACCAAAGAAGATGATGAAGTTATATGGAAGATACTAAAGACTCTAACACCACCATTTAAGTCAGCAATTTAGATGGTATAGTTGTTGATATCTTGTACCAAAGATTTCACAAAGGAGATATTGCTTGGAAGACTTGAAGTAGTTGAGAATGAACTTAGATAGTTTAGAGAGTTGACCAAAATAGAGACAACTTTCAGTGCCTTGAATATTTGAACTAGTCTACCAAGAAGAACAAGTACTTGATTAGATTTTGCTAGCAGTAGTAGATCTAATGAGGATAGAAGATTAAGGAAGGAGTAGCCCTTCTAGTAAGAAGAGAAAAAGGAGGTTCAACATTTTTTAAATGTTGGACTTGTGATGAATATGGTCATTATTGATCTAAGTGTCCTAAAAGAGAGAAAGCATACAAGGGAAATCACAAAACTAGAAAGGATAGAGAGTGTTTGTATGAAAATGAAGATAATGATTTTGATGAACAAGAATTAAGTTCTAGTGATGATGAAATTGGATTAGTGGCAATTAAAGCATAATGTCCAAAGAAGGTAGCTTTGGTGTCATAGGTTGAGAATAAATCTAATTGGATAATTGATAGTGGTTGTTCACATCATATGACTTGTGACATGAACAAGTTTTTTGACTCCAAAAGTCAAGATGGAGGAATTTTTAGAGTTGGAAACAATGTAGCATACCAAGTTAAAGGTATTAGATCTATAACTCTTGATGGTAAAACTAAAACTAAGGATGTATACTTTGTTGATGGTTTTAAAAAAAATCTTTTAAGTGTTGGAAAATTAGTAGAAATAGGTTATTAGTTGTTGCATGATTAAAGAGAAAGATGGAAAGTAATTGGAACATGAACCAAATCTAGAGGTAATGTAAATTAGTTGAATCCTAATGAAATGACATGTTTGGTTGCAAAGGTAGATGATACTTGGTTATGGCCTAAGATTTTTTTTTATATAAACTTTGACAGTATTATGAAGACTAGTATAATATTAATAGTTAGAGATTTTCTAAAGATTGTGAAGCCTACTGACACAATTTGCAAGGAGTGTGTTTTGGCTAAACATAACAGAAGTTCTTTCCCCAATAAGAAATTTACCACTATAAAAAAAATTGGAGATTTTATACACAGATATTAGAGGTCCTACAAAGACTAAAGGATTTTATGGTGAAAGGTACTTTATGATTCTAGTTGATGTTTTTTTCTAGAATGGTGTGGATTGCATTTCTCAAAGAGAAATTTGAGGCATTTGATAAGTTTAAGATAGTCAAGAATAGGGTTGAGAATGAATCTAGTATTAAGATTGAATGTTTCAGATCAGATAGAGGGGGAGAATTTACTATGAATGAGTTTAATATATTTTGTGAAGAAAATGGAATTAACAAATAGTTATCAACTCCAAGAACCCCTAGACAAAATGAAATTGTAGAGAGAAGGAACAAGTTAGTTACAGAAGCTACAAGAGCTATGTTAGTAGAGAATGATGTATCCAAGACATTTTGGAGAGAAGTTGTGAATAAAAGAGTCTACACTATGAATAGAGTGCAAGTCAGGAAAGACACAAGAAAAAACCCCTTATAAACTATGGTTTGGTCACTCACCCACATTTAAGTATTTTAGAATTTTTGGAAGTAAGTGTTATGTCAAAAGAGATGATGATATTGGAAAGTTTGACGCTAGAATTGATGAAGGCATGTTTCTTGGTTATTCATTGAAAAGAAAGGCTTGTAGATGTTATAATAAGAGAATTAAGACTATTATAGAAAGAACATATGTGAGAATTGATGAGAAATTCATAATACAAGAAAGAATAGTTGATTATAATTCAGATGATGATGGTGTTACTATATTGGAAACATTCAAGACTATGCTAAGTTACTGAGAGGGAATGGGTGAATTAGTAACTTCTAAAATTTTAACAATTTCAATTCTTAAACCAATAAATCAATTAGTATTTAATTCATCACATTTGATCTAGTTGCATGCATGAGAAAGTGAAAACATGGAAGCATCTACAACACTTGAACACAAAATTTGGTGACCCAAAAACCTTCCAAATAGAAAGTAAAATTGGGGTGGGGATGATACCCACAAAATTTAGTACTACAAAATAAAGTTGGCTTGTTAAGGCTTACATTGATCACTTCTAATGATTTGCCCTATTAGGAGTGAAAAGGACTACTAGGTCCACCTTGTAAGAGGATTTACAAACATACAATGAAGTATGGACTTAGTAAAGAGATTTAGAATAGACTATTAGGTCCACCTTGTTAGAGGATTTTGATTGGTTCACCTATTAGGATGAAGCACTAGATCTTTGATTTGCAATCAAATTTGCTGATAGGGATTCCTTAGTGTACTGATCACCTTTCTATGATAGATTTGTCACTATTGCTCCTTGTACTGATATGGCCTTTATAATTCTTTATCTGCTGCATTCACAATACATATGATCACATTCAAATTCTTTCTTATACACTTCATTACATTGGATATGATACAATACATCATATATATATATCAATCCAATTTACTAAATTACAAAGTTGGCCATGACACAAGTTAACACAAATATTACAAAGTTGACCCACATGAAGATACTCAGGATATAAAGACTAAAATGGTAAGGTTTTGATACTTAGCATCCACTGTCACTACTTAGCATCATCATTCTCTTAGTAGACATAGAAACTTGGTACATACTTATCACTTTCAAGTAGTCTTGAACTTGGTCTGCACTAGTGATTCGGTAGATATTGTGCAACTTGGTAAACACTAAATCACTTGGTTACCATAAGTAGCTCAATTAACACTAGCTTCATACTAACTAAATCTACTCTGTAACCAGTGGAATTAGTCCAAAGGACTTGGTAGCAACTATAGAAGCTCAGTGACTACTAAATTACATGGAAAACACTATAAACTATTTAGTGAGCTTGGTAGCTATATAGAATCTGAATAAGTGTGTATCACTAATAACAAACTTGACTGATATGTCAACATACTTGATGTAGTCAAAGGTTTTCTTAGGGAGTGAGGAAGTAACGCAATGACTGTAGCTACTATCTTTATTGGGTTAGTCTCCTCATCATCTTCCTTGGTAGCTTCTTCACCTTGATCCTTTTCATCTTTCTTATTATCAAAATGAGTTAATTCTTCAAAATTTTCCTCCTCATATTTCTCCTTATCCTCTTCTTCATCAACATCCTTTAATTCAATTGGATATTAACTTGGTTTATGAAGATGATAATTGTTCTTCCAAGTGTTTTTAGCATTCTTAACTACATGCTCTATATCCTTAATCAAAACTAAGCAAGTATTAAACCCTAGAGTCATTTTATCTTTATTTTTCTTTAAAGACTCTTTCACCTCAACATATGATATGGTTGGTAGTAACTACCTTAGGGTTTTTGCATATATATCTTTTACTTTTTTCATGGAAAAATCCCATCTTGGCTTTATTTTCTCTAATAATTCATTAGATATTTGAGAGGTGATCTAGTCTGGTGAGTACTTCCATTTACCCCTTTTTCTGAATACAAGTTCTTCAACTTATTTTTTCTCTACCTCTATCCTTGTCTCATATTTCAAGGATTTGAAATTTTTTATTCTAGCTCCTTCTTCCATTTGCTTCAATTTTTCTTTAAAGGTGGGAGAAGGTTTACTAAGTATAATATCACTTCCTTTCTTCTAAGACTTCCTTGTGAAGACTATAGTGGATGCCTTTATAGGCTTGGTGATGATCACCTTGCCCTTTTTCTTCAAAGGTTCTTTTTCTTCCTTTGATTCTTCTTCATCCTCTACCTATTCCTCTTCTTCATCTTTACCCTCATTTAACATGAGAGGTGCACTAGATTTTAGTTTGGCTATCCTCCTCTTCCCTTTGTTAACTACCTGAGGGATCTTTATTTCTAGCTCTATTCTTGCCTTAGCCTCTTCATAAGTACCAAAATAAGGGGCCTTGGGATCCATAGGTTCATTGAAAATGGCCTCAATGATTTCCTTGGTCTCATTAATGTTTACCTCATAACCAAGAGGCTTGACCCCACACAATTCTAGGCTCGATTGCTTAGATGTATGCCTTGTCACAATCAACCATGAAGAACACATCATCCTTGTAGTCCTCAACTAAATTTTTAGGTATCCTAAACCTATTGTTCATTTTATCCTTAAACACATCAAAGTAGTTGTCGATGATGCCACCATATTTCTCTCCCATTTCTGTAATATATTCATTTATTTGATATAGATTAGGCACATATTTTCTCCAAACTACAATGCCTTTAGAAGGGAAGAACTTCTAAACATAAAAGAATAAACATGTTAACAAATAATAAAATTTGCATGGGTTATTCCTGGAAGTTCTAATACTTTCCATATTCTTATTGAATTGTCTTAATAATAACTTGACAAGTTAATAAGATAGGTTATTCTTCACCACTTTATACATGAAATCCATAGCTTTACATGATATGTTGTTAAGATGACTTGAACTGTATATCATATGGGCTATAACATGAATACCAAAATTCAAGTGATGAAGGCATGTTTCTTGGTTATTAATTGTAAAGAAAGGCTTATAGATGTTATAATCAGAGAACTGAGACTATTATAGAAAGCACAAATGTGAGAATTGATGAGAAATTAATAATACAAGAAAGAATAGTTGATTATAATTTTGATGATGATGTTTTTACAAAGCCAAGGAATGATGAATTATTTCTTGAGACTAACAATTATGTGTAGAATGAAGGAGAGCCAAGGCAAGAACAAAGCTTAGAACCTTTAGTAGAGCCAAGAGTTGAGATAGGAACTCCTACTTTAGGAAAGAATATGATAAAGAATCACCCATCTGAACAAATCATTGAAAGAAAAGATAAAGTTGTGATGAAAAAAGCATAGTAAATGAATAAATATGCTTGATATATCAAGTTGAACCTAAGAATGTAGATGGAACATGTAAATATGATTACTAGAAACAAGTTATGAAATAAGAATTGGATCAGATAGTAAAAAATGAGACATGGGAGTTGGTCCCTAGACTAGCAAACAAGAATCTAATAGGAACTAAATGGGTATTCAGAAACAAGATGAATGAGCAAGGAGAAGTTGTAAGGAACAAAGTAAGATTGGTATTTTAAGGTTACTCACAAAAAGAAGGGATAGAAAATGATGATAATTATGCTCTAGTGGCTAGAATAGAAGTAGCAAGATTATTCTTAGCCTATGCAACATAGAAGAAATTCAAAGTATATCAAATGGATGTCAAGTTAGCATTTTTGAATAGAGAACTTCAAGAAGAGGTATACATTGAATAGCCTAAAGGATGTCCTTTGATAGATGAAAAGGAAATAGTATATAGACTAAGGAAATCATTTTATGGATTGAAGTAAGCACCCAAAACCTTGTGTGCAAGGTTGAACAAGCATTTGACAAAACTTGGATATAAAAAAGGTATGGGAGATAGTAATCTATATTGAAAAGAAATTGATGATGGTTTAATTATTTTGGTAATATTTTTTGATGATATCATATTTGGAGGTAATGATGAGAAAAGAAAAAAAATTGCTGAAGAGATGAAGAAAGAATTTGAGATGAGTATGATAGGAGAGATGAAATACTTCCTTGGATTGTAAATTGTATAGAATAAAGAAAGAATATTTATTTTTTAGACTAAGTACATGAACGATTTACTAAAAAATTTGGATTGGAAGCATATAAACTTGTTAGAACACCTATGGTAATTTGGTAAAAGTTATCTACAAAGGATGAGACACCTACTATTGAGCAGAAGAAGTACAGATCTATGATTGGAGGATTGTAATATTTAACTCACACAAGGGTGGATATAGAAAATTCAATTGGAATTGTTGCAAGATTCCAAGAAAACCCCAAATAAGCACATTATGGAATAGTAAAAGTGATATTTAGATATCTAAAAGGAACATTAGAGTATAGATTATGGTATGGTAGATCTAATAATTTCACTCTAAGTGATTATACAGATGTAGATTCGGTAGGCGGTATGGAAGAAAAAAAGAGCACCAGTGGTAGAGCCTTCTTTCTTGGAGGAAGATTGGTTTCTTGGTTAAGCGAGAAACAAGATTGTACATCTCAAATTATAGCTGAAGTAGAATGTGTTGTAGTAGCAAACAATTGCAATCAAGTTATTTGGATAAAGCAGATGTTGAAGGATATAAGGATAGAAATCAATGAACCTATTGTCATACATTATGACAACACAAGTGTGGTAAATATGTCCAAAAATCTAGTGTTGCATTCAAATGTTAAGCACATTTCTATCAAGTATCACATGTTGAAAGAGAAATTTGCAAAAAAGGAAATCGGATTAGAGTACATGAGAAGTAAAGAAAAGATTATAGAAATATTCACCAAGCCTCTTCCAAAAGAGACTTTTGAGTATTTGTGAGGTGTACTTAGGGTTATGCCCCTTCCTACATCAAAGTAGAAGATGCAAGTGCATCAATCCAACGTAACAAAGTACCATTGTTGTCTGAACTAAATGGTGATGCTTCCTATATGGGGGAGTATCTGTGATGGACAAAGTCATCTATGACTCTTGATGAATGTTGTTTTGAATAGTGTCTTTTGACTTTTGAGCGAGAAAGAATCAGTTGTTGTTAAGTTTGATGTAGAGATGTTGGTTGTTGATAAAACCTTTGACATTGATGTCAATCAGGAAGAATATTGCATGAAAAACATTATGTTTAGGGAGAATATTGCATGAAAAATAGCATGGAATTAAAGTTTGATAGAAATCACATTGAGTTATATCAATGGGGGAGAATGATTGATGAAGAGGATTTGAAAAAGAAGACTAACAATCTTTTATTGGTATTCTTGGAACTACATGTTTTTCATCTATGTTGCCATCAATATTTCCAAAGGGGGAGATTGTTAGAAGATTGGTTGCAAACATGAATGATAATGATATTCCTATGGGTGGGTATTCTAGATATGTTACTATGATAATTTGTTACATTCATGACTAATTTTTTCATTGATGTCAACATAAGTTTTTCATTGATGTCAACATAGCAATTTTCTACGGTATTTGATAGAAGATCAACAAAAAGATCAAGTTGGTATGGATGGATAGTTGAGTGTTTACACTATCTAATGTTATGGGAGATACTTCTAAGTATTTGGTATATGCAATTAACTTTAGAAGAAGAAAGGATAAGTATAGAATAAGTTATGAGAGTATTGGTGATGTCAATTTTGAGATAGAGCTTATAGAGGCATGCTTTAGTAAACTTGTTATGTCTCTTACCAAAGTTGATATATTGATAACTGAGGTTAAGGACATAAAGAAGACATATTAATGATGATGTGGCTAAGATTTCTTCTCATAATATTGAGTGTACAGAAAGTTATTCAAGTTACAAGCAATATAAAATGTTCTTAATGTGGTCCTCTAACAATTAATTGAGAACGTCTAACAGTTGACTCAAGGAATTTATTTGAGGAATCAATATAAAGGAAGGAAATTTTCCTTTATAAAGGAAAGTAATGACATGATTTTATAATTATTGATAAGTAGTAGAGAGTGTGAAATGCAAATTTTAATAGAGTAGTGCAAAGTAAAGGAAACTCCATTGTTGAGGTTTCGCTAAGTGATCCAAGGTTTGGTATTTGGATCTAAGGTTTGTGACCTAGTCTACAAGGTTAGAAAATGATTGGTTTAGTTGATAGAACAAATTAAAGGAGGAAATAATAGTAAATTACTTGTTTGAGAAGTGAGCTCTTCTTGTAGTTGAATTTGCATGTTTGGGTAGTCGGCTCTTTGTACATATATTATACTACAACTCCTAATAGGGTTGTAATCTCCTAACAAGGATTCAAAGTGTCCAAATAGGGACTCATTATACTTGATCTTGTAATAGAATCATAATAGGTTTGACCCTCTAATAAGGAATATTTATATTTGTACATCATCTTCTAGGCATTATTTGCATTAGGATTTTCTATCTGATCATAGGTTTCCCTAGTCAACATATCTATTGTAATTGTCTATGTGCATTTCATTATGGTTTCTATTTACTTTGCTGAATGCTTAATTTTTTTAAAGAAGATAAATGTTTTAATTGTTAGATAATTGATTCACCCTCCCCCTCTCAGTTATCTTGGTGGACTATTATTCCTAACAGAACCCAAGTAGAGAAGAGGGCTATTTAGAACTACATGCAAGATACTAGGTAAGGTATGCAAGGTAATCATAGAGTTTGGGTATAATAAAAGTGTACTATTAGAGGAGGTAGTACAAAAGTTTGGTTTAACAAATATTCCCCATTTGTGTCCTTATAGGGTGGCTTGGTTGAACAAGGGGTAGAATATACTAGTGAATGAACAAGTATGGGCATACATCACTATTGGGAAGTACCAAGATAAGATCTTATGTGATGTGCTTCCCATGGATGCTTGCCATATTCTTTTGGGAAGGCCTTGGTAGTATGATAGGGGGGGACTGCATCATGCGAAGGAAAAAAAGTAGTATTTCAAGAAGGATGAAGTCACCTATAGGATACTATCCAAAGTGGAAGAAGATAAAGTAGAGAAGGCTACTACTAAGAAATTGTTAATGAGTGGAAACTAATTCCTCAAGGATTTAAAGGAAGGAGAATGAGTAGAGAATACCATCATGCTAAAGCCCAAGGAGGGGAAATCAACTTCACAAGCACCTATACTTGCAAAAGTGCAAGAACTACTAGATCGGTTCAAGGACATAATTTTTGATGGGGCACCACCAATTTTACCTCTGAAGGAAGCTGTAAGTCATCCAAATGACTTCATAATAGGAACACCATTACCAAACAAGGCTACATACAAGATGACTCCAGTGTAGAACAAGGAAATTACCAAAAAAAATTAAGATTTATTTGATCAGGGGTTGATTAGGAAGAGCATCAATCCACATGTCATAATAGTTGTCCTAGCACCTAAAAAGAGAGGTAAGTGAAGAATGTATATAGATTTTAGGAAAATCAATATAATCATAATGAGATATAGATTTCCTATTCCTAGGATAGGGGATCTAATGAACTATCTAGGTGGCACTAGATACTTTTCTAAAATTGATCTCAAGAGTGGCTATTATCAAATTAGGATAAAGGAGGGTGATGAAAGGAAGTATCCATATAAGACTATTGAGGGTCTTTATGAGTGGTTAGTAATTCCATTTGGTTTACCAATGCACCAAGTACCTTCATGAGAATCACAAATGAGGTCTTGAAAGACTATATAGGAGTGTTTGTTGTTGTGTATTTGGATGAAATCATCATCTTCAACAAGACAAAGGAGTATCATATGAAGCACCTAAAAATGACATTGAAGAAACTTCAATAGGAAAAGTTTACAATAAACCTTGATAAGAGTGAGTTCACAAAGGAGGAGCTACTATATTTTGTTTTTTTAGTACTCCAATGGAATTTGAAAATGGATAAGGGTAAGGTAGAGGAAATCTTAAGTGGGCCCACTCCTAGATATTCTACTAAGGTCAGAAGTTTCCATCACCTAGCATAGATATAGGAAGTTTATGAGGAGGTTTAGTGAGATTTGTGCACCAATGACTGACACCATTAAAGGAGACATGAAGACAAGGTTCACATGGACAAAGGAAATATATGAAAGTTTTGAGAGGTTGAAGAAGGAAGTGGAAACTCAAACAGAGTTGGTTTTTCCAAGTTTTGAGAAGCCATTTGTGGTGGAATTTTCTAGTAACATAATAGTTTGGGTAGTTTTAAGCCAAGATGGTAGGCTAGTAGTATTTTTTAGTAAGAGGCTTCATGAAGCCAAAATAAGGCATTCAACATAATACTTGGAGATCTATGCACTTGTTAAAGGTCTTAAGAAGTGAAGGCATTACCTATTGCCTAAGAAGTTTTTTGTGTTCACAGACAACCAAGCGTTAAGATTTATCAACTCACAACAAAAAATAATTTTGTGACACATCAAATGGATGGAATTCTTGTCGTCCTAAACTTTCACTATTAAACATAAAAAGGGCACCAATAACAAGGTGGTAGATGCTTTGAGTAGGAGCTTCCACACAGTGCAAGAGGTTAGGTTCTAAAGAATAGGACTAGATGGATTTAAATTAATTATAAGAAGAAATTAATTTTTCAAAGGCGTACAAGGTATGCACAAACTCTAAAAATTATTTCCATGGTGAATTTTCTTAATATGCCTCACAAAATTGGTTATTGTTCAAGGTTCAATAGTTGTGCATTCCAATGGGATCTGTGAGGGAAAATCTCATATAAGAGAAGCACAACATGAGTGGGCAATTTTTCCTTAACTAGACACTATACCTTGTGGAAAGGTTCTACTACTAGTTGAAGATGCAAAGGCATGTAAGGAGGTATGTAGAGTAGTGTGGTATATGCCAGAATAGAAAGGCACTTCATCCAATCTAAGACTCTACCAACCTCTACCCATTCCTAATAAACTTGGGAATGCATTGGCATCAACTTCATAGTTAGATCACCAAGGACTAGGAAAGGGTTTGATGGTGTGTTTGTGGTGGTAGATAGGTTAAATAAGATGATCCATTTCATCCCATGAAAAGAAAAACATGATGCAAGAAATATAGCCAATCTATTCCTCAAGGAGGTGGTCAAAATACATGGTTTATGAAGAAACATAGTTTCTAATGGAGATGCCAAATTTATGGGACATTTTTTGGAAGACTGATGAGTCTAAAAAATGCCTTTATTTTGTTATGTTTAAGATACTTTATGATACTTTGTTCATCCTTGTTTTAACACTTATAAGCCTATGTTTGATAAACCTTTGATGATTTATGGGGTAGAAAAACTATGTCATCCTTTGCCTAAATTATATCTAATATGCAGTATTTCATAGAAATATCCAAATGTGCATTCTTATGCTTGAATTTAGTTTGATGGATGTTTATTTGCAAACATGTTTTATATCATAACTAACCTGATGATAAGGATTAAAGGATGAGCGGAAGAATCCAAAAGTTGGTTGCCGATAGAATTCAAGGAGAAATGAGCATCAAGGAACAACCATGAAAAGGAAGTTATAACCACTCCAAGAAACATGGTAGTGAATAAGGAGGAGTTTTTACAAGCCATTACCTTCTCTACATTTACATTGTAACAAGTGGATGCCATGACCTCATTGCTCCCTCCTCAATTCCGTTATCCTTCCTTTCTGCTTTCAGTTGTTCTCCTATATTCTCTCCTACGGACTTAATTTAGGATAGTTAATTTTTTGTTATGTAATAAAGAGTAGATTCCCTATATATATGTCAGGATCGACTCCTATGTGTGAAGTTTTTTAGTTTTCAATTTTTGGTTTTGATAAGTTTTATCAAGAGAAAACATTGATTCACATTTTATTGTAGTTGTGTTTTACAATTTTGAATTATGTAATGAATGATTAATGAAATGAATTAGTTCTCTTTAGTTTCTATCCTGCATTGGTAGATTAGAGAAGCCAACCAAGGGGGCCCACTTGGAAGGTGGATTAGATTAGGATAGAATAGATTCATTTTACTAAGCATTAGGAGTATTTTAAATAAGACATGGCTAGTTAATTCCTTCCTATAGCATCACACTTCATGAACGTTCATGTAGCATCTACGAGAACAGTCTAATGGATGAGTCAAGATGGAGTCTCTATTATCTTGTCATTGTGTTTTCAACATTCATAGATTCAGTAGTTTCCTTTCTACACCAGTAGTGTAGTTTCCTTCCTTTGCATTTTTACTTTCTTGCAGCACAACCATAATGACTCATCAAGGTACCTAGTGCACATATTGTGCCAACCATTTCAAGTATACATCCCTAGGAAGACAATCTAAATGCACCTCATGGTAGGGGAAAGGTAGTCCTTAGCTTGAATAGATTATTCCTAAGCCAGGCCTAGCACATGACTATGGAACACCTATTGTGAGGCGGTTCAAAGACACTTTGGAAGAGCTTGGGAAAAAACCTAGCTCATAGCCTTTCCTACCATCCCCAAGTAGATGTGTAGATAGAGGTCATCAACAGGGTTCTTGGCAACCTCTTAAAGTGTCTTACCATGGATTATGAACAGAGTTAGGAGAAAGTCATACCTTAGGCACAATTTTCCTACAATGATAGCAAGAATAGGATAATGGGTTTAATCCCTTTTCAAGGAGTGTATGACACCCATACAAGGGGCATAATAGAACTAAAATACCTACCAAAACATGATAGCATCAATGGACATGTTGATTACTTCATTTAATCTATGAAGGAGGTGCATAGTTAGGTTAAGCAAACCTTGATGAAGGAAAATCAGAACTTGAAGGAGAAGGAGGATGAGGGAAGAAGAGAACTACAGTTTAAATTAGGAGAGATGGTGATGGTTTATTTGAAAAAATTCATGTTAAAGAAGGGTATTCCTATCAAGTTACAAATGAACAGGATTGGGCCATGCAAGGTACTTGAGAAATATGGACCCAATGCCTAAAATGTAGACTTACCCAAAGACATGGCTATCTCTCCCATATTCAATGTCAAATACCTAATACCTTACAAAGGCCCAAGGGTGGATGAAGCAAAGTATAAAGAAGAGATAAGAAAGGACATCTCAGATATGCACATACCTAAAAGGAAGCAACCACAGGTGGAGAGGGTATTGGATTCTAGAGTGAAGAAGAGTACAAGGAATAAGGTTTATAAAGAACATCGAGTGAAGTGGTTAAATAAACATAAATATGAGGCAAATTGATTTGCTAAGAGTGATTTTAAGAAGTTTCACATTATTAAGGAGTTCATCTCTCTAGAAGTTCCTTAGGCTTCTTCTTGTAGGGGGAGGATGGTGCAGGGGCACCTAGGGTAAGGTAAAACAATAACTCATGTTTTGGTTTGTAAATGGTCTAACTAACCATTTAGGGAATAAGGAATCAATATAAATGTTGAAGATAGGTTTAGGAGGTGTGGTTAGGTAAGTGTGGAGTATGAGTCAAATTTTGACAAAAAGGTCCTGATAGGAAAAGATTGGTCAAAATTGCTTTATAAGGAAAAACATGGGAAAATGCCTAAAAATAGAAAAAAAAAGTGCTAAAAAGAGGTCCTTAAGTGTTTTAGGTTCATTTTGTGAGGTTTGAAAGCAAATTGGTCAAGGTTGGGGGCTTGAATTGTAAAAATGCAAAAGTTGTCAAAAAGTTGCTCACTGACAACTTTAAGATTTTGCCAAAATTGCATTAGCAATTTTTCCACAGTTTTTGAAAATAGGTAACATGGGAAGTTATGGTTTAAACCAAGGTGGTTATAAGAAACTATAAGAACACCTTCCAACTCATTTTCAAGGGTTGCACATATAGTTCTATGAACAACATATGAGTGAAGGAGAGTTTTCTTGACATAAAACAAATTTTTGAGGATTGAGTAAAGGAATTTGATTGATTAGCTTAGTACTTTGAATTGTATTTCTTCATGGTTTGATGTATTGATTCCGTGCAAGTTTGTTTTGATCATTAGTTATCATTTGTCTAAGTTTGTAAAATTAGTTAGATTCTTCATTCCTGATGTCTAGTTTTGCCAAGGTTCCATTAAAATGACCAAAGCTCAATATCCCATGGTTGAAAACCCATGGCCCTTGGGAATCTAGTAATGGTCTATATATACTTGATACATAGACATTTTTGGAGAGTTTGGGAGCCTATTGGCCATTTTTACAAGTGAGCCCTAGGCAAGAAAGAAAGGATCGACAAGATGTAATGAAGGCTTGTAAGTGATTTTTACATGAAATAGGGGATTGTGGCATGCCAATATTAGATGAAAAATTATACAGTATATTTTTAGGTGTTCATAAACTATAGGAGAAGGTCTAGAGCAAGGATTAGTGCATTTGATAGGAGTTTTTCTATCATTGCCCATAAAACCCTCAAAATATGGGTAAATAGGGATCATATAGTATAGACATCATAGAGGCCTAAGACCTCAAAAAAATGAAGATTAGATCATTATAAATCTAATTCCTAAAGACACCAAGTTTCTTTATTAAGAGGTTTTGGGAGTTATTAACAGTTCCTTGTTTTTAGGAGAGCTAATAGGGGCTCTTAGGGCTATAAGGGAAAACAAGGAAAGTTAGGCTTGTGGGAGTTTGAAACTATTTAAAATGATGTAGAATGACATGGAATGTGATGAAAACCATCAAAGGATGGTCTAAACTTGATTTTGGCCCTTTAGGTGCACTTGGTGGAGTTTTGGCACACTTGGTCAAAAAGTGCATTGATGGTGATTTGAAGGCATAGGATGGCAAGTTTAATTGGTTGGAGAGTTTCTTGGTGAAAGGGAAATGAGAAGGATTCTTCTTCTCTATGGTTTGGAATAGTAACCCTAGGAAGGCTAGGAGTATCCTTGGTAGAGAAAGAAAGCTCTAGAGTGAAGAATCTCCCCATCATAGTTCTTCCTAAATATGAGTACAATAATGTAAATTCACTTCAAACATCTCATGATATTTGGAAAGCATTAGAATATACTTTTGAAGGTGATATGTACATGCAAAGAGGATGAGATTGTAGAATTGGATATGTTCATTTTTAGATGCTAAAATGATTGAAGATGAATCTATAGGAAAATATATTGATAGGATATCAAAAATTATTGTAGGAATCTAGTCTCATGGTGGAACCAAGGAAGAAGATGAGGTTGTATGGAATATATTGAAAATTTTGACACCATCATTCAAGAAAGTGGCTCAGATGATTTGGCTACTAATGCCCTAAACTAAGGATTTTACCAAGGAAATGTTTCTTGGAAGATTAGAAGATGGAGAAGTAGATATGAGATAATCTAGAGATCTAACAAGAGTGAAGACAAATTTTAGTTCTATTAATGTTTGGCCAAATCTATCAAGGAGTTCAAGCACACATGGAAATTTTGTGAGTAGCAATAGATTTAATTAAGACATGAAAATTGAGGAAGGTATAGCCCTTCTTGTGAGAAGAGAAAAATATATTTAGAAAATCTTTAAATGTTGAACTTGTAATGAATTTGGTCATTATGCATCTAAACATTAGGTAAAAGAGAGAAAATGTGTAAGGGAAAGTTCAAACCTAGGAAACTTAGAAAATATTTGTATGCACCTGAAGATGAAGAATCTAATGAAAAAGGTCAAAGAAAAAGTTATGATGAATTAGAATTTGTGGCTATCAAGGAAGGTGACCATGATAGAGAAATTAGAGAAGAAAGAGCAATAGTTTCCAAAGTTGAAAAAAATGGATTCAATAATTGACATTGGATGTTCACGTCACATGATAGGTGATTTGAATAAGATTGTTAAATTTAGGAATCATGATGGAGGTATTGCTAGAGTTGGTAAAAATGAATCATTTCATATAATAGGGATTGGATCTATTACTCTTAATGGTAAAACTAACACAGATGATGTTTATTTTGTTGATAGATTGAAGCATAACTTTTTGAGTTTTGCATAGTTGGTGGATAAGGGATATCAGTTCTAATTCAATGAGAAGACTTGCATTATCAACGAAAGAAATGGTAAGTTTATTAGAATAGGCACGAGATCTAGAGGTATTATATTTTAGTTGAATCCTACTAAAATGACATGTTTGGTAGCTAAAGTAAACAAAAGTTTGTTGTAGCATAAAAGATTTTGTCACATATACTTTGATAATATTATGAAAGTTAATAGCTCATTTGTAGTTAGATACTACTTAAGATAACAAAGCCTACTAATGCTGTTTGCAAAGAAAGTATCATTTCTTAGCAAGAAGTCTACAACCATAGAGAAATTGGGGATCGTTCACACAGATATGAGTGGTCCCCCAAGAACAAGAGGATTCTATGGTAAAAGATATTTCGTGCTTTTTGTTGATGATTTCACTAGAATGATGTGGTTAACATTTCTTAAAGAGAATTTAGAAGCTTTTCAGAAGTTTAAGATATTTAAGAATAGAGTTGAGAATGAATCTAGTGTTAAGATAAAGTGTTTGAGATAAAATAGAGGAAGAGAATTCACCTCTAGAGAGTTTAACATGTTTTGTGAAGAGAATGGAATCAAGAGACAACTATCTTCACCTAGAACACCTGAGTAGAATGCAATTGTTGAAATAAGAAATAGATCACTATCAAAGGCTACAAGAAAAATGTTGTTTGAGAATGATGTTTCTAAGAAATTTTAGAGAGTAGCAGTCAATACAATAATAATTACTTTGAATAGAGTATAGATTAGAAAAGGTATGAACAATAAAGCCTGTGAATTATGGTCTGGTCATTCAGCATTAGTTAAGTATTTTAGAATATTTGGATGTAAATGTTACATTAAGAGAGATGATGACATTGGTAAGTTTTATCCAAGAAGTGATGAAGGCATATTTCTTGGCTATTAATTGAAAAGAAAGGCATCAAATTTTCTTAATCATAGAACCAAGATAATAGTTGAATGTGCAAATATAAAGATTGATGGAAACTTTGGAACTAAGGAAAAGTTGTTTGATTACAATTTTGATGAAGAAGAAGAAGATAATTAAGTATTTTTTAATAAAAATGTTGAGATATTCTTTGAGACTAACAATGATTTGCATAATGATGTTGAGAAAAGAGGAAAACATAGTTCTCAACCAAGAAATGAGATACAAGTTGAGATGGAAACTCCCACCTCTAGTAGGAATATGACAAAGAATCACCCTCCTGAGAAGATAATTGGTAGAAAAGACAAAGGCATGATGACAAGAATCAAAGTTAATGAGGAATTATGTCTGATTTCTTAAGTGGAACCTAAGAGTGCAGAAAAGCATGTAAAGATGATAATTGGATTCAAGAAATGAATAAATAATTAGATCAACTTATGAAGAATGATACATGGGAGTTTGTTCCTAGACCTAAGGACAAGAATGTTATTGGGACTAAAAGGGTATTCAAAAATAAGATGAATGAACAAGGTGAAGTTGTCAAGAACAAAGGTAGACTTGTATGCAAAGGATATTCATATCAAGAAGGAAAAGAATATGAGATGACATATTACCCTATAGCTCGAATGGAACCAATGACAATGTTCTTGGTTGATGTAGCTAACAAGAAATTTAAGTTATGTTGGATGGGTGTTAAGTCAACCTTCCTAAATGGAGAACTTGAAGAAGAAGTCAACATTGAGCACCTTGAAGGATTCCCTTTGACATAAGAAAAGGATATGTTATGTAGACTAAAAAAATCTCTATATGGTTTGAAACAAGCACCTAGAACCTAGTATGAAAGGTTGGATAAGCATTTGGAAAAACTTGGATTTGCTAAAGGTATGATAGATAGTAACTTATATTTGAAAGAAACTGAGAATTTTTTTTGGTAATAGTAAAATTTTTTGATGACAATATATTTAGAGGTAATGATGAAGCAAGTGATAAGTTTGCTGAATAAATGATGAAAGAGTTTAAAATGAGCATCATAGGACAAATGTTGTTTTTCCTTGGATTGTAGATTGTACAAAACAGTGATGGAATTTTCATTTCACAAGCTAAGTACCTGAAAGACTTGTTGAAGAGGTTTTGATTGGAAATTTGTAAACCTATTAGTACACCTATGATAACTAGTCACAAGTTAACTAGAAAGGATGAGACACATGTAGTTGAGAAGAAGTATGGATCCATGATTGGAGGTTTGCAATATCTAACTCACACCAGACTAGATATAGAAAATGTAGTTGGGATTGTAGGTAGATTTGAAGATGATACTAAGGGCTCTCACTTGTAGCAGTTAAAAGGATATTTATGTTGGAAGCATGAATGCTAATGATACTACTATGAGGGAGTATTGTAGAAACATTATTAGATCATTATCATGATGATATGTTATATTCATGACCATGTTTCTCATTGACTTCAATACATCAATATTTTGTGGTATCTGATAGAGGAATACTGGTAAAGATCAAGTTGGTATGGATAGATCATTGAGGATTTTCATTGGTGAGGTATAAGGGAGATATTAATAATTTTATAGTAAATGCAAACAACCTTGGGAGAAAAAGATATTAAGTCTTGAAGAAGTTATGCAAATTGTGATGAAGACTATTCTAAGATAGAGTTTACAAAAGCATGTTCTCTTAAACTTGTTGTATCATTTAGCAGAGTTTATATTTTGAGAACCAAGATTAAAGGTGTGTAGAAGACATGTTGGAGATGATGTGGCTAAGAACACTTGTTATAATATTATACACACAAAAAATTATTCAAGTTACAAGGCGATAGATTGATGTTATCACTAAGTAAAATGTGTTCTTAATGTGGTCCTATAATAATTAATTGAGAAGGTGTAATAGACGACTCAAAGGAATTGTTTTATGGATTAAGTATAAAGAAAGGACATTTTCCTTTATTATGCATGAATTATTTCATGTAGTAGAAAGAGTGGAAAAGTGAAGAAAAGAGATGAATGCTAAGTAATTATGAAGATAAGAAAAGTAGAGCGAAGTTGAAGAGAACTTCATTGCTTAGGTTCTATTTTGAGATCTAGGGTTTGATATTTGGATTTGGGGTTTGTGACTTGGTCTAAAAGGTCTAATAGTGATTGATCTAGTTGAAATGATAGAGGAAAGAGGATAAATCATAGTACAAAATAGGAATAGTTGAGATATCAGTTGGATAGTGAAGTTCAGTGGTCTTGCCCCAAAACATATTTGGATAGTGAGTCCTTTTGCCTTCTACAACTCCTAACAGGGTTGGAATCTTCTAACTAGCGTTCAAAATCTCCTAACAAGGAATCTTATGTACTAAATGTGTTTATAGACTCCTAATAGGGTCCATCCACTAACATGGATTGTATATATCAATTTTTTTTTATGGACATCATTCCCACCAGGGTTTCCCTAGTTAACAAATTTGGTGTAATTGTGCATGTGCATCTTGTTATGTTTTTTGTTTACTTTGATTGAATGGTTAGGATTAATAAAGGTTGATAAATGTTATAATTGGATAGCTAATTCACCCCCCCAATTATGGGTATGTGTAGGATCATGGTGTGCCAAAAAGTCATGATTTGAAAAAGCTATAGTTTTGAAATATCTCAAACCATTTCAAAATCTATTCCAACTTTTTTCCCACCCACCCTGATATGAAATGAAAAAAACTAAAATATTTATAAAGTGTACTATAACTTTTGATACCAAACCTATATGGTCAACTTTAAAAACATCCTAAAAACATGCTTTTGGCCTTTTTTTAATGTGATTTTTACTTCAAATATGTAGTTGACGACTTTTTTTTCACCAAAATTTGATGAAATGAAAAGGGTTTCTTAGAAATGTTCTTATCTTTTCATAAATTTAAGGTTTGCAAATTATGAGTTTAGTAAGTAATTATTACTTATTTTCTAATAGAGTTACTTATAAATTGCTAATTGACACACTACTTGAAAAACAACTATAAATTTCAAGTGGTACAACATTTTTTAAATCCAAAAGATGTATCAAACTCTATGTTTCTTCTATAGTAAGGGAAAAAAGTGAAAAATGGAATTTTGCAGAGTTTTGAATTAGTTAAGGTGGTTAGACACAAGACCTTTTCTATTCCAAAAATACTAAAGTCAAAAATTAATTAATTATTATTTATTTAGATTAAAAATACCCAAAAATATGTGTCACATCCAAGCATGAGTCAACTACTCATATCTAGAATATTATTAAAAAATATTATCATTTGATTTTGATTAAGGTGGTTAGACATACGTGTACTTATTTTTGTTCTGTAATTTTCGTAATATTGCATTAAAATTCAAAATTTTGACCGACCAATTTTTATTTTTTTGAGATAAGTCCTCGTAGTTTAGAAAATAGATTCAATTTTCTAGAGATTCTTTTCTCTCAACTTTTTGATATAAAGTTAATAACAAGTAGAAAATTTCACATCAAGTTGACATAACCCTAATTTTCTAATTTTTTATTGCCACTTAAGAGCATAGTTTGGTTGACCATGATCCTGCACATACCCTTATCTTGGTGGACTATTATTTATAACAATAGGTATTAGAGCATCAAGTCCTTGAAGAAAATGCTTAATGTCTTTGGGAGATCAGTGACAAGTTATTTTAGAAAGGATAGTCCTAAGATAGATGGAAGAAATTTTGACTCCTAGAAGATGGTGCTTCATGTTGAGAGATCAAAATTGTGTACAAAATTGAGCATTGAGTTTCTGGATAGAAGCACAAGTAAAGACAAATCTTGATCCAAAGAAGATATGAAGATCAAGGAAGGTATTGATCTACTTATGAAAAGAGAAATAAAAGGTATGGAAAAATTTTCTTTTTGGACATGTAATGAGTTTGGTCATTTTTCATCTACATGCCCTGAGAGAATAAGAAAAAATTGAAAGAGTTCACTTTTTGATGAAGATGAATAATTTAAAGCAAGTATGGAAATAGTATTGAATGATTATGATGATAAGACTGAATTGAAAAAGGAAGTGCTAGAAGAGATAGCCATGGTAACTATTATTGATGAAAATTTTGGTACTAAAGAGAAGATGGTAGATTATAATTCTGATGAAGATGATGATAACTATAGAATTATTAGATAGAATGATGAAGTTTTCTTTGAGACTAAAAATGATTTGTAGAATTAAGGTGAGCTAATGAAGGAACAAAGTTTGGAACTTACAATAGAGCCAACAGTTGAGGTAACAACACCTATATATGGTAAGACAATGAAAAAGAATCATCCACTAAAGAAAATCATCAGTATAAAAGATAAATATGTGAAAAGAAAAAGTAGAATCAATGGAGAACTATGTGTGATATATCAAGTAGAATCAAACAATGCAGAATACGTATGCAAAGATGGCTATTGGAAGCAAGCTATGAAAAAAGAATTGGATCAAATAGTGACGAATGAGACATGGGAATTGGTCACTAGATCAACAAACAAGAATGTGATAGGAACAAAATGGGTATTTAGGAAAAAGATGAATGAACAAGGGGAAGTTGTAAGGAATAAAGAAATATTGGTATGTAAAGGTTACTCACAGCAAGAAGGAATAGACACGAAGAAACCTATGCTCCTATGGAAAGAATTGAAGTATTAAGATTATTATTAGCTTATGTGGCACATAAGAAATCCAAAGTGTATCAGATGGATGTCAGGTTAGCATTTCTAAATGGAGAACTTGAAGAAGAGGCATACATAGCATAGCCTAAAGTTTTTCCCTTAATAGATGACAAGGGCATGGTATCCAAATTCAAGAAAACATTGTATGGCTTAGAAAAAGAACCCAAAACCTGGTATGCGAGGTTGGACAAGCATTTGACAAAACTTGGATTTAGTAAAGGTATAGCAGACAATAATCTCAACTAGAAAGAAATATATGATGGATTGATGATTTTGGTAATATTTTTTGATGATATTGTATTTGGAGGATATGATAATTAAAGTGACAAGTTTTCAAATAAAACAAAGAAGGAATTTGAGATGAGCATGATAGGGGAAATGAAATACTTCCTAGGACTACATATTGTGTAGGATAAAGAAGGAATCTTTATTTCTCAAACTAAGTTTATATGATTTATTAAAAAGGTTTGGTTTGGAAACATGTGAACTAGTTGGAACACCTATGATAATTGGACACAAGTTATCTAAAAAGCATGAGATACCTATTGTTGAGCAGAGGAAGTATAGATCTATGATTGGAGGATTGCAATATCTAACTCACACAAGGCTAGATATAGTGAATATAGTTGGAATTGTTGCAAGATTTCAAAGTGATCCTAGAGAAGTACATTATGAAATAGTTAAAAGGATATTTAGATATCTAAAGGGAACACTAGAGTTCAGACTGTACTATGAAAAATCTAATAATTTCACTTTATATTCTTATACTAATGTTGATTGGGTAGGCAATATGGATGATATAAGGAGCACCAATGGTGGAGCACTCTTTCTTGGAGGAAGATTGGTTTCTTGGTTAAGGAAGAAGTAGGATTGTATCTTACAGAGTACAATAGAAGCAAAATATATTGCAAACAATTGTATTCAAGTTATTTGGATGAAGAAAATGCTCAAGGATATAAGGATAGAATTTATTGAACTTTTTGTCATACATTGTGGTAACACAAGCATAGTGAATACGTCTAAGAATCCAGTGTTGCATTCTAAGACTAAGAATATTTCTATAAAATATGACATGTTGAGAGAGAAAGTTGTAGAAAAGGAAATTAGACTAGAGTATGTAAGCACCAAAGAGAATATTTGAAATATTTTGACCAAGCCTCTTCCCAAAGAGACTTTTAAGTATTTGCAAGGTATGTTAGGAGTTATGCCCCTACCTACATCAAAGTAGATGATGCAAGAGTGCATTAGTCCAATCATATAGAGTACTATTATTTAGATCTATTAGATTTCCAAAATTCATGAAAATGAGTTTTATTTTCTAGATTTGATTATGTAGAGTTTTTTTACCATCAAGATGCAGGAGAACATGAAGAACATAAAATTATTTTTCTAGACTAAATGCTAATGATTCTTGTATGGGGGAGTATCTTTGATGGGTAAAGTCATATAGGATTCTTTATAGATGTTGTTTTGAATAGTCTTTGGACACTTGAGTAGGCCAAAGACAATTGATACAAAGATTGATAGGATGCAATGATAGATGGTTGCTAAAACCTTTAACATTAATGTCAATGTGGGAGAGATTACAACATGGAAAACATTTTGATAAATGGAGAAGTTACATCAATGGGGTAGATTGATTGATGAAGAGGATTTGAAAAGAAAGGATAGTAGTCTTTAATAATTGGTATTCTTGGAACTAGATGTTTTTGCATATATGTTGCCATCAATGCCATAGAGGGAGATTGTTGGAAGCATAAATGCTGATAATAATCTTATGGGGGGAGTATTATAGAAACATGATTAAATCATTATCATGATCATATGTTATATTCATGTCTATGTTTTTCATTTATGTCAACATAGCAATTTTTTGTGATATCTGATAGAAGAACATCAATAAAAATCAAGTTAATAGAGACAAACCATTGAGTATTTTCAATACCAAGGTTAAAGGGTGATAGTACTAAGTGTATAGTATATGCATCTAACCTTGGGAGAAAAAAATATTAGGTCTAGAAGAAGTTATGCAAGTTTTGGTGAAGACTTTTATGAGATAAAGTTTACAAAAGCATGTTTTAGTAAACTTGGTATATCTCTTGGTAGAGTTGTTATTCTGAGAAGCAAGATTAAAAGAATATAGAAGGCATGGTGGAGATTATGTGGCTAATATTTTTCATCATAATATTACACATATAGAAAGATAATCAAGTTACAAGGTGATAGATTGATGTTATCACTAAGTAAAATGTGTTCTTAATGTGATCCTATAATAATTAATTTAGAAGGTGTAATAGCTAACTCAAGGGAATTGTTTTATGGATTTTGTATAAAGAAAGGACCTTTTTTTTTTTATGCATGAATGATCACATGTACTAAGAAGAGTGGAAAAGAGGATAAAGGATATGAATGCTGAGTAATTGTCAAGATAAGTAGAGTAGAAAAAAGTTGAATAAAACTTCATTGCCAAGGTTTTATTTTGAGATCCAAGGTTTGATATTTGGATCTGAGGTTTGTGACTTGACCTAAAAGGTTTGATAGTGATTGGTCTGATTGACAGGAGAGAGGAAAGATGATAAAGCATAGTAAAGATAATTATTTTGTAAGATATAGTTGAGAGATTAGTTGGACAATGAATTTCAGTGGTCTTTCTCCAGAAGTTATTTGGACAGCAGGTCGTTCTACCTTCTACAACTCCTCACAGGGTTGGAATCTTCTAATAAAGATTCAAAGTCTCCTAATAGGGACTCTTATTTACTAAATGTGTTTATAAAATCCTAACAGGGTCCTTCCTCTAAGAGGGAATATCAATATATTAGTATATCTTTGTGGGCATCAATCCCACCAGGGTTTTCCATCTGATGAAGAGTTTCCCTAGTTAACAAATCTAGTCTACTTGTGTATGTGCATCTAGTTATGGTTGTTGTTTACTTTGACTAAATGGTGAAGATAAATTAAGGTTGATAAATATTATAATTGGATAACCAATTCAGCCCCCCACCCTCCCAATTATCTCAGTTGACTATTATTTCTAACAATTTAGATATTTGAAAAAAACATATAGCTATGGGATATGGTATGATAGATCAAGTGATTTCACTCTATGTGCTTATAATAATTAGGCAAGCAATATGGATGATGGAAAGAGCACCAATGGTGGAACATTCTTTCTTGGAGGAAGATTGGTTTCTTGGCTAACCAAGAGGAAAGATTGTATTTCATAGAGTATAGCAGAAGAAAAGTATGTTGCAACAACAAATAATTGTATTCGGGTTATGTGGATGAAGGAAATTTGAAAGGATATCAAGATTGAGTTTACAAAACCTATTATCATTTATTGTGATAATACAAGTAGAGTAAGTATGTCTAAGAATCCAGTATTGCATTCTAAGACTAAGCATGTATCCATTAAGTATCATGTGTTGAGAGAAAAAGTAGCATAAAAAGAGACCAGATTGTAGATATATTTACAAAGCCTTTACCTAAAGATGCATTTTAGTACTTGAGAGGTATGTTTGGGGTTATGCCCCTACCTACTTTAGAGTAGATCATGTAGTAAATGCATCAGTCTAGTGGTATAGAGTACTATTGTTAGACTGGACTAAATGATGATGCTTCCTATATGGGGAAGAACTCATGATGAGCTAATTCATTGAGGACTCTTACTATTTTGTTATGTGAAATGTCTTTGGACACTTGAGCTAGTTGAAGACTTGGAGTAGTGATTTCACATATTGGGGCCTTTGACATTAATATCAATGGGGAAGAACATGTATGAAAGACATCTCCTAAGTAATGGGAGAGAAGAACTCCTAAGTCATGGGGGGGAGATATCTCTTTAGGGAGATTTAGAAAGATTCCTATAAGGAAAATAGGAATATCTCCAGGAAATATACACCTAATGTATTGTGAGTTATTTAGTGTGAACAACTATTGTAGGTTTTAAAGAAAAAAAAGAAGAAAAAAGAGAAGTGTTCTAGAGGTTTTCAAATTTCATTGATGAAGAGGATCTGAGAAGATGAGAGTAGCAACAATAGAGTATTTCTTGGGATTCTTCAAACTTGGATCTTTTTAATCTATGTTGTCATCAATGCTAAAGGGGTAGATTGTTAGCATGCATGTTGATGATACTAATTTGGGGGAGTATCCTAAGCATTGGAGAGTATTGTCATGTTACATTCATGTCTATGTTTGTCATTGATGTCAAGAGGTAAGAAAATTAATTAACACAATTCATTTTGAACTAGATATGTATGCGGGTATTTCTTGGTGCTTGCTAAATAAATTGTAATATCAAACATATAGGAGATTGTCTTTTTGAGTTATAATCATCAAATGCAAAAAAATTATGTGCTTCCTACAAACATCTATACTGCAACTATCAAATGGGATGATGTAGCAAAGGTGAGAATGTTAGCATGAATGGTGATGATACTACTCTGGGGGAGTATCCTAAGTATTGGAGAGTATTGACAGGTTGTATTCATGACTATTTTTGACATTGATGCCAATATACCAGTAATTCTATGCAAATTAGCATGATTGCAAATAATATTTTGATTTTCTAGTGATTTACAACTAAGGACATGTTCTACATTGTGTCTTGATGCTAAGCTTTAGTGTGAAGAGTCTAAGTTGAAAAACTAAAGAAGATATGTTTGATTTATGGAGAGTGGTACAAAGACATAGTATTTAGAAAGTAGTTCTTGATGTTTGTTCCCTATCTTTCACCTGAGATGTACTGAAGAGATTTGAAATCAACTGGTGACAAAGGACATTCTATTGGTCTTGTCTTGAAGCTATTTGGATAGTCTATTGGTCTAGTGGATAGGATAGAGAAAGAAGAAGGAAGAACATTTCATTTTTATTATTCTATGAGGAATAATACATAGATCACTTGGATAGTGAGCTCTTTGGTATTTCTTGAAAACTGTTTGGAGTGGGTCCATCTATCTTCCACATCTCCTAATAGGGTTGGAATCTCCTAATATGGATTCAAAGTCTCCTAATAGGGAGTGAAATGTACTAAATGTATTCATAGAATCCTATCAGGGTCTATCAAATTTGTTAAAGGATGATAATTATGGTAATAGTTGTATAATTGATTCACTCCCCTTTCTCTTAGTTATATTGGTGAACTATATATTCTAACAGAGAAAAGGGAAGAAAGATAGGGGAATGAAAAATATGTTAGGATGCATTTAGATTGAAGTCAAGAAAAAGGTCTACTTAGTTGTAGTTGATGATAAATTTTATCCACAAATAGTGGATATCTATTAGATATTAGAAAGACTTGCAAGATAGATGGAGATGGTAGGATACATAGCTGACACTAACTTTGTATTGCATGATGTGGAGATGGGAGAAAAGGAGCACACAATTCATCATCATAGTGAAAATCTTGCTATAGCTTTTGGTCTTATTAGCACAATCCCTCAACTTCCTATTTGAATCCTTAAAAATCTTCATATTTTTTGGCAGTTGCCACACTATAATAAAGTTCATCATAAATATTATAGATTTAAAAAAAAAAAAAAATTATTTGTAAAGAAAAAATTGTCTCTCTATCTACATCTACATGTCAAGTATGTCAATGCCCAAAAAACTACTTTAATTTTCAATTAAATTTAAAATACATATCCATTAGTTTTCGATTGTTTTTTTCCACTTAAGTATATTTTATTATTAGCATGATATCATATTTGACATGTAATTTAAAGAATTTTTCATGTTTATATGAATGTTGTATTTGGATTTTCTTGTATTCTTTCATTCTATACATGTGGATCCTATGAATTTGACGGTAGTGCAAATTGATACTGTATAGTGTAAGATTTTACTTATGGATCTGCCTCTTGATCATTCTAAAAATCATGAAAAAATTAGGTAGGAATTTTTTTCTATTACAATTGATGGAAATAGATATATAAATGTTTTTAATACCCAAAAAATTATAGGAGGTGGTCAATTATACAAGAAACAATATCATATAAACTAATTTTTTTACACATTTCCTTCATTCGGTTTTGTTGTTACAATATAATTTCAGTCATCTTTTTGTGATGAATATCTTGTTATTTTGGGGTATTCTTGTTTGGATTTCACATAGGACTAAATATTCTTCATTTCAAATTTTCTTAATATTTGGGTGATATATTAAAGTTTTGGTGGGAATTACAAACCCTCAGTTTAGGAAAACTAGTAAACATTATAATATATAGGAATCCAAAATATAACATGGATCAAAGCCCAATTTTTGGTGAGATGATAGAGAATAATGCATACTATTTTTCCTTGTTTCATTTAGAAGACTATGCAACAAATATTATGTGTTTGTAATGAAAGATTGTCTATAAGTGGTGTCTCCTATTATAGAAGTAGTAATAATTTTTTTTGGGTATGCATATGATCAAAGGATGAGTTTGTGAGGAATATGGTGGATTATAAATGTGCATCACATAATTTATATGTGTCCAAGTATATATAAAGTCAAAGACACATTGTTTTGTCCATTATTGTGTCTATCTATATTGGTTAAGTTGATTTTCTTTGTTGATAGGGTAAAAGATCATTTAATCACATTAGGAAGGATTAGAATGGGATTGATCTTCATAGGGACTAGATTTGGATCTCCATTTTTTTAAGATAGCTTTGAGATAAAAGGCTTGCTAAGGTTTTATGGGAACAGTAAGAGCTTTTTATATATGTTAAAGGGGTCTAAGGTTTTTAATAAACCATTGCATATAGAAGTTTCATTAATGGTAATAGAATGATAAGACAAGGTGGAGAAGTGTGTGAAGACTCAAGAGTCAAGGGCCAGATTATATCATAGGGAATAATGAAATCAGTCATTACGGGATTATGCAATCAGTCTAGAGAAAGGGCGTGATCAATTAAGATTAATGTTTTTAGTTTGGAAAAAAATTGATGTGGGCTAAGAGGAAATGCTAGTTTTTTTGCCAAGGTTGATTAGGAGAAACTTATAATGCAGATTGTTGATGGTATAATGCAATTTGGCCTAGCACTTATGGTTACTTGGAGAGAGAAGATCTTATTGATGAAGAGTGTTGCTAAAAGATATTGTGATTACAATTCAAATTCATGAGATTGTGATTAGATTGAGGATCTATGAGACTAATCCTATTGTTGAGTGATAAGAATAGTATGTTATGCTAGGATTGATGATGTGAGAAGTTGTATCATTAAATAAGAAGAAGAATGTTTTCCTTGAAAGGCACTAATTTGTTGGATGTTGTTTTAAAAAGTTTTTTTTATGATGAATATGTGCTAGACTATGATGCTATGCATCATACAGATAATAATGCAAGACTTTTGAATATTTTATATATTATAATCAAGTAGAGGACCTTGAAAGACATTCATCTAGTCCATTATCATTTTTTTCAGCATCAACCAAGAGGGTGGATTTTCAAGCAATATCAATGAGAACGGATTTTACATGAAAGAGGGTATTGTTGATTCCAGGGAAAGCTAGAAGTCTATTAGTCTTATAAAAAATTCATTCAATTTGAATTAAGAAGATAAAACAAAAAATATTTATTCAACATAGTAAGAATTAAGAAAAGAAGAAAAACTAGATAAGTAAATGAGTTGGGCATCTAAGGGGATAGAAAGCCATGTGTATTTTTTGTAGTTACAAAGATGATCATAATTCAAGAAATGAATCCTTAAGAATAAAGGATAGTTAAATAATTGAATATTGTAGTGATATAAATGTCATCCTTTAGGAGGAGGAAGAATTAGTAGAATACCATAGGAAGGAAATTGATGAGAAAATGGATATAATGCTTGATGAAATACAACTTCTATGAAAGGTTAAAATACCAAGTAGTCACATAGATGACTATGTATCTAGGTTAAGCCAAGTACTGCACTAAAGAAAGTAGTGTGATATATCTATGTAGAAAGGTTTCATTAAAAATTGAGAGACCAAGACATATTAAGCTTGATATGATTTTTTTTAAAAATTCATAAACTATACATTTTTGTTATGTTTTCTTTGTAAGTCATATTATTTTTCTCTTTTTCATAATATCTACATGGTATTAATTTTTCCAAATTACAAATATGTACAAAATGAAATTCATATCTATATTGTACTATATATGGAAATGAGGACAAAAGGTTAAGTCAAAAGTAGTCTGGATATGAAATTTTATTCTATAATCTTGTAGTTGGTGGTTTGGCTTGACAAAAGAAAAAAAAATATTAGTTTTTTGTGGAAACTCCCTTTTGAGGTATCTGATTAATCGCTATAGAAGGCATGCTTAAAATTAAATCATAACATCTCCAACTATGATAACATATTTATGTTTCACACTACATCTTCTAACTTCTAATTTTGAGTTTGAATTGTTGACTGATAGATGTATAAACTAGATACCAAGTTACTAAGAGGGAGGGGGGGGTGGGTTGGGGGGGCAAGGCAGTGGAATCAAAATCTTCAACACTTTTACTCTTCACCAATTCATTCACACATTCACTACTTATGAATGTAAATCTTTCCATAGTAAAATTGTTGTAACATATAAATCTGATCAATCACATGCATGCAAACAAACGCATACACCAATGTTTTTTTACCTAGAAACCCTCCAAGATGAAGGTAAAACTTGGGTAGGGTAGACACCCATAAATATTTACTATTGTAGTAATAAAGTTAGCTTGTTATGGTTACAATTTTTTTATCATAAAATATGATCTACCCTATGAGGGGTCTTCCCTATTCAAATCTTAAGAGATTGCTAGGTCACACTTTGTTAGAGGATATAATACTTACAAAAAATTAAGGACTATGTTAAGAGATTTACAAAGATATATTAAAATTACTTTATTAAGTGATTTATCTTAATTCAAGTTGGTTAGAATTGATTTAGTACCTGATTCTTAGTATGCTTTGTAAGCTGATTTTGAGTCTTCTCCTTGCAAACTAATCCTCTCCTCTAAGCTATTAATGCTTGCCTTCCCATTTCAAAACTATTAGTAGGTCACTTTCTCTACTAAGAGATAATATAACACCTTCACAAAATTCTAATCTAATCTTAATTTTTCACTTTGTTATTTGCATATTACTCCTTGTTTGCATGCATGCTCTTCTCTTCTCATCTTCATGCCATGTCTCTCATTGATCTAGGTTAAGATATTATCTATTTAAAGAGTTCCATAAAGAGTTTTCTAGATGCTTCCATAATAGCCTCTCCATGAGAATCATTGATCACAAAATGTAAGGATCTATAATCCACATCATTCATGCCTAAAACTCTCTATAACAACCTCTACAAATATTAAATATTCCTTGCATGTTGGCTTGAAAATGATTTACCTCAAAATATATTCCATCCCTAAATTTTATGTAAACTATACATTTCTCAGCCTTTATTAGTTTTTGAAACTCAACATTGCTATTTCTTGGTTTGTATAGTACTCAACACATACTGTATAATAAGACACTTGTATGCTTGAAACTGCTTGGTCAATGCTGAGCTCAACCTATATAGAAAATACTTGGTGACCATACACTTATCTAGATCCTATGGAGCTTGGTACATACTTATGTACATGACTCAACCTATATAGAGTAGCTCGGTTACACTAATGACTATTAGACTCAACCTAGTAAATGACTAAGTGTTGGACATTGATGGTAAAATAAAGTTAGACATACCAACAATCTCCCCATTTGACATTAGTGAAAAAACACTTTGACATATTTGCATCATTACAAATACAATCTAATATATGCTCTCCCCCTAGGTCTTATGACTTATGCCTAAAGATAAATAATAAATAATAAATGAAAATTGAATATGATAACAAATTCATTTCCCTCCTATTTCTCCTTTTAACAATTCTATTTTCCCCTTCAAATCTATTTCCAACTTGTTTTTTAACACTAATGCCATGGATTTTGGAGTTCAATGGGTGGAAGAAATCCATATTTGTCAATGAATGTATTATGAACTTGGGTGATCATGGTCAGTGAATGATCCCATGTGGTTCTTGTTGCTTCCAAAATGTGATTCTATAGCTGTATCTTGTAGCTAAATTCATTAAGTTGTCCACCACAAAAGGATAATGATCTCCTTCAATAAGATCTTGGGTAGATTTCAACTCCCTTTGCATGATCTCCAAATGAGGTATCATCATTTCTTGAATAAAGATCAATTTAGATCTCATGTTGCTATCAGTTGACTAAAGCTCAACCAATGTACCTTAAGAATTCAGTAGATTATTGTAATGATCTAGATGTTAGATCCTAGCAATTGAGAAATGATATTTATAGATCTCTTCATCTCATCTTTAATCTAGTCTATTTGTGCCTAAAGATCACTTGTAAATCTTGGTATCTCTGACAAAATATTGTACAAATGTTGTATCTTCTATATTAGTTCTATCATAACCTATATTTTCTCTTGCAATTACAAATTCTACTTGGAAATGGTTATGGAAACTTTGTCCAAAACCATATTCTTGAATCTTGTTGTAAACTATTGTGGTTTCACAATTCATGTCTCATTCTCACATAGAAAATGGGCACCCGCTTGTTTTAAATTCCCCTCCTAGGCTTCTAATTTGGAGCTCTGATCATTTTGGACCCTCCCTAGGCCTAGGTAAAATCTTGGTCATAGACTGGGAAGGTTTGAGCAATCAAAGATAGAGAAAAAATCAAGTTCTAGGAGTAATTAGTTTATAAGTGTGTATATGTGCACTTGTTTGCATGCTCACATGGGCATTTTTGCTAAATCTGTACATGGGCATGTGTGCTAAGTGTGGACATGGGCATGTCTAATAAGTGTGCACATGTGCACTTTAACACCATCTATGGGTGCAAACCTTGGGAAGATGCGCACCTTCACCACCCTAGGGCCTATATAAGGCCCCAACCCCACCCTTTCAATCACTTTTCTCTCACTCCCTTATTGCACTACACCTCCACACATATTCTAATTATGCAACTCTATTATTCCACTATAAGAAAAAAAAAAAAAAGCATCAAGGTTAGACCTTAAAGGTAAATACATGCACATCCCTCAAAGGTCTGTATGTGTACACCTTCACACAAAGAGAGAATTAAAAAAAAAACTATAAAACTAAAACCTAACGTAGAAAGAAACCAAATGAACTTCCTAGGAGGTGTGTATATGGGCACCCCCATGAGGTGTGCATCTGGGCACCTTCATACACAAACTAGAAGCCTAAAAGAGACCAAGGTAACCCCCACTCCTCCCCCATTGCACTAAGGTACTTGCACATGCGAAGTTGTGCACATGTGCATGTGCATACCTTGCCAAGGTTGAATGGTGTGTAACTATGCACTTAGCCAGTCTTAGGGATAATAAAGTGCACTAGCACACTTGTAATGTGCGCTAAAATGCACAACAAGATAGTTTAGGCTAGAACTAGATTTTGGTCATTTTTGTTAGATATTTGATCTATTTTGGAGTTACTCTAGGTTCTTTGTACACTACAACATTTGGGGTCAAATTACAAAGACAATGTAATTTGTGGTGATTTTAATTATTTTTGTGCAATTCTCCACAACACTATCATGATACTAAAATTTAAGTTATAAAAATGACACCCCCACAAGAATAAACAAAAAATAAAAACATGACATATATCATTTTCCATTTGTTTTGATTATGGAGAGCTGGACATGAAAGATGTGGAGAGCTCCAAGAGAGTGTGGAGAGTTGTGAATGTTGTTGTGCCCGCATGATCTCTACATTTCATTGTCATGCCCTTTCTCTACAATTTCATTCTCATGTCATTCCCTTGCTCTATGATTTCACTTTTGTGTCATGCCTTTGGCCAGTGATTTCATTGTCATGCCATGCCCTTGTGATATATATGCCCTTGCTCTATGGTTTTCTTCAAGGGAAAGAAGAGGTACATATGTAAAAAAAAAAATCTTTTCCTTGTAAATATGTATGTATTTATATTTCCTTCTAAACATGTATCTATTTATATACTTAGAGAGATCTCTTTTAAGATGATTATTACATATTATCTCACAATAGAAAAAATTATCCAACTACATACATATTCAAAAATAATAGTAATGAAACAACAAAACTCACTCAACCCATACTAAGTGACTTACCTCAAGATCCTATACAAAAATAATGTAGACCATGAAAAATGGGCAGAGTTCACAAATTTTTTTACAAAAACACATCATAGAAGATTTTTTTTTTAAAGAAACAAGTCATAACCTAGTTAAATTGGTCTAGTTGTTGATTATCTTGGTGTCATGCCCAAAAAGCAAGGGCTAAAAAAAACTCATAAAATATTTTTTTTTTAAAGTTTATAATTAAATTTACTAAGTTCGATAAGTTTGTTTCGTAGTTAAAGTATAGGTACACTATAAGACGGATACAAGATGTCCTATCAATACTTCAAGATTACAACTCAATTGAAAATTAAACAAACTAAGTTCAATTAATTAAAAGACCTAAAACTCTATTATTTTTAATTACCTTGAAAGATTAAATCCTTAGAACAATAGTAACATAATTCATAATAAATTTAAGTCTCATTAACTTTAATAAAAAATAATCTATTGGGCACGATATCAATTGGGAACATAATCAATTGACCAGAATGCCCAATTAAATAATATAAAACTCAAAATTACTAACATCTAATATCCTAACTAACACAATATTAATATTTAAGATAACAACTAGATTAAATTAAAACTAACTAATAATTTGAGACACTACAATTTAAAAGTTAGTAACCTAAACAAAATTATAACTTATGATTATAACTAACACTAATAAAAGAAATAAAAATAAATACTAATCCTAAAATTATACTAAACTAACATTTAAATAAAATATATACATTAAACATAAAACTTAACTTAGAAGAAAACTCTATTTAAAAACTACATCTAATATAAAATCTTAATTTATACTAAAATCTAATTTTTAAATTTTTTTTTTTAAAAGCAACTAACCTATACATCCTAACTACCCACATACTTGCAATATAAGAAAAGTGGACGGGTGAATAGGGGTTTTTTTTTTGAGAAAAAGTTCCATGCTTTATAAAATGATTACCACCCCACCCCCCCCCCCCCCCACCACCACCACATTGACCAAGGGTAGCACATGGCCCAAAAATCATTTTCAAAGATGGTTGGAAAATTTTATAGAAGAATATCCATGCCTAGGATGGAGGGATTTGAATGTGAATTAATTGCATAAATTTTACTTGGTAGAAATGAAGTAGAGGTTAGGAGTTATTTCATAAAGTTAAGTAGGTAGCAATCCTAGGAAATTTGGGATTTAAAAAAAATATATTTTTATATATTGCTTTACTTTTTTTTTTTGTATATAACTATTAAAAAAAATAGAATATCCACAGAGAATATTCTCTATTACTCCAAAGAGAATTCATTTTTTCTTCATGTAAAATCTAGAGAGCAATATTGCTCTTATGGAATTTTTTTTTTTTTTTGAAGCCTATAATTATTCTAAGTGTCAAATTTTCAAATCAATTTTTTATTTATTTTTCATTAGCAATGATATTAATCAATCATTATTTTATCGACCACCTGATCCAAAGGCTCCATTGGGAAAGAACTAGGAAGAAAACCCAACATTGTTGCCACTACAAAAAAAAGTTTAAATACATTTTACATAGGATTTCAATCCTGAGGAGAAATCATCTCAACATAACTGAACTTCAATAACAAGTTGAATTTCCTTCTTGACCCTTAACAAGGGATCCATTTCAAATTTTGTAATACATCACAGTGATCATGGAGAGAAGGAAAACTAACCAGGAGACAACCAAACATAACATGAAGATAAATTCAGACATTCACTCCCATATCGGGTTCTCAATATAGGTTTGACATTGAACCAAACCTAGGGAAAAAGGTGGATTTTTCCAATAGGAGATGTTAAACACAACACCAAAATAGGTGGCCTATCTAGGCTATAACTCAAGAACTTCCATTCTTCCATTTTTACATGTCGAAACTCATATGCAATTTGTGCTAACAGGTTGGGGCCCATAACACCCTACCCTCTCTCTATCTTCTCATCTTGAGAAGAGACTCTACACTGTTGGAGTCCAACTAATGACCTTTGCCTATACCTAGCCACTTCTACTCTATCTAAGGGTGAGTAATGCCAAAACACCCATAAAAGAAAACTTCAAAACTTCAAAGAAAACCAAAGGAAAGACATTGAAGAAAAAAACTATTTTCAATCCCCCCCAACATACTCAACATAGACACAAACATACATAAGAATTAAAATTGTAACATGAAGCACAACATAAAACCAAAATGAGGTGAAGTAATCCTACCTTCAAAAATTAGGTTATGGCAAATGAACAAGTTTGAGATGAGCTTGCTTCCCTCTCCTTCCCCTTCAATTTTGAAAATCCCTCTAAAACTAGAGGTTAGGTGAACACCAAAACCCTCTCAAAATTGCCCCTCAATAAGATCATAAACTCAACCACCTATAAAAGAAATAACTATCTAATCAATATAAAACCCTTTTAGTTCTAGAATTGGACATCCCTTACCACCAAAGTACTATGCTAATTTTCATTAAATGTCAATTCGGGAGCGTGAACTTGAGAGGATGTTTGCAAAGTATATGCTATAGTTTTCACTAAAAGTCATTACTACTTTGAATGCAATAACTATTAAGGAAATCTAGTTTATCCAAAGGAAATATGACTATCAAATACTTAGAAGAAAATTCTAATTATTTAGGCATATATCTATGCACCTACTGCTGCAGGAACAGTGACTGGTTCTGTTTCCAGTGGCTACAGGAATAGCAATTTTAACACTAACTTAGAAAGCTGAGTCTAACTTCCACTTACTAAAGTAAAACTTCACCTTCTACGTGGGCCGTCACGGAAGAATGAAGGAAAGACAAAATCAGATAAAAGTGTAGAAACTCAACAAAGGCATGTATTCATCAAATATGTAGTATTACAATAACTTAGGAAAAATAGTAAGATGTCTATCAACTCTATCTGTCTATTCACTACCTAACCTCATAGATACAAACGAGGTCTTATTTATAGAGAAGAACAACAAACTCCTAAAACTATGACTTCCTCATGAAGGAAATTTAGTTACAACTTTAAGACTACAAACATGTAATTGGAAAGACATTAATTCTCCCTTAAATTCCCCACAAATATAGAGATCATAGAAAATGCTAGATTTTCTCATTTATCTATCTTCAAACAACTTTCCAGGAATCCAAGTATCATGCTTTGCATGTTTAATTGATTGCTTTTATGCTTACTTCCTTGCTCGACTACTTTATCAGGTCCTGCTTGGTTATTCATTAAAATAGGCCCCTTCTAACTTTTCCGCTAGGTCTTCTAGTTGCAACGGTGTCATAACGCTTCTCCTTAATGTCATCAATGCTTTAGTGCTATTCCTTCATAGTTTGTTAAACTTTTCTCTGCTTGTGTCCTGCAATCAACATTTAATACACACAAGACTTCTCACAAACATTTATTTTCATTTATTAGTTTATAAAGAAAAGGCATTCATTATTCAACTAATAGTTTTTGCCATCTCTTCAGTTGAAGGAAGATCTACCCACATCAAACATTCATGAAGAAAGATTTTTACCACAAAATGAACCCCTTTTTAAATATAATTCTAATTATCATTTTATGCCTGATGTCCATACTTTATACATCAAAAGTTCAAAACATTTATACTAAAGGATGATAAATTTTAGCATGTTATAGAAAAATGTTCACAAAAAGGGCTAATAATACTTCTATTTCTTCATGTCATCATTTTTCCCCCCAACCGTCCTTAGGCTGGTCCCTTTAGCATCTATAATTTTTTAATCCTCATCTGCAGTCTGAGGTCATTGGAAATTTTGTCTCCTGATTCATGAGCTCTATAATTGAAATATCCATGATTTTGTTTCAATCTTTCCCATTTTTGTTCTTCAGCAGTCATGTTATATTTAGCAAACAGATCATGTTTTCCAAGCATAGGATGCAGGAGTATTGGCAGTTGGAAACAAAGAGGTACCCAATAATTTTTCTAATTTCTTCCCAATGTCAGATACCTGGGCATCCTATTGATGGCTATTTCCATATTTTGGGGAGAGTGCAACTCCCTAGTTTTTAGGTCTTCTGGTAATCAAATCCATCTTTGAAGAGAAGCTTGTATAGCATCGTGGGCATTTTTAGAACAATGCTGCTCCCAATTCAGAAATGCCTGTTCACGAATGGGGTGGATTTTAGTAGCAGAACTTTGATTATTGCTAATGAAAAAGCCAATCAAAGAATACTTTGTAAGTGTTCTATATTTTTGGTTGAATGTACAATGGTTCAAACATTTCCTTTTCCCTGTAAGGAGCAGCCTGGTTCTCTCGATTGATCTCATTTTGCATCGATGACATAACAACCCTAAACTATACATCTCCCACATAGAACAATGAATTACAATCTTTATCATCTGGTACAGCAAGATTATGAACATATAATTCATAGAGGAGATTCTTCAGAGTCATTGGAACTAAAATGAATGTTGCATAAAATTCCTGAGGAGTATGTAAAGAAGGGTTCAATCCCTGAGTAATTTGAGATAACTAAAAATTAATCATTTGCTCCTTTAGGAATAGTGTATAAACTAGAGATGGGGACCTACAATTTACAAGCTCTAGAATGAGCTCTGTGATCTTTGTGACACGTTGTTGTATGATCTTAATTTCATTATCCTTTTCTTCAATTTTCTATGCTTGTTCCCTGATAGTTCTGAGCATTTGTTTCTTCTCTAAATCTCAATTTGCTTTCTCCCATTGAAATTTTTAGTACAGAGTAAAGCTGGCTATTAATAGAGTGGAAATGTTTAGTGGTGTATGATGACAGACAATAGGTCTATAATATTCAAGGCAGTGCTCAAGATGATGGTGATCAGTAGTGTTGTCATCTTGAGAATGTTGTTGTTTAACAAAATCATTATGTTGACAAGTAACAGTGTTATTAACTTTTTCTGAAGGGGCAATGGCTACAGGATAGGGTGCAATATTCATTTGTTCTTGAAATGTTTCAACAATTTCTTGAACCATTACTTGTGCAATAGATGGATATTCCTCTGGTGATAGATTATCAGTTTCCTTCACTGGATGTCCAACCTTAGGCACTATCTCTTCTAAGGACTTTGTGTCACTATCAACATTAATAGGACTATTTGATTTTGTGAAAATTTCCTTAGGATTATTTTTATGTTCAGGAGTAGGTGTTTTATGCTCTGGTGACTGTGCAGGTGTAGGTACTGGAGTTTCAATATCAATAGGTGGTATAGGAGGCTCAGCAAGTGGTGCAAGGAGGTTCAATTCTTATATTCACCCCAGACATTATGGTGACTCACCATGGGGCAAAAGTTTGTTTCTTGCCCTTAACAATAGATTTCCCTTTATTCGGGTTAAGTGTAGGTTCTTGTGATACTGGAGGCACTTCTTTTGAACCTTCCTTTGAGGCAACTGTGTGTGATTTTCTCTTCCTAGGAGTTGAGGCTTCTACAGTCAAAATTTTCCTCTTTTTAGTTTTAGGCGTAGAAGCAGAAGCCGAAGCTTCTTGAGCCATTCTATATACTACTTTTTTGACTCCTACATCAATTTTCTCTCTTGTCTCTACTCCTTGCCCTTTAGGTCCACCCCTTCTAGGTCCCTCTGGCCTTAACTTTACAAAATCTTCCCATGTTCCCAAATGTTTCCTAGTCAACTCTTTTTCAATTATAGCCCTAATCAAGCAATAGTGGCATACTGACTAGGTTTTGTCTTGATGTACATAGGTAGCTTGCCTTTTGATGATATTATAAAGGAAACTCGAAAGATTTATAGGACAATCCCCATGCCGCAAACCACTCAAAATTTTGAAATGAATAGCATGCAAATAGGAATGTCTTCCTTCACAGGTAAAATATCTTATGATAAATTCAGCAGGGTGGATAAATTGCACAGGGAGAGATAATCGTAATGTACCTTGCTTTTTTTTTTCCTCTAGCCGAGGATCTCTCGGTATTGAGAATTAATCTTTTGCTTGTTGTGCATCCATGTCCTCTGTCCAACATTCTCCAATTGTGGGTAACCCAAAAACTTCTGCCACCACTTCTTTGGTGAATTCTACCCGAATGCCCTTAATAGTTGCATATCCATCCCTCAATGTATTATGAAATTGGAGCGCAATTTCTTGATCAAACTACTTCAAACTGATACAATAAGCCAGCCAACCTCATTGTTGAAACAAACTACATTTTGTTGGGTCTGCTAGTAAGACCTTGTGATCTGCTAGTTCATGCCACTGAGGTTCTCCGCCCATATTTTTGAAAAAAAATGCTAATATAGGTGATTTTACTGCAAGTGATTTTGAAAGTATGGGTAGTGATAGCTACAAGGGTTTCAACAAAGGGAAATTGAAATACTTCAATACTTTCCAAACATCACACCCTTCAGTACTTCATGACGATATTTTAATCATCAAACCATAATGGGAATAAAGATCATGCTCAAAAACATATGCTATATTAATGAGGAGGTATGTGAGATCATGATTTAATATTATTTCACACATTTTGGAAGTACAAAGGGTTGCTAGCTCATTACTAAAATGAGCCTTCCCTGTACATCCTATATGCTAACTTAAGATTTTCTTGATTTTGCATTCACGATCGATTTCCCCTCCCCCTAACCTAGCAAAGATTGGGTCTCACCAAACCATAAAGATTGCAAATTTTAAAAATTGAAATAACAGGGTAAGTGCACAAAGTTGTGGTGCAAAAAGGGGGGTATAAGTGGACACCTTTTTCCTAAAATCTGTAAATTTTGAACTTCAACAAGAATTTGAAGATAGTTACGCTCAAAATTTTTAGATATGACAAAAACAAAAGTCGTAGTCCTTTGAATCTAGTTTCTAAACTACTAATTTTTTTTCAAAATGGTTTAGTTTTAGGTCCTCAAAAAAGGGGGCCACAAAAAGTGGTACTGTTTATTCCAAAAAAACATAACACAGTACAAAGTGTGGCCCCCATAAAATTTTAAATCTTTTTTTGAAATTCTTTAATCACTCTAGTCAAAAGTTACTTAACACTATGTAGTTTATCCCAGATTTTTTGGGTAACTTTCTAATATGTATTTTTTTTTTATGAATTTTTTAACTAGACACATCCCAAAAATGTGAAATATCTGTGTGCTCCCCCTAGAAATAATTGAGAACTAATTTAAAATCAAAAATTTTTTTTTCAAAGTGTGTAGAATGGAGTCTAGTTTCTAAAAAATTAAGTTATTACAAAATTCGATGAACAAGCTAAAATCTATAGCCCAATTAGTACATGGTGGTTTTTGACAAAAAATGAACATACATTCAAAAGAAATTATAGATGAAAGAATTGAAATAGTTCAAATTAAAAATAAATTATATGGTTAGATATCTAACATAGAGATCTATAATGCTATGTAACCTGATCTTATCGATACCCAACCATGAGAAATCTTGAAGGGGAGCACAGAAGAAAAAACAATCATTTTTTGTATGTTTGTTGGAAAACACGTCTTAGGCCTGTTGATCAAATCCAAACCTTTGGGTTGGATCTCCAAGGAAAAACCAAGCCTTAGGCTTGGCTTTAATTAAGGTTTAAATAACATGTGTGCCCTATAGTGTGTACGCCCTATAGCATGCACGCGCTATTTATTCCTCAGTTCTAAATAGCATGTGCACGCTATAGTGTGCACACACTATAGTGTGCATGCACTATTAAGAATTAAGTTGCAAAAGAGAACTACGTGGGGGGGATAGGGGAATGGCTATGTGTGTGGGTGAAAGAGATAGAGAGAAAGTAGGGGATAGGAGAGGAGAGAGAGTACAGGATGGGAGAGAGAAAGTGAGAAAGAGTAGGGGTGGCAATGAGAGTATAGGATGAGATAGAGAGAGAGTAGGGGTGGAAAAGAGAGTGTGGGATGGGGGAAAGAGATTTAAAGTAGGGGATGGGAGAGAGGGGAAGTGTGAGAGAGAGTACAGGTTGGGAGAGAGAGATTAAGAGTAGGGGATGAGGGAGAGAGAGAGTAGGCGATGGGAGAAGGAGTGGGAGAGGAAGAACTTGAGAGAGAGGAGGATGCAAGTGCATGTGTGTGAAAGAGAGAGAGTATGGAATGGGAGAGGGGGAAGACAAAGTATCTCAAGAGAGAGTAGGGGATGGAAGAGAGAGTAGGCAATGGGAGAGGGAGTGGGAGAGGGGGAGAGAGGGGGGAATAGAAATGTATGTGTGTGTGTGTGTGTGTGTGTGAGAGAGAGAGAGAGAGACAGAGAGACAGAGAGAGTAGGGGATAGGAGAGAGTGTGAAAATTTAAGAGAGACTAGAGGGTAGCAGAGAGAGAGAGAGTGGAGAGGGAGAGAGTGAGAGTGAGAGAGAGAGAGAGTAGGAAGTGGGAGAGGGAGAGAAAGTGAGAGAAAAAATAGGGGATAGAAGAGGAGAGAGGGGGGATAGGTGTGTGTGTGTGTGTGTGTGTGAAAGAGAGAGTCAAGAATGAGAGAGGGGAGAGAGAGATAGAGATAGTAGGCAATGGTAGAGGAATGGGAGAGAGAGGGAGAGAGAGAGAGAGAGAGAGAGAGAGAGAGAGAGAGAGAGAGAGAGAGAGAGAGAGTAGGTGGTGGGAGAGGGAGTGGGAGGGAGAGAGAGGTGGAATGGAAGCATTTAAGAGATATAGAGTAGGGGATGGGAGTTAGTAGGTAGTGGGACAAGGATTGCAAGAAAGAGAGAGAGAGGGGGGGGAATGGGAATGTGTATTTATTTATAAGAGAGATAGAGTAAAGGATGGGAGAGAGTGTGAGAGTTTGAGAGAAAGTAGTAGGGGATGGGAGAGAGAGAGAGAGAGAGTAAGGGATGGGGGAGAGAGAGAGAGAGAGAGAGAGAGAGAGAGAGAGAGAGAGAGAGAGTAAAGAGTAGAGAGGAAGAAAGAGAACTTGAGAGAGATAGATAGTAGGTGGTAGGAGAGGGCGTGGGAGACGGAGAGGGAGAGGGAGAGAAATAGGGGGGATGGGAGTGTGTGTGAAAAATGTAGAGAGTAGGGGATTGGAGAGAAGAAGAAGAGTGGGGGATAAGAGTGTTTGTATCTATGAAAGTGAGAGAGTAGGGGATGGGAGAGAGTGTGAAAGTGTGAAAGTAGGGGGTGGTAGAGAGAGAGTACAACGATGGGGGAGAGAAAGTAGGCGGTGGGAGAGGAAAAGAGAGAAGGGGGATGGGAGTGTGTGTGTAAGAGAGACAAAGTAGGGGATGGGAGAGAGTGTGAGAGTGTGAGAGTAGGGGGTGGCATAGAGAGAGAGTACGACGATGGAGGAGAGAAAGTAGGCAGTGGGAGAGTAGGGGTGGGGGTGTATTTGTAAGAGAGATAGAATAGGGGATGGGAGAGAGTGAGAGTGTGAGAGAGTAGGGGACGAGGGAGGAGAGAGAGTAGGGGATGGGGCAGAGTGTGAGAGAGTAGGGGATGGGAGACGAGAGAGAGAGAGCAGGGGATGGGGGAGAGAAAGTAAGCAGTGGGAGAGAGAGTTGGAGAGGTAGAGAGAGCTTGTACAAGATGGGAGAGAGAGATAGTAGGTAGTAGTAGTGTGAGTGTGAGAGAGAGTAGGGGGTGGTAGAGAGAGTATGACAATGGGGAGAGAAAGTAGGCGATGGGAGAGGGAGAGAGAGGGGAAATGAGAATGTGTGTAAGAGAGACAAAGTAGGGGATGGGAGAGAAGAGAGAGAGTAGGGGATGGGGGAGAGAAATTAGGTGGTAGGAGAGGGAGAGGGAGAGAGATAGGGGGGATAAGAGTGTGTATGAGAGATCTAAAGAGCCAGGGATGGGAGAGGAGAGGGGGTGAGAGAGGTAGAGAGAGTAGGTGGTGGGAGAGGGAGAGTGAGAGTGAGTAAAGGATGGGAGAGAGTAGGAAGAGAGAGAGGGATGGGATGGGAGAGAGAGTAGGGGGGATAGAGATTAGGGAGGATGGGGAGTGATGTGTTTTGAAAGGAAGTGTGAGATAGAGTACAGGTTGGGAGAGAGGGATTAAGAGTAGGGGATGGGGGAGAGAGAGAGTAGGCGATGGGAGATGGAGTTGGAGAGGAAGAACTTGAGAGAAAGGAGGATGGGAGTACATGTGTGTGAAAGAGAGAGAGTATGGAATGAGAGAGGGGGAAGACAAAGTAGCTCAAGAGAGAGTAGGGGATGGAAGAGAGAGTAGGTGATGGGAGAGGGAGTGGAAGAGGGAGTGGGAGAGGGGGAGAGAGGGGGGAATAGAAATGTGTGTGTGTGTGCATGAGAGAGAGAGAGAGAGAGAGAGAGAGAGAGAGAGAGAGTAGGGGATAAGAGAGAGTGTGAAAATTTAAGAGAGACTAGAGGGTAGCAGAGAGAGAGAGAGAGTGGAGAGGGAGAGAGAGAGAGAGAGAGAGAGAGAGAGAGAGAGAGAGAGAGAGAGAGAGAAAGAGAGAGAGAGAGAGAGAGAGAGAGAGAGAGAGAGAGAGAGAGAGAGTAGGCAGTGGGAGAGGGAGAGAAAGTGAGAGAAAAAGTAGGGGATGGAAGAGGAGAGAGGGGTGATGGGTGTGTGTGTGTGTGAATGAGAGAGTCAAGAATGAGAGAGGGGAGAGAGATATAGAGAGAGTAGGAAATGGTAGAGGGATGGGAGAGAGAGGGAGAGAGTGAGAGAGAGAGAGAGAGAGAGAGAGAGAGATAGTAGGTGGTGGGAGAGAGAGGTGGAATGGAAGCATTTAAGAGAGATAGAGTAGGGGATGGGAGAGAGTAGGGAGTGGGACAAGGATTGTGAGAGAGAGAGGGGGGGAATGGGAAGGTGTATTTATTTATAAGAGAGATAGAGTAAAGAATGGGAGAGAGTGTGAGAGTTTGAGAGAAAGTAGTAGGGGATGGGAGAGAGAGTGAGAGTAAGGGATGGGAGAGAGAGAGAGAGAGACAGAGAGAGAGAGAGTAGAGAGGAAGAAAGAGAACTTGAGAGAGATAGATAGTAGGCGGTAGGAGAGGGAGTGGGAGAGGGAAAGGGAGAGGGAGAGAAATAGTGGGGATGGGAGTGTGTGTGATAGATGTAGAGAGTAGGGGATAGGAGAGAAGAAGAAGAGTGGGGGGATAAGAATGTGTGTATCTATGAAAGTGAGAGAGTAGGGGATGGGAGAGAGTGTGAAAGTGTGAAAGTAGGGGTTGGCAGAGAGAGAGTACAATGATGGGGGAGAGAAAGTAGTCAGTGGGAGAGGAAAAGAGAGAGGGGGGATGGGAGTGTGTGTGTAAGAGAGACAGAGCAAGGGATGGGAGAGAGTGTGAGAGTGTGACAGTAGGGGGTGGCAAAGAGAGAGATTACGATGATGGGGGAGAGAAAGTAGGTGGTAGGAGAGGAAAAGAGAGAGGGGCGATGGGAGTGTGTGTGTAAGAGAGACAGAGCAGGGGATGGGAGAGAGTGTGAGAGTGTGAGAGTAGGGGGTGGCAGAGAGAGAGAGTACAACAATGGGGGAGAGAAAGTAGGTGATGGAAGAGGGAAAGAGAGAGGGGGGATGGGGGTGTATGTGTAAGAGAGATAGAGTAAGGGATGGGAGAGAGTGAGAGTGTGAGAGAGTAGGGGATGGGAGAGGAGAGAGAGAGTAGGGGATGGGGGAGAGAAAGTAGGCGGTGGGAGAGAGAGTGGGAGAGGCAGAGAGAGCTTGTACAAGATGGGAGAGAGAGAGAGAGTAGAGAGGGAGAGAGAGAACTTGAGAGCGAGAGATAGTAGCTAGTAGTAGTGTGAGTGTGAGAGAGAGTAGGGGGTGGTAGAGAGAGTATGACAATGGGGGAGAGAAAGTAGGTGATGGGAGAGGGAGAGAGTGAGGGGGAATGGGAATGTGTGTAAGAGAGACAAAGTAAGGGATGGGAGAGAAGAGAGAGAGTAGGGGATGGGGGAGAGAAATTAGGTGGTACGAGAGGGAGAGGGAGAGAGATAAGGGGGGATAAGAGTGTGTGAGAGAGATCTAAAGAGCCAGGGATGGGAGAGGAGAGGGGGTGAGAGAGGTAGAGAGAGTAGGTGGTGGGAGAGGGAGAGTGAGAGAGAGTAAAGGATGGGAGAGAGTAGGTAGAGAGAAAGGGAGGGGATGGGAGAGAGTAGGGAGGATAGAGAGTAGGGAGGATGGAGAGTGATGTGTTTTGAGATAGTGCATACGCACTATAGTGCATACATGCTTTATAGTGCATACACACTATCTCAAATCACCAAAAAATGGTCAAAACCCAACCTTGGGGCCCATTTCATCCATTTTTAACTTTTGGTTTGTTATGCTCTCTATTATTCCAACAGAAAATACGGGTTTCAACATAGCAAACACTATTTCAACACTTTTGGAAGCAAGGAAACACCAAATTCAATCATTGGATACGTGATTTTAAGAATTTTTGAATATTCCTTTAATAGAAAAGGTTAGTGCAATCCATTTTAAATATTATTTGTTGATATATAGATACAAATTTGATTATAATTTGATATGTTATGTAATATATAGTGAATTCATTGAAAATTGTATGTTTGAATGAAATGTTATTTAGAAATGGTTAGAAATTTGAAAAGTCGTTTGATATATATTGTGTATTAATTAAAATAATTATAATTTTTATATGTAATTGAATAAATTTTAATTTACACATTTTAATTAATTTGGATGTTTGAATAATTTGACATGTAGAAATCATCATCATGCCAAGGAAGAAACCAAAGATTCAAACAAATGCAGATAGGGAGAGAGATTTGACAATTAAAAGAGATAAAATGAAATTACTATGCGAACAAAGAAAATTGCAAAGCAATGATGAAGAATTGACTTTCGAAGAGGATCAAGAACCACTAGTACAAAGAAACAAGGAGAAAGAATTAGAAAGACAAAGAGAACAAATGAGATTGTTACGCTCAAGAAGACAATTGAATTGTGAAGCTACACCATCCTCCAATGTTGGAGTCATATCGTCCGCTACACCATCTTCAAATGTTGGAGCCATATCAATTACTACACCATCTTCCAATGTTGAAGTCATATCATCCTCTCATGTTGAAGAGAAATTGATTTATAGATCTGATGATATACACACTCCATCATGTCATGTTGAAAGCACAACATCAACACATCAAGTAGGTGATATTCCATCTTTTACATCTTATTGCCAAGGCACATCATCTTCATTTCAAGGTACTCAATACACTCAACCTTATATTGATGTTCCAAATGTTGAGAGAATTGAAGAGATTAGAACACCTTCTAGAATTCGCTTTATAAAACCAAAATATTTGATTGATATTGATACTAACATTATGAAATCAATGCTTGACAAGATTAGCAAGCGTACTTGTCAAAGAAAACTTAATCATATGTGGAGATTATTTTTTGAAGAATTAAATATTACAGGTCAATGCCAATTATTTGTTGAAATGATGAAGAATTTGAAATTTAGGCCTATCATGAAAATTCTTGGGCTAAGAATGATGGATGATTCAAATGAAAGAAATATTGTAAAGAATCTAATGAGTGCTCATGACAAAGTGGGTTCTAAATCATGCACCAAAGATAGTAATATCACAAGACGAGTACTCACATTGACAATAGTAAGTAGCCAAATGAAGAAAGCTCAACCCATGAGAAAGACAAGAAAAAATTTAAAAATTGGTAGAGGTACCTTAAGGAGAGCCATGCTAAGGCATGAGAGATTAGAAGATTCAACAAAAAATGAGTTATGGACATTTAGCGGTAGACTACAATGAAAGGATAAAGAAATTAGTGAAGCCTTGAAATCATTGATAGAAGATTTTTGGAAAAATAACACACATGTTTCTTCTAATCAAAGAGATGTTGTAAGAAGGAGGATTGGTAGCCAAAATCATGAGCCACATGCGAAATATTTTTTGGACTCAACTCAGACACAATTTTTTGCAAAATTTATTGGTATGTATCCTCAAATTCAAATAAGTCAAAGATTTTTTGAGATGGGTAAACCTTTTTATGTGAAAATAAATCACACATGCACAACTTGTTGTTGTAGGATACATATTGAATTTTCTAACCATTTTGATGTTTTTAGGCACATATGCATAGTTTTGCATTCTCAATTTTTTTTGTAGGATTGTGACATAAAAGAGCCACCAAAATCTTCTAGGGAATTCATATCCAAAATTTTATGTGAAATAGGGGATGACCAACAATTTTACAAGACATCATGCTTAGATGCTACATGCTGATTTTGTGGTTCTTTGCAACTTTTATCAACTTGTCAACATATGGATAGTACACATGCAATTGGAAATGAAATAGTAGATTATAGAAAATTCAAGATAGTGACATATGCTCTAAAATATGGGAAACATGGTAAAATATGTGATCTAGTTATTGAAAAGATTCCAGTGTATGAGTTCATGAAGATTTTTCATGAAAAGATTATTTATGAGTATGCAAGGCATACCCATAGAGCTCAATGGTTGGATTTTCAATTCAAATTGTGCAAGGATACATTTCCATTGGATACCATTGTTTTGGTTGTAGATTTTGTAGAGAACTACACACTAAAATCACAAAATGAGGTGCAAGCAAAATATTATACATCTTAACAGGTTTCCATAATTGTTCACATAACATTCATGCATTCATCTACAAGTACAGTGGATGACAGGAAGATTTTGAGGGAGTACCATTTTTACATCAGTGATGATCGATCACATTCTACGAAGTTTGTACATGGTTTTTTTCAACTATTTTATGGAGATTTGGCTAACAGGGGCATATCATATCATCAACACATTATTTGGTCAAACAATTGTGCATCTCAATTCAAGAATGAATAGATGTTCTATTGGTTGAGCAGGATGCACAGGTTGTGTAGAATTCTATATATGTGGAATTTCACAGAGGTTGGTCATGGTAAGAGAGAGCACGATGGTGCAGGCACATGCATTAAAAGAGCCTTGGCTCGTGAAGAACTAAAGTACAAAGATGGAGCAATATTGATAGATGCAAAATCCATCATCCAATGGTGTAATGCTACAATGGGTCCATGTAAGGAAGGTGAGTCTACAATTCGTAGATTTTTTTGGTTGATAGATAATACTAACATTGCACCATATTAGGATTGTTGCACACTAATAGGATCTAGTGAGTTACACTCTTTTAGAAGCTCTGATGCAGGTTCATGGAGTATCCACACACGAAAAATGGCATTCTATTGTCCATCATGTGCAGAGGAAAATTGGGATGACTATGAGCCAACTGAATGGGTGGATAAATGGGATATACGAGTTTTGGACCCAATTGACACCTATCATCCCCCACAAGCACTGAAAATGGTAGAGATGGATTCATCTATTGACTTTGACCACTTGTCCGATCTAGTGCAACCTGGTAATATATATATATATATATATTACCAGGTTGCACTAGATCTGACAAGCGGTCAAAGTCAATTTCAATATGTAACTTTATAACTTTTACCCAAGTATTTTCTGAATTAATGACTGCATTTTGTACATTTGTCACTGCAGGCCATGTTTTTGTTGTTATTGCACTTGAAGACAATGAAGAAGGGACATATTATTATTTGTGTCATTGTGTTGAAGCCAAACAAAAATTGGATCACTTAGTTATAGATGGTGAAGGTTTAGAGTACCATGTCATTGCAGTGGTTGTAACAGGCACATGGCTTAGACGATACCCTATGAAGAATCCTAACTTGTGGTTATTCGAGGATTGGCAAACAGAGAGGAAGATTCTTCATTATTCAAACCTTGTTGTCACATCAAATGTCCACTTGATAAAATATGGTAGAAAACCACATAATAAGATTCTTTGAAAAGTTCGCAAGTCAGACCATGAGGCAATACTTGAGATATTAAAATGTTGAGCAGATCCAGTTGGCTCATTAGATTGAATTGGGAGAGAGAGAAAAAGAGATCAATTGGATCCAAATACAATGTTACAACATCTTCCCCAAGACTATCACATGACTAAGGTGGACCGTATTGTTATGATGTGTAAGTGATGAGATTTAGTTTTGATTTGTTTAGAATCTGGATACATTATTTGAATTTATATTAGATTCTTTAATAGGACCCATTTTTTTAATCTTACCTTAGATTTTTTACTGTGCTAATTCTTCATTTGTAGGTCACCAAAGAAGAGGGCTAATAAAGTTGACGCATAAGTGATAAAGGGTGAGATGCCAAAATCATCTGCGAAATGGTATTATCAATTCATATCCTCAATAGTTATTAGTGTTCTTTGTTCAAGTACCATTGTATGCTAATCATCTTATGCCTGGAATTGTAGACTAAGATTCTCAGAAGAAGACTAAACCATATCATCTATCTACTCCCTCTTTATATAAGAGTTTGTCAAACAATGAGAATGAAACATTGATTATTACTCCCCCCTCAATGTAAAATTCTCATTGATTGCATTTTGTAAAGTTTTAAGTCACTATCAACCTCTATATCATTATATTCTTCTTATCATCAAATTACACAATAATTAGAATATGAACGATGACTTCTTCACATGAACCTGAAAATTATAAATGCTACACCTTAATAAATGTTTGGGCTTGGTCTTTACCATTCAAGCTTATAACACAATACATTGGCTTCATTTGTATTTGGAAGTATTTATTATGTTTGTTCCAAAAGTCATTCTTTATTTTCCAATATGAAAATGCGACTATCATGAAAGGCATAGTCTTATAATTTGTAATTTGTATAATCATATTCCACATGTTTGGTTTTATATTCAATCAATCAACATATATTCCTTTTAATTCTTCGACATTTGGCATATCCATCTAACAATAAACTTATGATACTCCCATCAAGAAGTGCATGATTGCATGGTTTTATGGTGGATGTCCCTCTCTTTTTTAAATTCCAATTTTATTCATCTACATGAGTATGGGAGATCAATTCCATTTCTTTCAATTGTATTTAAAGGTCATTAAATTTTTTTCAAACAATGTGATTAAATAAATATTATTTAGCATTTACCTCTATCATCAAGGTTGATTCATTCCTCCCAAATTGAAAGCCAAACTTAACATAGAAAAGCAAAGCAAGCCTCAACTATATTCTCATTAAACACTGTGAATTCAAATATCTTTGAAATTTTATGTTCTTGAGGTGGCTAGGAGGTATGTTCTATGTTGCTAGTTATGTGTTGTGATATTCTCTATCAGGTTCAATGTGGAACATTGATAGAATGTATAAGGGAGTAGATTGCAAAGAGCATACCATTCTCCTTTTTGTAATACACTATTTATTATGTTTTAATTAAACTCAATTCTAAATCCTATCTTCCACTTGGACCCATTCTTCTTTTGGTAATCCCTGAGATTGCCAATTCTTATTAATTTGGGTAGAGACAAGATGAACCAGATTAATACAGTGACCTATAGATCTAAGGAGGATGGTTAAGAAATGGTCTACTAGAGATCAGCCAAGGATAAGGATAGCATAGTAAGAAAATGATTATTTATCTGGTGGATATAAGTCTTTTATATAACAAACCATTTATATGCATAGTAAAAGAACTGAATATAGATTTGAGACATATTGATCACCTTAGTCTAATCATCTTCACAAGTATGCAACTTTTGTTTCACTGTTTCATGCGGGTTTATTGAACTTTCTTTATGAGGTCATTTACAGATGGGATGTTCAAAGGTTGAGTTCCTATGGGTTGTCAATACTTCGACTATGGTGACATATGATGAGGTTGTTGCATTAATTGGTCACATTCCTAATATTGACACACAACTAAATTGGGACTAACTATTCCTCACAGGTTTACACCAGCAAACATATTTTAATGGAGATGCTCTATACATGCGATGCTCATAGTCATCTATCTTTTAAGAAAATCATCACTACTTACATGCAATGCTCTATACGGCCTATTGTGTGGTGACCATTCCAAATATAAATTGTTCACCATTTCATATGAAACTAAACTATCATTTCTTCCCATATTATTGGTTTTTCTTCCCCTTCCTCTATTTTCATTTCCTCTACCACCTTCTTGTCTCTGTTTCTTCCTATTGACCATATCTTATACACTTATAGCCAATTGGAAACTATCTCTAAGTGTCTTAGGAAAAATCAAGGTAATCCCATTTTGCAAGTTTTATATGAGCCCATTAAGATACCTTGCAACATTTTCATCTTTATGCTCTAATCCACCTCTTATGCTCAACTTGTGAAATTCCTCTATGTAGGTCATCAAACCCATCTCCTTTTCTTTCAATTTATTCCTTATCCTCTATTTTTGGAATGTATTATTTGATGGAAGAGGCACATCCTTCACCATTTGGTCATGTTTGTTCCACCCTTACAAAACCTCTTTTCCATTACACTACTCCACCATGTCAATGTTCTCCCTCTTAGCCATGTTTTGTATAGCTTTACCTTATTTTGCTTCACTTATATCTCTATAATTATAATAGTTCTCTTGGGAATCTATCAACCGCAAAACCTCTTCACTATCTAACTTGCCATGATAGATATGGAAATCAGTTATTGTATTTCTTCTATGACATTGAAATATCTTCAACAACCTTATCATCCTTCTTTCTTCAAGATCTAAGTCCCCTCCATCCTCTCCATGAGGATTCTCAAGTGCTTAAGCATCACTTTCTTGTTCTTCATGCACATCCCTCGTAGGAATCCTTTCCAAAGCTTCCAAGATTTTCGAGATGGTTGCATTTTACTTGCTTACTTGTCTCACTTCTCTTTACCTTATTGCATCTTAGTCTCTTTGTTTCCTCAACTCTCTATCCATTATTTTAGTAGCTTATATCAGCTCTTGTATCTGCTTCTGTATATTTTTTTTGGAGGCATCTTCTCAATATAACAATCTACAAGACAAGTAACTAATTTTGCACCCCTCAATAGATCTACTAGATTTGATACCAATGATTTGAGGAGTCAAAATAGAACCCCAAGAAGTAATAAACATTTAGAAAATGACTTGTTTCAAGAATAGATTCAAACCATTAAACTAAATAAGCACATCCAATTCCAAGTCAGTTTGAGGGTTGGCACATGCTTTTGTATGAATTTTGGCATTGGAATGAAGAGAAAACTAAGCATTTTGATGACAATTTTATGATTTCACCCTTCATCCACACCTTTAATGGATTTATAGGGTTGTTTTTTTCATGTGGTTTGATAGTGTATGGAATGTAGATGCTTTGGTAAAGATTAGGAGTTTTTTTTATCAGTTTCTTTACTAGTTTGAAAAATCTTTTTAAAGTTGCCAGTTTGCTAGTTTGTACAAAGCAATTAGCAAAGAAACCTCTATAACTTGAATTCCAATGGTGGAACAATGATGGCCTTTTGGAATCAAGTAATAGATTGTATAAACAATGTAAATATGTATTTTGGTCTTGTTTTGTAGAGGTTTTTTTTTTCCCAAGAAGCCCTAGGTGAGTTTGCATACCTTGCTTTCTAGCCCCTTTACCCTAGGAATTTCTAGAAATCTTACTTTGCAACATCTCTAGAATCCCAAAATGGTTCAAAAACCTTCACTTTGGTTATATTAGATGACTTCCAATGTAAAATGAAACTCTTGTTTAGAGAAAACACTAAATCCACCTTTGGAGCAATCAATTTTGACTATCCAAACTTAACTCCCACACGTGGGAATAAGGTTTTAAACTCATTTAGACTCTCAAAACCAAATGAAACCTCCCTTTGGATCCTTTACATGACTTGATTAAGCCCATTTTGGCTTATATTGCCAATGTTGGCAATTTTACAAAATATTGCAATTTTAGTGCCTTTTACATCTTTTAGAGGCTTCGATAGCCTTATTACATTATTTAATACCTTTATAGGTCTTTTCTATCCACCCATAACCTAGGATCAATCTTGATGTAGAGGATAGGGTGATGGACCCAAGTAACAACCCAAAATGAGCAAATTTGTAACAATGTGCCAAGTGACCCTTCTAGTTCTTGATGGGCAAATCCTACAAACAGTCAACTCTAAGATGTTTTTAGGCTTTAATAGGTTTTTTCTACCCTATCTAGAATTTTCCCATCAAAACCTTTCAGTTTCCATACCCTCCAAGCCAAAATGCATAATTCACCCAAATGTTGTCAATGCAAAAATTCCAAAGTTGCATTAGCAACTTTTGAAACAAGTTAGCAACTTTTAGGAAATAACCATAAAACTATCTATATTCCTATATTCCTTTGAGATTTTACTATTGCTGAACCTTTTCTAATTCATAGAATTGGAATCAAGTGAAAAATGTAAAAATTGCACTTTTTGTGCAAAGTGGCATTGTTGAAAGTTGTAAAAGTTGCTCAAATTTGCAACTTAGTGGAAAAAAGGCCATGGGATTGAACTATCTACTCCATTAGCTCCGAGTGGCGAGGTAAATCCTATCTTCAACTTTGTCCAATCCACTTCAGTGCTTGAATGTTCTCGAGCACACCAAACTGGAATGTCCCCAAGGGTCACTAAATGCTAGAGGGCTGCGATCTTTGACGGGGCATATCTTGGATCTCGTGTGAGGTATGGATGCAATTCTAGTTCCTACAAGACCATGTTGTAGAGACCTACAATAATCTCTCTCACTTTTTGGAGATCACATTCCATTTTCATTTTACAATGCCATCTCGGGTGATGTTGAAACTTGCAGTGTTGGCTAGTACAAAGTTGCCAACTACCAAATCTCTCTCACCTTTCGTTGTGGGATTGAACTATCAGCTTTGTTAGCTTTGGGTGGCTAGGTAAACCCTATCCTCAACCTTGTCCTTCCCCCTTCAGTGCTCAAACATTCTCGGGCATGCCGAACCAAAATGTCCCCAAGGGAGACTAAATCCCATAGGGCTGCGATATTTGACAGGGTATATCTCAGAGCTTGTGTGAAGTATGGATGCAATTCTAGTTCCTATAGGACCGTGTTATAGAGACCTACAATAACCTCTCTCACATTTTGGAGATCACATTCCATTTTCATTTTACAATGCCATCTCGGGTGATGCTGAAACTTGTAGTGTTGGCTAGTACAAAGTTGCCAAGTGCCAAATCTCTCTCACCTTTCGTCATGAGATCAAACTGTTAGTTTCATTAGCTCTGAGTGGCTAGGTAAATCCTATCCTTAACCTTTTCTTGCCCCCTTCAGTGCTCAAACATTCTCGAGCACGCTGAACCAAAATGTCCCTAAGGGTCACTAAATCCCATAGGGCTACGATCTTTGATGGGGCATATCTCAGAGCTCGTGTGAGGTATGGATGCAATTCTAGTTCCTACAGGACTGTGTTGCAGAGACCTACAATAAACTCTCTCACTTTTTGGAGATCACATTCCATTTTCATTTTAAAATGCCATCTTGGGTGATGTTGAAACTTGCAGTGTTGGCTAGTACAAAGTTGCCAACTACCAAATCTCTCTTACATTTCATCGTGGGATCAAACTGTTAGCTTTGTTAGCTTCGAGTGGCCTAGTAAACCCTATCCTCAACCTTTTCCTACCCCCTTCAGTGCTCGAATATTCTCTCTCACTTTTCATCATGGGATCGAACTGTCTACCCCATTAGCTCTGGGTGGCCGGGTAAATCCTATCCTCAACCTTGTCCTACCCCCTTTAGCGCTTTAACATTCTCAGGCATGCTGAACTAAAATGTCCCCAAGGGTCACTAAACCCCATAGGGTTGTGATCTTTGACGGGGCATATCTCGGAGGTGGTGTGAGGTATGGATGTGATTCTAGTTCCTACAAAACCATGTTGAAGAGACCTACAATAACCTCTCTCACTTTTTGGAGATCACATTCAATTTTCATTTTACAATGCCATCTCAGGTGATGCTGAAACTCGCAATGTTGGCTAGTAAAAAGTTGCCAACTGCCAAATCTCTCTCACCTTTCATCATGGGATCGAATTTTCTATCTCGTTATCTCTAAGTGGCAAGTAAATGCTATCCTCAACCTTGTCTTTCCCCCTTCAGCACTCGAACATTCTTGTGCACGCCGAACCAAAATGTCCCCAAGGGTCACTAAATCCCATAGGGTTGTGATCTTTGACGGGGCATATCTCAGAGCTCATGCGAGGTATGGATGTGATTCTAGTTCCTATAGGACTGTGTTGCAGAGACCTACAATAACCTCTCTCACTTTTTGGAGATCACATTTCATTTTTATTTTACAATGCCATCTCGAGTGATGCTGAAACTTGCAGTGTTGGCTAGTACAAAGTTGCCAACTGCCAAATCTCTCTCACCTTTCATTGTGGGATTGAACTGTCTACTCCATTAGCTTCGGGTGGCTAGGTAAACCCTATCCTCAACCTTTTCCTACCCCCTTCAATGCTCAAACATTCTCGGGCACGCCGAACCAAAATGTCCCCAAGGGTCACTAAATCCCATAGGGCTGTGATCTTTGACGAGGCATATCTCGAAGCTAGTGGGAGGTATGGACACAATTCTAGTTCCTATAGGATCACATTGTAGAGACCTAGAATAACCTCTCTCACTTTTTGGAGATCACATTCTATTTTCATTTTACAATGCCATCTCGGGTGATGCTAAAACTTGCAGTATTGGCTAGTACAAAGTTGCCAACTGCCAAATCTCTCTCACCTTTCGTCGTGGGATCAAACTGTCTACCCCATTAGCCTTGGGTGGCCAAGTAAACCCTATCCTCAACCTTTTTCTACCCCCTTTAGCACTCAAACATTCTCGGGCATGCTGAACTAAAATGTCCCCAAGGGTCACTAAATCCCATAGGGCTGCGATCTTTGACAGGGCATATCTCAGAGCTGGTGTGAGGTATGGATGTGATTCTAGTTCCTATAGGACCATGTTGTAGAGACCTACAATAACCTCTCTCACTTTTTGGATATCACATTCCATTTTCATTTTATAATGCCATCTCAGGTGATGCTGAAACTTGCAGTGTTGGCTAGTACAAAGTTGCCAACTGCCAAATCTCTCTCACCTTTCATCATGGGATCGAATTTTCTACCCCGTTAGCTCTGGGTGGCCAGGTAAATGCTATCCTCAACCTTGTCCTACCCCCTTCAATCATCAAACATTCTTGGGCACGCCGAACAAAAATCTCCCCAAGGGTCACTAAATCCCATAGGGTTGGGATCTTTGATGGGGCATATCTCAAGGCTCGTATGAGGTATGGATGTGATTCTATTTCCTATAGGACCATGTTGTAGAGACCTACAATAACCTCTCTCACTTTTTGGAGATCACATTCTATTTTTATTTTACAATTCCATCTCGGGTGATGCTAAAACTTGTAGTGTTGGCTAGTACAAAGTTGCCAACTGCCAAATCTAATGCAGAGGAATGCAAATTTTAGCAAATGCATAGAAATTTAATGAAATGAGGTTCAACACATGAAGATGTTGCCCATTCAAATCTGCATTACAATTGGGTTTTCCTATAACCTGATATGAGACAACAATATAGAAATAAATAAATACATGAAATTACAGAGGATCCTCCAATGGCTGACAAAGACCATTCGAGGATCTTTAGAAAACCCCCATGCAAAGACCACTCTCAAAACAACAGAGAGATCCAGCTGATAGGAAATGAACAATAAGAAAATATTAAACTATTAAGATCTAATTTTCAAATTTATTCCAAGATGCTGATCTAAATACAAATAAAAAAATGTATGTAGAATACTGCACAATCATATCTATACAACACTAGAAACTTCAAAAAATTATAGAAAAACTCAAGAACTTCATTCTATTCACTTTCTCCCATCAAAAACTTCTCTTCAAAAATCTCTCTTCAAAAATCACTCTTACAATATGCACTCTTTCTCTTTTTGAAAAACCTTCTAATGTAACTCCCAAAAATCCATCATAGCTTTCTTGTGGCAGTTACATTTTGAATGCCTACACATGGTTCTTTAGGAATATTCACCTTCTAATGTAACTCTCAAAAATCCATCATAGCTTTCTTGTGGCAGTTAAATTTTGAATGCCTACATATGGTGCTTTAGGAATATTCATCATTTTATTCCTTTTGATTTTTCCCATAAACATTTTCAAAAATTAGAAACCTTTAACACACCCAAAATAATCTAAAATAAACTCATACCAAGTCCTAAGTGAATAATGTTGGGTAGGCTTATAAGAATGCCACCTAAACATTTCCACCACCAAAAAAAAAGGACATTTATTTTAAAACATAAAACTCTAAACTCACACACACTAACATTTCAAATTTTAGATTTTAAACTCAAAACATTTTGATATTTTCTTTGTGCCCTGCATTTTAGTCATATTGTAGGTTGTCTTCCTGTTGCAGACGTGCTCCTACACCATACTCCCAAATTTCAAAAGTTTCCAAGTCCCTTGGAAACACCTGCAAAACAAAGCATTAGAAAAGCATATGGATCCCTTCATCTTGACTTTTGGTTTGTACTTTTCCTCCATTAGAAAACTTGGCCTTTCTTGAACTTGTATGATTTGAATTTTCTCTTTCTCCTTCATCTTTACCTTTGGTTTGTTTTCCATTGGTAAGATAAAAATTATTTGCTGCTCACTATGCATCCACTTCATCATATTCTGAATTTGTATGGCTGCTACATACACTTGTAACTTCATCACATTCTGAATTTTTATTATTGCTGCATACATTTGAATTTTTATTCTGAATTTTATGTCCCAAAAATAATTTGTTGCCCTGTCATAAATATATTCAGCCTCATCTTCTTTGTTCATAACATCATCTGATACCTCTTCTTTGGAAAATTCTTCATGTTGAGTCTCCATACTACCACCATTCCTTTGCCATTCTCCCGTGATGGTTGTAAACTCTTCCCATAAATCAGATTCTTCTTCAGAACTTGCTGCTACACAATCTTTATCTCCATCCTCATGTCATTGCTCTTGACATTTCACTACACCATGCATTTTGAAGGCTTCATTATTTTCCTCCAAACTCTCTTTCGTAGGAGTACCTTTCAGCATTGTACTCATCTCTATTTTCAAAGGACACATTACTGTTCCAACCATAACTTTATCACACTCAAATCCCATAGGACTTTCCTTTTTATTCTTCTTATCAAAATTTACTTACTGCACTGCTTCTTGCTGCAATTTATCTTCTTTCTGCTCTTCATGTTCTTTCCCTTCCAAAGGACAACTCACATCTATCATTGTTGAGATTTTTGTACCAACTTCACATACATCTGTACTCTTTATGGCTACCTTCTCTATAGTTTTATTTTCCTCTACCAAAACTTCTTTCACTTCCTCTTTCACTTCATCATGCATTGGAAATGCTATCCTATCAATAAGACCTATACTTCTTGATTCCTTCCATGTTGTATCATCCTTAAATGGAAATAAAAGCATCTTCTTCCCATTCTTGTTGACAGTATATGTTTTCTCTACAATCATATATGGTTGACCTGTCATATTGCCATGCTCTTCCCAAAATCAAGTAACAATCTTTTAAAGGCATAATATCACATTCAATGGTATCAAAATATGGTCCAATATTAAAAGAAACATATGACTTTTCAAACACATCAATCCACTGTTCATCTCCTAACCCATATGCTCTGTAAGGTAAATCATGAGGTACTCTTGGAAGATTTAATTTCTCAACCATTTCTACTGAGATTATATTTTCAAAGGAACCACTGTCAACTCTAACTTTGCATACCTTATTCTTGCACTTGCACTTTGTTCGGAATATAGAATGTCTTTGGCTATAGCTTTGTCTTTCTACTTCTTCTTCTTCCATTATGATGTAGAGCTACACTTTGGAAACCTTTCATGGATATACTCAACTCGAAGGGTTGCTTCAAAGGCTCAAACTCATCAATCTAGAAACCTTCACAATCTGCACATTGTATTTTGCTACAGTAACATAATCTGCAACATGAACATAAAATGCTTCAGCAACATAGGACACTTAAAAAAAAAAAATCTTTTTCCACCCAAAAAATCAGTCTTGTTCTTTCACTCATTGACTCCAAGTAGTGGTAAGTGTGTCTTCACAGTGATAGGAATTTTGTCAAACACTTATCCCCTCAACTAAAGAAAACTAACCATACTTTAACCATGACCTAAACAAATTGTCCAACTCAATGCTGCTGATTTTAGAGCTGAGAATTTATTTTCAAATATTAAAATTGAATTTATTTTAACCACATTACTTCTTGACACCATGAAAATCAAGAAAGAAAATACTTTCCAAACTGTTGCCTTCCTGTAGCAACAATGACAGTAAATAGGACAGTTTTTAGAAACGGGTCTGTTTGACCCCTCAAATAATGAGATAAATTTTCTTGAAAAGAATGAAACTTGTTAAAAACATAATAAACTATCCTCCCACAAATTTTTGGGTCTCTATGAAACCATAGGTGACTACTATAAATTTTTATTTGGACTGTAAATCTAAAATCTGAACAGACCAGCTTCACAGAATTGTGCATAACTTGCTCATTTCTAAATGAAAATGAACCAAACTTGAACCAGATGAGATTATATTTAATGATATTTCCATAAATATATCATGCATAATAAGGAAATACTTCATGAAAAAATAAGGAAAATATTTCCACCACACTGCCCGAAATCAGGAAGCTTCAGATTTAAGAAATCTTGACATGCATGCAATAGTTTCAACTTCAGATATTTCTCTTTCAAATGATAGTGATTTACTTCCTTTGATTCATCCAAGTTATTTAATAAAAATTCAATCCAAAAATCCTTTGGATCCCTTCTCCTTCAACATTCATAAACAAATATGTGATTTGATTCTTTCCTCCATGGAACCCCATATAACTTCAAAATCAAATACCAAATCACCTTTCCCTACCCAGATCTTTTTCTCAGCTCTGATACCAAAAATGATGCAAAGGAATGCAAATTTCAGCAAATTAATAGAAATTTAATGAAATGGGGGTCAACACATGAAGATGTTGCCCATTCAAATCTGCATTAAAATTGGGTTTTCCTGTAACCTGATATGAGACAACAATACAGAAATAAATAAATACATGAAATTACAGAGGATCCTCCAATGGCTAACAAAGACCATTCGAGGATCTTTAGAAAACTCCCATGCAAAGGCCACTCTCAAAACAATAGAGAGATCCGGTTGATAGGAAATGAACAATAAGAAAATATTAAACTATTAAGATCTGATTTTCAGATTTTTTCCAAGATGTTGATCTCAATACAAATAAAAAAATGTATGTAGAATACTACACAATCACATCTGTACAACACTAGAAACTTCAAAAAATTACAGGAAAACTCAAGAACTTCATTCTATTCACTTTCTCCCATCAAAAATCTCTCTTCAAAAATCACTCTTACAATATGCACTCTTTCTCTTTTTGAAAAACCTTCTAATGTAACTCCCAAAAATCCATCATAGCTTTCTTGTGGCGGTTACATTTTGAATGCCTACACATGGTGCTTTAGGAATATTCACCTTCTAATGTAACTCCCAAAAATCCATCAATAGCTTTCTTGTGGTAGTTACATTTTGAATACCTACACATGGTGCTTTAGGAATATTCATCATTTTCTTCCTTTTGATTTTTTCCATAAACATTTTCAAAAATTAGAAACCTTTAATACACCCAAAATAATCTAAAATAAACTTATACTAAGTCCTAAGTGAATAATGTTGGGTAGGCTTATAAGAATGCCACCTAAACATTTCCACCACACAAAAAAAGGACATTTATTTTAAAACATAAAACTCTAAACTCACACACACAAACATTTCAAATTTTATATTTTAAACTCAAAACATTTTGATATTTTCTTTGTGCCCTGCATTTTAGTCATATTGTAGGTTGTCTTCCTGTCGCAGACGTGCTCCTGCACCAAAATCTCTCTCACCTTTCATCGTGAGATTGAACCATTTGCACTATTAGCTCCGAGTGTCTAGGTAAACCCTATCCTCAACCTTGTCCTCCCCCCTTTAGCTCTTAAACATTCTCGGGCACGCCAAACCAAAAAGTCATCAAGGGTCACTAAATCCCATAGGGCTGCAATCTTTGATGGGGCATATCTCAGAGCTTGTGTAAGGTATGGATGTGATTCTCATTCCTACAGGACCATGTTGCAGAGACCTACAATAACCTCTCTCACTTTTTGGAGATCACATTCCATTTTCATTTTACAACACCATCTTGGGTGATGCTGAAACTTGTAGTGTTGGCTAGTACAAAGTTGCCAACTGCCAAATCTCTCTCACCTTTCATCGTGGGATCAAAATGTTAGCTCCCTTAGCTCTGGGTGGCTAGGTAAACCCTATCCTCAACCTCATCCTATTCCCTTCAATGCTCGAACATTCTCGGGCATGGCAAACCAAAATGTCCCCAAGGGTCACTAAATCCCATAGGGCTGCGATCTTTGACAGGGTATATCTTGGAGGTCGTGCTAGGTATGGATGCAATTCTAGTTCCTATAGGACTGTGTTTTAGAGACCTACAATAACCTCTCTCACTTTTTGGAGATCACATTTCATTTTCATTTTACAATGCCATCTCGGGTGATGCTAAAACTTGCAGTGTTGGCTAGTACAATGTTGCCAACTGCCAAATCTCTCTCACCTTTTCTTGTGGGATCAAACTGTCTACTTTGTTAGCTCTAGGTAGCTGGGTAAACCCTATCTAAGCTTCATGTGAAGTTGATACATTCTAGATTCCATGACAAAAGGAGCAGACAACATTGGTTGAGTAGTGACAAGAAATCCAAGAGCCTAAACCACATATGCTTAAACTTAAAAAATGTTTTACTACCACTGGGGCTCCCCTTAGATTCAATACATAGAGAAATTTCAAAATGATCTAAAGAAGCTAAAGTGAGGATTTCTGAATTAATATTAATATTTGAAAGGAATCAATCATGAGAAATAAGAAACCTATCAAGTCTCTAGTAATTTGGTGAAATTCTTGTCCCTTATTGGTCCATGTAAATGCCCCTTTAGAAGGAGGGATATCAATGAGGGTTTTATTATTCACAAAATCATAAAATTTATCATTTTATGAAGAGGGGGAATATACCTTCAATTTTCTCATCCCGAGATAGAATGCCATTGAAATCCCTAGGCACAATAAATTTATCATCTTGAATGTTGGAAATAGCCTAAGAATAGGAATCCAAAAGTTCTGTCTTATCATCACATCTAGAAGTAGGGCCATATATATTGAGCACTGTGAATGACATACCAAAATTAGTAATAACTACTTGCCACTAGTTAGGAAAAGATTGAATATATAACAGTGCAAGATTTATGTTTCCAAAGAATACATGAACCACCCGAAGCACCTGCAACATGAACATGAAATGAGTTCCACTTAGTCTACTTTGCAATTATAGAAGAATATGATTATTGAGACAATTTTTTTTTTCAAGCAAAATTACATTAGCACCACCTGCATGAAGTTAGATTAGAGAGCACATCTTTTGTCTGACACTACATGAAAGGTCCATCATTCTTCTAAGGAGTGCCTTTTGCACTCCTTTTCCTTTTGCTATCTATAATTTTTTTTTCCAGAGTAGCTTGAATACCAAGGTCAATTTTCTCCTTTATCTTTTAAGCATTAGGTTTGCTTTGTTGTCTCTTACAAGTAAACACTTGAATTGAATTAGGCGTGGGAGTTTGATGTGGAGAATAGCTTTGCAAAGGATCAAAATTCTTCTTAGAGTCCTTATTCACAAAATATGACTTACTAATAGGTACCTTATGCACAACCAAGTTAGAATTAGTTAAATCCTTATAGAAATTATCAACTCTTATAGGACTGTAATGAATACAAGGAAACATATTGGGGTTACATGGATTAGTAACTATCACTATTCCCTTAAATAATAATGAACACTGTTGTATACACATAGCCAAAACTAAACAAAATTGTTGTTTCAAATGTTGTTATGGGGACACTAGCTGAATAGCCTAATATTTGCACAACAAAAAGTGGGTAAAGTAAGACAAACCTTTAATTGATGAGAAAAATAAGAAATCTAAGGAGGAGATGGCTTTAGTGCAACCAATTATATCACCAAGTACAAGATCAATCACATTACAAGACAACAAAAAGATGAAAAAGAGTAGAAGAGATAAGGTAATATTAGATGAAGCTATCATACTTTCAATCTATGATCATACAAAATTGGATTCTAATGCTATGATAAATTATGGAGAATTGTGAACGGGAAAGATGCAAAAGAGAAAGATAGGAAGTGAAGTACAAACAAGTATTATAAGATGTGAAGGACATCTTATTACAAATTTTTCTAGATGCACCAGCCAATGACAAATCCCTAATGATTGATCAATTAAGTTTACTTGTAAAATAGGTAAATGCACCTGATGTTGATGTTAATGAAAATTTGATACAATTAGAAGAGAAAAGAATAGAGAAGAAGATTATGGAGAAACTAAATGAGTCCATTACTGCTCAACAATTTGAACTTGGTGGTATTACAACCGAGCTACAAAATATTCTTAAGGAGATAATCCACCTACTCCAATAGTTAAGTGATGTACCACATTTGACACAATATATTTTAAAGAAAGTTGAAAAATATTGATGAGGATTTAAAGAATAGTGTTTTTAAGTTAATTGAGGTACCTTAGTTAATCCAGGTTGATTTAAGTAAAGACATGGATAAGATGAGAAGATAAAGTCTTGAATTTCAAGCACTCTTGATACCTTACTTGGAACTCATAAAAAATAATGTTAATAAGGTTAGATAACTTATTCTTACTCCTAAAATTTCTATTATTTAACATGTGATTGAACTTTTAATGGAGATACATCCACAACACTTGGCATTGGATGACCACTTGGTAAATATTAATCCTATCTCTCTAATATTTGTAGACCACTATTTTGTTGGATAGAGTAATTTCAAACTACTGATTTCTTTAATGGAGTTCCTAATAAATCTCAAGGTTCTCATTTAGGTGACCAATTGCCAAGAGGTCCACGAATATTGCCTAATAAAGTCTATTGCCAATCAATATTGTATCAAAAATTCAAACTAATTAGGTATTGAATTAAACTTGATAAACAAATGATAGAGAAGGAAAACTTTAAACATGAACAAAATCATAAATCATATGACGATGACATATTGCAAATGCTTAACTTATGCTTAAACAATGATAAAGTTTATTGTTAATCAATATTCTATCAAATTTTTGAATAGATTAGTTATTGAATTTAATTTCATATGTATGCACATATCTAATTTAATGTCATACATGAACAAACATGAACAAACATATCATATCATATGTCATATATGAACAAACATATCATATATTAACCAATAATTCATAAGTTGAATAATATCATACATCGAATAAATGTCATACATCAAATATAGAATGTCATATACATTCTAAAAAATGTGTATTGAATATGTCCATTGATGCCTATATATATATATATATATATATATATATATATATATATATATATATATATATATATATATATATCTGTTTGTGTGTGTGTGTGTGTGTGTGTGTGTGTGTGTGTGTGTGTGTGTGTATAGATCAACTACTTCTTTTCCTTCCCACGAGGGAAAGGAAACAAGTCTCTCAACATCCTTTGCCGTCGTGTGGAGGGAGATAGTGGAGAATACGGGGCCCTCCTGACATGCTCACTCGACCTCTTGTTGAGGCTCTTCTCTAGCTCCAACTGATACAAAGAAAGTAGATATGAATCAATATTTATTATACATTGAAATCAAATATATGTATACACAAAATTAATTATTTTCTTACCACCAACAAATAGTCACTCTGTAAGTTCACCTCAAATTCTCGTGGACAGTTAGGTGTGATGAGACCCTACAACAATTCAATAAATATAATCACTTATAAATACACATATCACCAACAAAAATATTGTACCCAAGTAAATATCACCAAAGTCATCTTATACCCACCAATTCCAACCCAAGTTTTGATTGTGGGTCCAAGATATTTAGAATGTGTGAAATTTGATCTAACAACTTATTTTTGGGTTTAGAGAGAAAATACATGTCATAAATGGTAAGATAAGGTCCAATAAATGAAAGGAATTATTTGATTGAAGTTGAAATAGAGAAGCACACTTATAGATAAGGGTAACCTTGAGTTTTTAAAGAAAATGAATCAATATAGGACTTAAATAATAATTTGAAGGTCCAATGAGTGTTTAAAGGAGAGTGTGAAATCAATGTAGGAACCCATAATGTATATTAAAATGGGGCTAAAAATAATAACAAATAAGTGTTCTTACTTTTTCAAATGATACATGTAGTCCCCACTTTATTGGAAGCATGTGTCCACCTCATGCACACAATAAAGTAGAAGAAAAAAAAGAAAGAGGTAAATATTTTGGAAAACTGCAAGGAGATTAAATATCACCAAGCTAAAGGACAAAAGCTCCCAAACCAAGAATATTAACTATTACATTCATTTGCAAGGATACACAAAAGAAAAACAAAATCCTAAAGCTTACTAAGATTCCAAGTCAACTGTTGAAGAGACCTCACTCAAAAAAATGTCTCAATCTCAAGCATCATGTTGTAAAAGCTAAAGAAAAAGCTCAAGTGGTCACTTGAGAAAAGAAAGGGCAAAAATAAAAGATAAGAAAATACTCAATGATTTATCCCACTAGCATAGCTATAAGAGTATGAAAAGAAGAGAGAAGGGCCATGAATCCAAAAGTCTAGTAAGTTATCTTATCCAAGTTTATTTTGTATAGAGGAGGAGGAGGACAAGAATGAAAGAATGTAGAATTTTTTTATGCTAGTTCCATTCATCCCAAAGAAATAGTGAAGGAGAGTTGATGGTGTTGATTCCAAAAACTATAGTTTCTTTGAATCATAAGGATATGCCTAGTTCTATTATCAAGTTCAACATTTGACTTTGGCCTATGAATAATATTAATTTAAAACACAAATTTTCTTGCACTTATGACTCTACTAGACCAAGGTGAGTATATCTAATCACCAATTATATATTTAAACTTGACTATTATTTATAGAAAACATATAACTTCCATCTTGTAGGTCCTACTCCTAGTTGCAATCAACTTGGAATAAAACTAACCTTTTATTTCTATCTTTACTTTTAATTTCATTATCTCCTACTCTTAGTCCTCATACCTTTATTTGATTTTCCTACTTCTTCTCTACTTCTAACTTCAATATGTGCTCCTAGTTCTTCTTTATCTAATTCTTTCACTGCCACTTCTACCTTCACTCCTAGTTTTTGAATTAAAAGTAGCCAAAAATAGGGGGCTGACCCTTTAACAACAAACTAGCCTACTATTAGCAAATAACCATTAAACAAAACTACCCCTTACCACTTAGTAAAACAAAAACAAGGTTTCGATCCATAATTAAAAGAGTATCAATAGGCCTAACATACATACTGCTTGTGTAAAAACCATAAAAGCTATAGTAATATATAAACAAAGGTTAACATTAGAAATTTTGAGATTAACTATTATAAACAACAACTAAAATGAAGAAAATTCTTTCATACCTCCGTCAGTGGCTGTGAGCTAGCCACAGTTGCGACCACTCCACTATCAACAGACTATCGCAGATGAGGAGGTGTGTCTGACATCATGAGCTGCATGTCATACAATACACGTTACATCTAACATGAAACATAAAATAAATATAATCAAATGAATTAAATTAACATGAAACAACTATACTTGTGTAAAGCTTGTATGATGTCTATGCTCCTAATCTGTGGTAAAGATTGAGGGTCCTATGGAGAACTGATGCACATGCACAATTTTTTTTTGTCAATCCTTAATATGATTACATAATAAATGTATGTATTAATAAAAATGATTAAATCGATACATACCTCAAGACTCGTGGAAGGGACAAAAAATGGGCATGGAGGATCACTGCTAGGCCCAGTAACACTCTAACCCTAAATTTTGAACAATGTCAATAGATGCTAATTAATTAATCATTCACTATACATATGAAATGTGATCAAATTAGTAAATTATAATTGTAATTTACCTGTGTGTCAGTGCCAAATGTCTTGTTCAGGAACTGATCGGTGACAAGCCCATGATTTGCACCATCTCCAACATGAGTTCCAAATGTGCATAGGGATCTGTATGAAGTGCACATGTGACCACGATGCATAGAAGGCTCCCCCTCAACTAATGGGCTTGTGGAATGGATGAGGGTCTGTGTCAAAGAATTAATGGTCCCTAGAGTGTTGGCCTCTACATTTTCCTTCACAACTAAAGGAATAGTCACATGCTCGCACTGTGGCTTGACCACAGGTGCCCTAACTACATTAGGGTCATGATGTGATCCCGACCTCTCAAATGATGACCCTGCAACTCTACCCTAGGAGTCTAATATATCAAAATAATTGGGGATCTCCCAAAGGACAAACTCACAATATAATTTCTTCAAAAAATACATGGGGACCTCGTGATTGTTGCAAGGAGGGGCATCAAAAACCATCCACCATCTATCCCAAAAATTATTTCTGATAGCATCGTCTATGCACCAATGGATGGGGAATCATTTAGTACCCTCTCTAATAGTATTTTTCTCATCGGGTTTTCTAAATAATGCACATATACTACCTTTTGGTATTTCTTTTTCTTTAACATCTTCATATGACAATTTATTTGCATAAAATCTTTTTTGTTCATCCCTCTTAACCCGCCAAATATCTAACTGACCACTAATTGAAGCTATTTGGGTGTTAATGGATTTGAGGGATGATGCCAATTGAGCCCTCATTGGATTGGTTTGTCTAGATTCTTTCAACCGAGTAATGAGTCTTTCTAATTCAATTTTGCCTCTCACTATTTCATTCATTATATTTTCTTGTGTACTTGGTGGAGGTCTTGCAATTGGTTTGGGTTGTGGAATTTTTTGTTCTTCTTGAGGAGGGTTTTGGTTTTGGGGTTCTTAAGGGTTTTGATGTTCTTGTGGATTTTCTAGTTGATTATGAACATTTCTTGATAAAAAGTCAATTGAAATCCAAATAAATAAACAAATCTAAATGAAATTTGTAAAAACCCTACAAAAGAATATAAAAAAATTACAAAAAAATATGAAAAATATATCAAACAATGCAAAGTTAGGTTTATATCACTTACAGCATTGTCGTGGGTGCGCTTGTGGTCTTGGATTTCATCGATGAGGAGGCATTTTGGCAAATGGTGGTGAAAATGTTAAGTCTTCAACTCGTGTATGTGTTGCTCGCTGTAGGAGTAGAAGAAAATACTAATAAAAATGATGGGTTGCAGGTTTGTAGCCCATCATATATACTTTTTATTTTTTTAAAGCGCATACACACTATAGCACATACACACTATGGCTTGGGTTTCCCAAGCCATAGCACGTGCACGCTTTTTAAAATAGGAAAAAAAAATTCCTTGTCACCTTTTTGGCACCACAACTCAGTGCATATGCCCAACATGCTTTCCTAAATAAATAATATATGAAATAAATAAATGCAAAGGGGTCAAGTGTGATTGACCTGAGGTGCGATAGGAAGGATGAACTAAAAAGTGCCATTTTAGAGAAAGAAAATGAGATGGAATGATGATGGAAAGACAAGAAGATGGGATGGAATGAGGTGGAAAAGGAATGAATTTTCACATGAGCGTGAATTTTTTTTTATTATGAAGGCCTTGAAAATAAATTCAAGGGGCTGTAGGCATTTGAGTGGAAGCCTCAGACGAAGTGGCTGCAAGAAGAGATGTTTCTGTTGTTGTGAACTATTGAAGAAATTCTTCTCTAGTTGCTGGTTTATGATATAACTTCAGGCGATGCCCATTAACCAGGAGTTTGAATTTAATCAGATCAATTGTTGATAGTTGAACTACTCCATTGTCAAAAATTGTAATGATTTCATAGGGACCAAGCCATCAAGTTTGAAATTTTCCTTGGTAATGTTGATATCGTGAATCATACAAGAGTGCCCAATCACCACCAGAGAATTCTCTGTCTTTAATGAATTTATCATGCCATTGCTTTCTTTGACTTTGAATTAATTCTATGTTATGAAGAGCTAATTTCTTCCATTCATCCAACTCATTGAGATGCAGAATATGATCCTGTTATGCTGTAGGAAGGGTAATATCAAGTTCTAAAGCTGTCCACAGAGTTTTATGTTCAAATTCAATAGGCATAACAACTGTCTTTCCATATAGGAGTTGGAAAGGTGTAAACCCAGTAGTGGATTTCCATGTTGTTCTGTATGCCCATAAGGCTTCAGGAAGTTTTCGTACCCAATCTTTATGATGCAAAGATACTATTTTTCTGAGAATATGTTCTAGCTCTCTATTTGTTACTTCTACCTGTCCATTGGTTTGTGGATGATACAGATATGATTTTTCATGCCGAATTTTATATTCCTCCATAAGTGTTGCTATCAGGTTAGATGTGAACTAAGGCCCTTGATTTGATTATAATACTCTTGGAACACCAAATCTGGTAAAGATACATTCATATAGAAACTTTGCAACATTATGGTCACAGGGATGCTTCATGGGTTTTGCTTCAGCCCACTTAGTAACATAATCAGTACAAACCAATATGTAACTTTTCCCTTCTGATGGTGGTTCAATAGGGCCAACAAAATCAATTTCTCATTTATCAAATGGTTCTACTACTATCTATGGCTATAGGGGCATTTCACCTGTTTTGGTTAGTCTACCCATTATTTGACATTTATCACATTTTTTTGTATATTAAGCCACATCTTTGTGAAGTGTAGGCCAATAATAACCTATATTCAGAATCTTTAATGTAGTTTTTTTGTTAGCAAAGTGTCCACCATAGGGCTCATCATTACAAGCACAAAGAACATCATATGTTTCATCTTCTCTGAGACACTATCTTGTTACCTGATCTGGTCCAATATAAAACATGAATCCTGAGATCCATGAGAAATTAAAACTCTTTTCTGCAAGCAATCATTTTTCTTTTGTAGAAAAATATGAAGGATTTTTGCTAGAAGTTAAATAGTTGGAAATGTCAGCATACCAAGGATTGTGCATTGATAAAAGGAAGAGATGTTCATCAAGAAAGCTATCTTCTATGGTTGTAGGATCATCAGGTGTTTGAAGACAAGACAAGAAATTAGACACAACATTTTCTTTACCTGGCTTGTCAATAATGGTGATGTCAAATTCTTGCATTAGTAACAACCATCGAGCCAATCATCCAGATATTGTTGGCTTGTTCATTAGATATTTGATAGCAAAGTGATCTGTATGTACAAAGATTTGGTATCCTGTAATGTAATGTCTAAATTTGTTTAGAGCATAAATTATAGAAAGTAATTCTTTTTCTATCACCGTGTAGTTCTACTTGGCTCCTTGAAGATTTTTTCTAATATAGTAAATTGCATGTTCTATTGAATTTGTCTTTTGGCCAAGTACCACTCCAATGGCATGATTTGAAGCGTCCATGTGTATATGAAAAGGTAACTCCCAATTTGGTCCTCGAAGCACTGGGGCTGTTAAGAGGACTTCCTTAAGCTGTAGGAAAGCTTTTGTACACTCTGAATCCCATACAAACTCTGCATCTTTTTGAAGCAATTTGTATAAGGGTGTCACAATTTGACTGAAATCTTTGATAAAATGCTGATAATATCCCACATGTCCTAAAAAACTCCTGACTTCTTTTGATTTGGCTGGTACAACTAATGTATGTATTACTTCTATTTTTGCTGGATCTACTTCAATTCCTTTAGGAGAAATAAAGTGTCCCAAGACCACTCCTTCATGCATCATAATAAAGCACTTTTCACTATTTAAAGACAAATTGTAGTCTTTGCATCTTTGTAAAACCTTGTCCAAGTTTTCCTTGGCTTCTCCAAATTTTTTCCTGTATGTGGTGAAGTCATCCATATACACTTCCAAACAATCTGTAGATATGTTAGAAAAAATGCTAATAACAGCTCTTTGGAAGGTTGTGGGTGCATTGCACAAACCAAATGGTAGGACATAATAAGCAAATGTTCCCCATGGACATGTGAATGTTGTCTTGTCCTAAACTTTTGGTGCTATCTAGATTTGATTGTAACCACTGAACTTGTCTAAGAATGAAAAGTATTTCTTTCCTACAAGATTGTCAAGCACTTGATCGACAAAAGGTAATGGAAAATGATCCTTCTTGGTAGCCAAATTAAGTTCTCTATAATCTATGCAGACTCACCATTTTCCCCCCTTTTTGGGAACAATAACTAATGGTGATACCCATTGGCTATCGGAAATAAGATATATGAAGCCAGCATTGAGTAACTTTTGAAATTCATTTTTGACAATATCCCTTAATGCTGGGTTTATCTTACGCTGAGGTTGTCTTATAGGTTTATAATCTGGATTGATATAAATTCTATGGGTACAGAGTGTAGGATCTAAACCTTTCATATCTGTATACTCCCAAGCGAAAGCATCCTAATGCTTTTGTAACAACTACAGGGTATCATGATGTTGTGCCTGAGATAAGGACTTGCTTATATTTAATTCTCTTCTGGGAACGATTGTTGTTTTGACTACTTTTTCAGCCATTGAAATTTGCATAACTGGTTGTGAATCTATCTAATGTGGCAGAAGTGAATGCAGTTCATCAGATAAAGGCAGAATGCTTTCTAAGACATACTCTTGTGTAGAAGATTCTTTAGGTTGTGTTCCATACTCATTTAGTATAATAGAAGAAATGACATCATCTTCCTCTTTGATGTTTACAAATGAGTCTCATGAGATCATCATCAATTGTTGAATAGAATCTATGTCCATATTAGAGTCATCCATATTTGGCCAGACAACTTGATCATCCTGCAGCAAAGGCTGAGCAAGAGAATACAAGGTCAAATTTTTAGTGTTTGTTCCATCTAAAACAGTCATTTTCCTTGATCAGCATGCAATATAAGCATCTACTCTTGCTAACCATGGTCATCCTAAAATGATAGGGTAGCCTCCAGTACTTATTTTTGGAGAGAGTACAACAAAATCAACTGGATACTCCCAAGAATGTAATATGATAGTGACATCTTCTAGCATACCATCAGGAATGATGGTAGAATGATCTACTAATTGCAAGATTGTTGGCATCTGCCTGAGACCAATGATACTTAATTTGGACACCACTTCCTTGGTTATTACATTGATGGATGCTCCTAGGTCTATTAAGACATTCTATACTTGTACTCCTTGAATGGTGAGGGTTACTACTGGGCTACCAGGGTCTACATACTTAGGCATTTTGCAGTTATCAAGCATAAGATTAGAGAGTTGTCCAAGGACATGGATAGTCTTTGGGTCTTTGTTTTTCCTTCCTGGCTTTTTAACATAGGCTTCTTTGATGGCTTTTGAATATATAGGTACTTCCTTGATTGCATCAAGTAAGGGAATTTTTATCGTCATTTGCTTGAGTTGCTCAAGAAAATCTAGTGTAGCTTGATTTTCACTTGGCAGTATTTGCTCTGTTAACTTGCTAGGAAATGGTGGTGTTTTGGCTGTAGGAGAAATAGTGGTGGTAGGTTCTTGAACTGACTCATCACTCGTATCATCTATTTCTATTATAATGGGCTACTAAGGTGAGGTAAGCATTGTTCTAGATCTTAGATGAATATCATTTATGGTAATGGAATAACTTTGTTGCTAGGCTGAAGGTTTTGCACTATTAGGGTTAGGTGCAGGTTGTGCAGGTAATTGTGGCTATTTTGGAGGGGTTGTATTGGCTGTAGGAGGCATTAAGGCTTGCTATTGAAGAGGTTGAGTCAAAGCTGGCTGCTACTGATGCTACTGCCAATTTTGGGTTTGCTGCCAACCCTGCCGAGGTTGGTGCCATCCTTGGTTAGGCTATTGCCACCCTTGGTTGGTCTATGACCAACCTTGGTTAGGCTACTACCAACCTTGGTAAGGCTGTTGCCAACCTTGGTAAGGTTGCTGCCAATGATTATAATTACCATGCTAGTGTTGTCATTGACTATTACTACCATAATTATGGAGTGGGTCTTGAGGAATACCTGATCTTGGAGCCCTTGTCCTTCATTGAGAAACATAAAATAATTTCCCATCTTCATCAATTTCCTTGAACTCAGTAGGAACATGCTGTGATTCCACGCTAGCAATAGGCTTACATTGGCAGTTGCGTTTCTTTTCTCTGCAATGGGGGCAATATTCTACCAACATACTATCATCATCTTCATTCTTCCTATGTGCTTGCATGGTATCCAATTATGTAGCAACATCATTAATGATTTCTTGCTTGAAATCTGACAAGAGGTTTGACAATTCTGTCTTAGATACTCCTATCCCAAGAGTCTTTTGGAGTAAATCCCTCAAACCTCATCCTTTTTTTGTTGTTGCTCTGGAATAGTTTAAACAAATATTCTGAATTTCAGCCCACATCTTCTATATAATGTCACCTCCAGCCATTAATTCTAAAGCTTCCATACTCCTATCATGTACTCCTTTCAGAAAGAGATGCTTTTGAGACCCCTCATTCATCTGATGTTGTGTGTTGCGATGTAGGTTAAACATGAATCAAGAAACATAGTCCTCCAAAGTCTCATCCTCCTTTTGTGTCATTTTAAAAATGGCATCTCCTTTCAAATCATGGCCTCTACAATATTCCTTATATTTATTAAGGAACAAATTACTCATAGTTGGCCAATCTGTCACAGCATTAGCACCTAAACTCATAAACCATCTCAAAGCAACTTCTTTGAGAGTTGATGGAAACAATTTCAGCTTATTGGCATCAGTTATGTAGTCATAACTTCGACAAAGGATGTCAAATTCAAAGAGAAAAGTTTCTGGATCTTCAGTAATAAGGCCATAAAATTTAGGTAGGGTAGTTGATTTTGACTACCCTACTGAGGAGGAATTGGAAAGGGAAAGGTAGGTTGAGTTGCTACCACTTGTAGATGTCCTAGTGGTGGCTGATAAATGACTAGAGCTAATGGATTATCTTGATATTCTGGCTCATCAAAAAGATTATTCAAATGAAAAGATTCTTCAGATGTGGTTGGTGATTGTACTTGTTTCGGTACTTCTACAAATACATTCTCAAACAATTATTCTTCTCTCTCTTATCTTTCTTCTCTTTCTTCAGAGTCTGGATAAAGAGGATCTTCCTGATTGAAGTTGGGAAGAAATCTTCCAAGGTGATCTCTTCTTCCATGCATGCAAAAATGCTAGAAATGAAACTAAATGACTCAATAGTAAATACTAGACTGACATCATCCTCGACAATGACACCAAAAATATGTCTAATCAATATAACACCCTTTTAGTTGCAAGATTGAACATCCCTTACCACCAAATTACTATGCTAATTTTTATTAAATGTCAATCTGGGAGTGTGAACTTGAGATGAGATCTGCAAAGTATATGCTCTAGTTTTGACTAAAAGTCACTACTACTTTGAATGCAATAACTGTTAAGGAAATCTAGTTTATCCAAAGGAAAGATGACTATCAAATACTTAGAAGAAAATTCTAATTATTTAGCCATATATATCTATGCACTTACTACTGCAAGAGCAATGACTGGTTTTGTTTCTAGTGGCTGCAGGAACAATGGTTTTAACTCTAACTTAGAAAATTGAGTCTAACTTCTACTTACTAAAGTAAAACTCCACCTTCTATGTGAGTCACCATGGAAGAATGAAGGAAAGACAAACTTAGATAAAAGTGTAGAAACTCAGCAAAGGCATGTATTCATCAAATATGCAGTATTACAATAACTTAGAAAAAATAGTAAGATGTCTGTCGACTTTTTCTATCTATTCACTACCTAACCTCATAGATACAAATGAGGTCTTATTTATAGAGAAGAACAACAAAATCCTAAAATTATGACTTCCTCATGAAGGAAAGTTGGTTACAACTTTAAGACTACAAACATGCAATTGGAAAGACATTAATTCTCCCTTAAATTCCCCACAAATATAGAGATCATAGCAAATGCTAGATTTGCTCATTTATCTATCTTCAAATAGCTTTCCAAGAATCTAGGTGTCATGCTTTGCATCTTTAACTGATTTCTTTTATTCTTACTTCCCTACTTGGCCACTTTATCAGGTCTTGCTTGGTTATTCATTAAAATAGGTCCCTTCTAACTTTACCATCAAGTATTCTAGTTGCAAGGGTGTCATAATTCTTCTCCTCAATGTCATCAATGCTTTAGTGTTATTCCTTTGTAGTTTGTTTAACTCCACTCTGCTTGTATCTTGCGATCAACATTTAATACACACAAGACTTTTGGAAAACATTTATTTTCATTTATTAGTTTATAAAGAAAAGACATTAATTATTCAACTAACAATTTTTGCAATCTCTTCAAGTGCAGGAAGATCTACCCACATCAAACATTCATGAAGAAAGATTTTTACCACAAAATGAACCCCTTTTTAAATATAATTCCAATTATCATTTTATGCCCTGTGTCCATACTTTATACATCAAAAGTTCAAAACATTTATACTAAAGGATGATAAAGCTCAGCATGTTATAGACAAATGTTCACAAAAAGGGCTAATAAAACTTCTATTTCTTCATGTCATCAATAACTTCCCACTTGCCCAAAAGTTCTAGAGGCTTCTAACACAACTAGACCTAAGGCTAACCTCAAGGTGGAGTTAAAGTCATTCAACTCATGATGAAACTATCAATTTTCGCACTAAAGAAAAAATTGGATTTTTGAGTGACCATAAAAGTCAACGAAAGGGGCTAGGGGGGTGGAAAATGCTCCTAACCTATACCCATTCCCCCTGGGTATCTAGATTTCATGATTTTAGGCCTTAGGGATTAATTTGGGACCTAACAAAAGCTAGGAATTTTTAGGACAATCTAACAACCTTCACAAACTAGATTAAACACTAATCTAGATTAGGGTGTAATTAATATCGGTTAAAATATGATTAGCAAAAAAGGTCACTAACTTAGTCTAACTTAGATTTTTTAGTTTACTCAATTAAGGTCCTAACTATCATGCTAGAATGCATATACAATTCATGAGTGTCAAGTGACACTATAAAAACACTATTACAAAACATTAACATTTATTGATTATAGAAAGGTACATTCATACATCTCATGATACAAATAAAATACAAACAATGGAGTTTCCACAAATGGTACATAGGGTTTAGTTTCATTTTCTCCATTAGATTTCTCAGCTAAAATATCCTGCACACTCATTGCACACATCAGTAGCTCAAGAAAATCACATGCATATTTCTATATAATGTATCACGGAAATCACCTAATTTAAAACATTCATCTTTCAAATAATCAATTATTTGTCTCATTCTACTTGTATTTTCAATCATTAAAATTGTGTAATCAAAGTGTTAATTCTACATTCACTTACTTCATTGATATACATGTTCATAAAGCTTTAAATAATGAAAAAAAATATCTAAAAGTACAACATCACACAACATGAAATAACATAATATGTTCAGTGTATCTTATAGTGTCTTGACAGATCGAATCATGAATATCAAAATAATAAAGTATCAACTATACTATGATGGGTCAGGATGAGGCCTCACATCCTCCCCCACTAGGTATGAACTTCCTCTTGGAGTTCATAAAAAAGATAAGGGTACTAAGATCGCATCCATGTTGCATCCTCCCATGAAGCCATGACCTCATCATAACAATCTCACTCGACCCTAACCTAGTCTAGCTCTTAGCCTTAAAGAGCTAGGGTCCATCAGGTAATAATACAGATAGGCTCTAGTGCTAGCTACCCATCCAAGTCCACTTGCAAAGAATCCCAATCTATAATATGAGACTCATCATAAATGTATCCTCTAAGTACTAAAATGTAAAGCACATCATGGATGTGTGATAAGCTAGGTGGCAAAGCTAAATGGTATGTAACTGGTCCTATCCAATCTATGATCTCGAATAGTCCAAAAAATTAGGGTGCTAACTTAGAGCCCTTCCCAAATTGAATTAGACTCTTGGGTGGTTACACCCTCAAGAAAAATCTATCACCAACCTTATACTCACAATCTATCCTCTTCGTATCTACATACTTCTTCTACCTATCCTATGCCTCTCTCAGGTGCTATCTAATCAGGGTCACTTGTTGCTCCATCTCCTTGACTAATTGAGGACCAATAGATACTCAATCCTCAATCCTATCCCAACTCCAAGGCATTATGCATGCTCTTCCATACAAGGCCCCATAAGGTGGCATACCTATGGAGGAATGGTGCCCATTGTTATAGAAAAACTTGACAAGATGTAGGTATTCCTCCCATTTGATCTAATGGTCCATCACATACATACATAGCATGTTCTCAAAAACCTAATTCACTCACTCAGTCTAACCAATGGTTTGAGGATGGTACACTATACTAAAATTGAGCCTAGTGCTTAAAGCTACCTGCAACTCTCTCCAAAAGGATGAAGTGAATAAAGAGTCCCTATCTAAGATGATCTTATGGGGAATACCCTGAAGTCTGACAATGTCCCGCAAGAACACCTAAGCTACATCTCATGCTATGTATGTAGTATGCATGGGTGAGAAATAGACAACCTTGGTCAACATGTCAACTGTCACCAAAATGGAATCATGGTGGCAAGATGACATGGGGAGACCAACAATAAAATCCATAGGTATAGCATCCCACTTCCACTTTAAAATTTCATGAGGTTGAAGAAGTCCACTAGGATGGCAGTTCTTTTCCTTCACCCTCTGAAACTCAAGGCATCTCGCAACTATATCAGCAATCTGCACTCTCGTGTTTAGCTAGTGATACAACTACCTCAGAACCGCATGTAACTTCTTAACACTGGGGTATGCTGCATAAGGTGCTCTATAAGCCTCAAGTACAATGAGCTCTTGCAAACCCCCAATGGAAGGTGCATATATACATCCTCTATAACACAAGAGTCCATCAAACTCCAAGGAATACTCTAAATACTTCTCTTCCAAGGGTCTTTGAGAATGCACTATTTGACTAACTTTTGCATAAAGCTCATCTGTTGGCAAGTGTTGTAGGATCCACTCTCTCAAATTGGTGCAACTAGTCATAGATGAAAGCTCATAACACCTTCTACTTAAGGCACATACAAACACATTCTCCTTACCCTTGATGTAATGAACATCAAAATCATACTCACAAAGGAATACCATCCACCTTCTTTTCCTAGCATTAAGGTTTGGTTACATAAATATGTACTGTAAGCTCTGGTGGTCAGAATGATGTTTGAATCTATGACCTAGAAGGAAGTGTCACCACTACCACAAGTTCTAGGTTGTGATTAGGGTAATTGATTTCATGATTCTTCAACTTCCTAGACTCAAAGGAAATAGGTCATCCAACCTGCATAAGGACTTACCCTAAGCCATCCAAAGATGCATTGGTGCACACCACAAAATCTGTAGAAGGATCTGGTACTGTAAGAATTGGTGCACTCATGAGGGCTCTCTTGAGCTCTATCACACTTCTCCATCCACCTGTACTTTTTCCCTTTCTTCTAATGAGATGTGATTGGGTGTTCCAATCTAGAGAATCCAACAATGAAGCATTGATAATATCCTAGTAGTCCCATAAAGCTCCTCACTTCAGTGACATTGGTGTGTGTTGGCCAATCCATGATGGCCCTAATCTTCGATGGGTCTACTAAGACACCATCACCTAATATGACATGACCCAAATAATGTATCTTAGGTCTATAGAATGCACACTTCACCAAGCTATCAAATAATTGATTCTCTCTCAACTCTTGTAAAACATGTCTTAGGTGCTCCTCATGCTCTTTCTCGTCATGAGAATAAATTAGAATTTTGTCAAGGAAAACAACCACACAATTATCCAAAAAGGTATAGAATACTCCATTCATGAGGCTAATGAATATAGCTAGAGAATTCGTGAGGCCAAATGGTACCACGGTGAACTTGTAGTGACCATACCTAGTACAAAATGCAGTCTTGGGGATATCACTATCCACAATCCTCAACTGATGATAACCTAACTTTTGATCAATCTTTGAAAATACTTGGGCACCTTGCAATTGATCGAAGAGATCATCAATTCTAGGAAGAGGATATTGGTTCTTGATGGTCACTTTGTTCAACTGCCAATAATTAATACACAACCTTAGTGATCCATTCTTCTTCTTTACAAAGATCATTGGTGCACCCCAAGGTGACATGCTAGGTTGAATATGCCCCTTCTCCAAGAGTTCCTCCAACTGAGCCTTTAGTTCATTGAGCTCATGAGTAGTCATCTTGTATGGTGCTCTTGATACAGGCTTAGCTCCTAACACAAGGTCAATATGAAAATCCACTACTCTAGGTGGATGCATACCAAAGATCTCTGAAGGAAACACATTTGTAAACTCTTTTAGGATTGAAAAACCATTGAGGGATGGCTTTGCCTCTGAATCTTCCTCTCTATCACTAATGTTGATAGCCAACAGATGACATCCCTTTCGCATGCACCACATAAACTACATAGCAAAAATTATATGAAGATATACAGGTCTCTTTACCCTAAAGATCTCTCTAGATATACCATATCCATCCACACATTCCAACCTCTTCTACCAAAAATCCATCTTGGCGCTATGGCCATAAAGCCAATCCATGCCAAGAACAACATCATAAGAGCCTAGAGGGATAATGTGTAGATCAAACCTCATGGACATGTCTCCAATCTACATCTAACAAATATGCACAATGGAATTAACTAACACTCTGGTTCCTGAGGCTAACTCTACTTCCCAACTGACAATCTATCTAACTGCCACTAGCTCGCAACACTCCACTACATAAGGAGATATAAAATATTTAGTAGCTCTCGAATCAAATAAAACTGCAACCATACGGGTCATATAATACCTATAGCCTTAATAATTGTGGCTTGATGCTCAGCTTGGTGGTTGTCAACAGTTGCAAAAACTCTATGGAATCTACCCATGTCACCAACTATTGGCTCTGAAAAAGCCCCTCTATGACCACCAGATGCCTATCCCTATAGAAACTCTCTAGCTATATGACCCATGCCACCACAAGTGTAGCATGGTCCTCGGGTATAAGATCATGCACCCTATGATCCTGACTATTGTGGGCCTCCTAACATACTAGATCCACTATATCCACCCCTAGAAGACTACTGAGTCTTCACTGACTATGACTATGGGGTGGAAATATTTTTTTAAAAAAGTTTATAATTAAATTTACTAAGTTTGATAAGTTTGTTTCATAGTTAAAGTATAGGTACACTGTAAGATGGATACAAGATCTCATATCAATACTTTAAGATTACAACTCAATTGAAAACATCATATAGGATAAGATTGTTAAACTTAAATGTTCATTGTTAAATCAATTAATTAAATTAAGAAAACTCAATTCAATTAATTAAAAGGCCTAACACTCTATTATTTTTAATTACCCTTGAAAGATTACATCCTTCAAACAATAGTAACGTAATTCATAATAAATTTAAGTCTCATTAACTTTAATCCAAAAAAATCTATTAGTCACAATATGAATTGGCAACATAACCAATTGATTAGAATGCCCAATTAAATAATATAAAACTCAAAATTAACTAAATAAAATAATTAAAATTACTAATGTCTAATATCCTAACTAACACAATATTAATATTTAAGATAACAACTAAATTAAATTAAAACTAACTAATAGTTTGAGACACTACAATTTAAAAGTTACTAACCTAAAAAAAAGTATAACTTATGATTATAAGTAACACTAATAAAAAAAAAGAAAAGTGGATGGGTGAAAAGGGGTTTTTTTTTGAGAAAAAGTTTCATGCTTTATAAAATGATTACTCCCCCCCACCTCCCCCACCCAACATTGACCAAGGATAGCACGTGGCCCAAAAATCATTTTCAAAAATGGTTGGGAAATTTTATAGAAGAATGTACGTGCCTAGGATGGAGAGATTTGAATGTGAATTAATTGCATAAATTTTTTTTGGTAGAAATGAAGTAGAGGTTAGGAGTTATTTCATAAAGTTAAGTAGGTAGAAATCTTGGGATATTTAAGATTTAAAAAAAAAAAATTTATATATTGCTTTACTTTTTTTTTAAATTAAAAATAAAATAAAAATAGAATATCCACAGAGAATATTCTTTGTTACTCCGAAGAGGATTAATGTTTTCTTCATGTAAAATCCAGAGAGCAATATTGCTCTTAGGGATATATATATATATATATATATATATATATATTGAAGCCTAAAATTATTCTAAGTGTCAAATTTTTCAATCAATTTTTTTTTTTTTTTTTCATAAGAAATGATATTAGTCAATCATTATTTTATTGACCACCTTATTTAAAGGCTCCACTGAGAAAGAACTAGGAAGAAAATCAGACATCATTGCGAATACAACAAAAAAACTAAATACATTTTACACAAGATTTCAATACCGAGGAGAAATCTCCTCAACATAACTGAATTTTAATAACAAGTTGAATTTCCTTCTTGGCCCTTAACAAGGGATCCATTTCAAATTCTACAATACATCATGGTGATCATGGAGAGAATGAAAACTAATGAGGAGACAACCAAACATAACATGAAGACAAATTCAAACATTCACTCCCATACCAAGTTTTCACAAAAGGTTCGACATTGAACCAAAACTAGAGAAAAGGTGGATTTTTCCAATTGAAGATGTTAGACACAACACCAAAATAGGTGCCCTATTGGGGCTATAACTCAAAAACTTCTGTTCTTCCATTCTTACATGTCAAAACTCATGCGTGGTCTATGCTAACAGGTACAGGCCCATAACACCCTACCCTCTCTACCTCTTCTTGTCCTGAGAAAAGACTCTACACTGTTGGAGTCCAAATAATGACCTTTCCTCGTACATGGCCACTTCTTCCCTATCTAAGGGTGAGTAATGCCAAAACACCCATAAAAGAAAATTTTGAAATTTCAAACAAAACCAAAGGAAAGACATTTAAGAACAAAACTATTTTCAATGCCTCCCAACATACTCAACACACACACAAACATACATAAGCAAGAAAACTATAACATGAAGCACAACATGAAACCAAAATGAGGTGAAGTAATCCTACCTTCAAAAATTAGGTTATGGAAAATGAACAAGTTTGAGATGAGCTTGTTACCCTCTCCTTCTTCTTCAATTCTGAAAATCCGTCTAAAACTAGAGGTTGGGTGAACACCAAAACCCTCTCAAAATTGCCCCTCAATAAGATCCTAAACTCAACCACCTCTAAAAGAAATAACTTCCCACTTACCCAAAAGTTCTAGAGGCTTCTAACACAACTAGACCTAAGGCTAAACTCAAGATGCAGTGAAAGTCATTCAACTCATGATGAAACTATCAATTTTCGCACTAAAGCAAAAATTGGATTTTTGAGTGACCATAAAAGTCAACAAAAGGGGCTAGGGGGTTGGAAAATGCCCCTAACCCATACCCATACCCCTTGGATATTTAGATTTCATGATTTTAGGCCTTAGGAATTAATTTAGGACCTAACAAAAGCTAGGAATTTTTAGGACAATCTAACAACCTCCAAAAATAAAATTAAACACTAATTTAGATTAGGGGGTCATTAATCTTAGCTAAAATATGATTAGCAAAAAAGGTCACTAACTGAGTCTGACTTAGATTTTTTAGGTTACTCAGTTAACCCTAACTATCATGCTGGAATGCATATACAATTCATGAGTGTCAAGTGACACTATAGAAACATTGTTACAAAACATTAATATTTACTGATTATAGAAAGGTACATTCTTACATCTCACAATACAAATCAAATACAAACAATAGGGTTTCCTCAATTGGTACATAGTGTTTTGCTTGATTTTCTCCATTAGGTTTCTTGGCTAAAATATCCTGCACAGTCATTGCACACATTAGTAGATCAAGAAAATCACATCCATATATTTATATAATGTATCAGGGAAATCACATAATTTAAATCATTCATCTTTCAAATAAGTAGTTTTTTGTCTCATATTTTGAATCATTAAAATTGCGTAATCAAAGTTTTAATTCTAAATTCACTTACTTCATGGATATACATGTTCATAAAGCTTCAAATGATGAAAACAAATATCTAAAAGTACAACATGAAATAACATAATATGTTGAGTGTATCTAATAGTGTCTCAACATATCGAGTTATGAGTATCAAAATAATAAAGTATCAACTATGCTATGATGGGTCGGGGTGAGGCCTCACACTTTGTTGATTAAAAATTCCTATAGAACTATCATTAGATTAGGTACAATAAAATGAACAATTAACTTTACCAAAAATGATCCAGCTGCATACATATTCTAGAATCCAAATAATAAAACAATAAAACTCACTCAACCTATGTTAAGTGACTTACCTCAAAATCATGCACAAAAATAATGTAGACCATGAAAAAAGGGTAGAGTTCACAAGAAATTAAAAAAAAACATATCATAGTAGATATTTTTAGAAAGAAACAAACCATAGCCCAATTAAATTGGTCTAGCTATTGATTACCTATATTGATTATAAATTCCTATAGAACTGTCATCAGATTAGATCCAATAAAATGAACAATCAACTTTACCAAAAATGATCCAGAATATCATGTTCTAATTAACTAATTGTTTAAATGTTCAAAAATATCATGTTAAATATTTTTATATATAACCAAGAACATGTTTGTATGTTCATGCTCTAAATTAATTTTACTTAATTGAGCCTAAATTTATAATATTGTCATCTAGTTGGGCTCTAGTTTAAACATTGCGCATATTATGCACTTCTAACTTGCATATCTACCTCTATTAACCTATAAATTTAGTTAAAGTTAGCTCTTGCATATTATTAGGACTAATTATTTCTATAAAAGAAATTGATCTCTTCATTATAATTCATAATATATATTATGAACTTTTTTAGGAATATAGCAATTCTTTCTTACTACCCTTTCTTTTGGAAGGTTTTTTTGTTTATTATTTGATCCTTTTGGATGCAATGACTTAGTTTACTTGGCCTCAAACAACTCCAAAAAATTAGCTATATGCAAATAATCTTTTTTGTTCTCTAATTTCAAAATCTGGTATAGCTAGTATTTGAAATTTTAATTATGGGTGGTTTCATATCGAAATGTGGTTTGCAGGTAATAGTTTGTAAGCATGGGTACTATAAGAACCAAGACCTACACAAACATGCCACGTTATAGAAGACCAAAAAAAGTGCAGAATAGATATCATTTACAGCCAGCATTGAAAATTCAAAATCTCATTCATCATATGATCAATTTAAAAGATATTAAAATTAGTTAACAAATGAATTTTCAACATAAACTAAGATGTTGATTTTATATTACATAAACACTACATCATGTAAACCATGGTGCTGAATTAAAATGAATATACATCACATCCCATCATATACGTGAATGATATTACAAATTACCAATTTTATCATTACAATATCTAAATCAAGGTTACATCAACTAAATGATCCCATACATGTCATTTCCAAGATGAAGATACAAGACGCTAATAGATTCTAAAACTTGATAGGTTTCTTGAAAGTGTATCTAGTTTCCAAGCCATCAAACATTGTCCATCTACTATCTAAGATGGGAGTTTGGCCTATGCACTTTTACATCACCACCCACTAAGCTTTTACTCCCCCAAGATTCTTCCTAACATGAAGAATACCTCGACCATGGCATGAGAAACCTATCTTCCTAGAACAATATGGATTACATGGATCTAGTGAAATCATGAAACATACTACATACAACATGTGCCTAGCAGCCTAATCATTGAATGTGGTAGGGAAAAGAAAAGAAAAACACTACACATCTACCCATATGCGACAAAAGAAAAACTATAACATATCTACCCACATGCACATTTCTTTAATCTATGCATATCCACACATATGAAAAAATAGAAATAAGCATAGATATATACATATACTAATCTAAGGATGTATCATAAGTAAATGCAATCAAAATGGCTTGGTCAAGCACATCATTCATCAGCATCATTGAAAAGGATTGTCAAAATGCAATGAATCCTACTTTTCATGATCTGCTAGGTTGAGAGAAGCACAAAATAATTCATCCATTTCCACCCTCTCTAATACTACATTACACCCTCCCATAAGGAAAGAAACATCAACACTTAGGCCCTTATCAAGTAATACCATCAAGTTCTAAATCTACTTTCTCATGCATAGTATAAATAATTTATCATCTAAGATCACATTAAGAATAGCAATAGAAAAAATGGAAGAACATTAAAAAACAATAAGAGTGCATTGGTTTAACCTAAGGTGTTTCTTGTTTTGTTGAAAAATATAGTTAAGCTATAATTTAATTAAAGTTCATTTAGCCATCTATATAAAAAATAGAGTCTCCATATCTAGACATCTATCAAGGAAACATATAAGCAGATCCATCACTAAGATACAAATTTGGGTTTACAAACACTTCTTTTTTATGAATATTTATCTAGAATCATCCATAATTTGAGATGATATTCAATGTACACTTAAATAAGAACTATGGATAAGACTAGAAAAAAATGTACTTTGAGATCTTATCCTAGTTGGATTCCTACTTCTAAATCTTTCTCTATTTAAAAAGATCGATAATTCTAAGTTTGAGTACTACTAACCTACCTAGAGTTCTATAGTAATAACAATAATAATCTTCTATTGATAAAGTCTAAGTTGTTGTTTAGACACTAAAGGAGTCATTCACATTTAAAATGACTATACAAAATAAAATGAAGAAAATGTAACTTCTTAAAAGATTCAGCTATGCCTATGTCCTACATTTTGGTCTAACCTTGCCTCATAATACCACTTATGTTCGCAACCAAGTTCAAAATTTACTATTATAGCAAAACACCATTTTGAGAGACAAAAAGACATTTTAGTGTTATCATCCTAAGAAGACATCCTTCTCAATGCTCCTAGTTTATCATCCCAAATCTTAAATAGAAACTAGTGTATAAATAAAGGTTAAAGAAAAATGTGTAACCCCTCCCTAACTTTGTTATTTACTAGTTGAGATTCCTAGTTAGTTTTTAATCAAATCTAATTACTTTTGGCAGCCCAAGGATTTAGAGGTGTGGCATTTCAAAAGACCATAAAAAAGTAAGCATAGTTACAACCATCTCACAACTCATTTCATTGTTAATTCCTGATTTACAACAGTATTAAAAAAATAAACAACAACATAGAGATGCTTCCTATCACTAGTTATGCAAATGAAGGTTTCAATGCTTTACTAAGAAATGTGATGAAATTATATGAATGGCATATCAAAGGAAATAACATGAGGAAACTAGCTATCTACTAAATGAACTCCCCTCTTGGGTCTTGCTACTCACTTGTCATGTATGCTCTCCCTTCTAGTTCCTCACAAGCTCTCCCTCCTGAGATTTGAACAAGAGACCCCAAAGCTAATTTTCCTCCCCAAAACATCTAGCCATTGATCTCTTTTTTTTACTACAAACTTCCCTTTCTCTATTTTTTTCTCCCCAATCTCTCCTATTGTCATTCTTTTCTTTCTTTCCTTTGAGAGTTCAAATTGTGGATTCATTATTACCTCATTCTCACTCCCCTGCATAATTTCCCTCCTTTACTTCCCCTTATCCACTCGTTGTGTCTCTATGTTAGTAATGCAATTAAAAATTATCATATAAAAAGCAATCATGGTATCTATCTATCTATCTATCTGTCTATCTATCTATCTATATATTAGAAAATAATATGTCATTCTCTTTTTTTAAATTTACGATCAAACAATTAAATTAAATGTGTTTTGTTTGATCCCAATATGCTTATACATTTAATTATTGAACATCATATATTAACAATAGAACACTTTAACCATTCTCATTCTAATATATACCTACCATAAAAAATTAATTAGAATTAACTTCCAACTAAACATATCTAAAAATAATTTTAAGAAAGATAACATGTAACATAAAATTTAAACATCATAAATATGAGCATATATGTGTGTGTGTGGCTACAAGGGTCATGTAATTCATCCCCTTCCGAGAGGTTAACCCCCTCTACCTCAACCAAATTCTCATCCTATGAATCATGTATCCACTTAAACACTCACAAAAAAATTGAATCAGTATCCATCACACATAATTTAATCGATATCAAGAACATCATGATATCAAAGTAATATCACACACATCAATATCAAAAAAGCAACAAAGTTATGAAACATATCTTATAACATCATCATCTAGAAATTTAGTACTTCATCATAAAATAATGTTATAAGCCTATTCATAATTAACATGGAAAGATATAACCAAAACTTCAATACATTAATCATCCATTTACTCACACTAACAATCACATCATAAAAATAGTAGATAACTTAATCATTATTTAAATCAAAGTTAAAGTCAAGGTTTGATGAAGTCAACACTCAATAAGGTTTCCACATAATCTCTGCATAGGTAACACCAAATAAAGTCGCAAGATGGGTCATGAAATCCCTCCTCTCTAGGAACATGAATCATCCTTATATCAATCATAACAAAATTTAACACACAAACCCAAAACTAAGATATAACTAAGATAAAGCAAGCTATACAAAAATATGGGAAAAGGATTTCTATAAATCCTTCACATCCTCCCAAGTGGCACTATCCTCACCAAATTGGTCCCATTCGACCTTGTACTGGAGAATGTCCCTGTCTCATACCCTAATGGCATGTTGCTCAATGAGTTGACTAGGTTGAACTACCATCACCCTTAGATCCTATACCTACAATGCATGCCAACCAAGCACATGAGATATCTTAGGATGATATATCTTAAGGAAAGAAACATGGAAGATGTTATGAATGCAAGCTAAAGTATTTGATGGAGCAAGCCAATAAGAAACTTGGTTGATAACTTATAAAACCTCGATTAGGCCAACAAATCTTTCAAAAATCTTTGAGCTCTTATTGAATGAGATTGAACTCTTATGTGGTATAAACCTCAGAAATACATAATCCCCAATCTACAACTATCAAAATGTGTGTTTCTTGTTAGCATAACTCTTCTATTAGTTTGTTGTCTCTTTTAATCAATTATAGATCAAGATAACCTATTCTTCCATCTCTTTTAGCATCTCATGACCCACAATAACCCTGTCATCAACTCTATCCTAACTGATAGGAGTTTGACACTTCCATCTATTATAGGAATTTTTATAGCCAAACTCCACCAATGGAAGATACTCCTACAATTTGTACTACTGATCTATGTAGTACATGTGCAAAAAATCTTCAAGCACCCAATTTAGCCTCCCAGTCTACCCATCAATCTCAAGGGGGTAAGTTGTGCTTAAGTTCATGCGTGTACCCAAAGTAGAGTTCAAGGTTTCCAAAACCTTGAAAACATTCAGGTATCCCTCTTAGAGATGATAGTTTTTGGAATACCATGTAGTCAAAATATCTCTTGGACAAAATTTCTAGCCAAAATTGGGATCTTTCCTTTAGACTACCAACAATGAAGTGGGCCACTTTGGTTAACTTATTGACTATGACCAAACTGACATCATGCTTGCATTAATTCATGGGTAAAACTTGTATAAAATACATGCTAATAACCTACCATTTATACTAAAAAATCTCATATGGGCATAAAAGACCTACTAGATGGATATGCTTAGCCTTGACATGCTGACAGTCCAAACACTAGGAAACATACTCTATCACATCCCATTTGAGTCCTAACCAAAAGCATAAAGGTCTCAAATTAGTGATCATATTTTTTACCCCTAGGTTCCCTAAAAATTGAGTGTAATGCATCTTCTCAAGAATAAATTTTTGTAACCCTTCATGGTTGGGAACATAAACCATGTTTTGTTACTTAAGGACACCATCATCAAAGAATAATCATCAAATCATGAATCAGAGACATTAGTCTCCAAAACTAACTTTACCCACTCATAATGGGTATCTCCAGGAAGGTACTAAAGAATATACTCTCTCATATGAGTTTGAGATGTAGTGATAGTGGTGATATGCCTTCTATTACTAAGTGCATCCACTACCCTATTCTCTCTACCTTTAATATAATCTTTGCCAAAATCATACTCACTAAGGAATTCAAGCCACCACCTCTATCTAGCATTCATGTTAGGTTGAGTGAAAATATATCTCAACGCCATATGATCAATCTTCAGCTCAAATGGATTTCCCAATAAGTAATGTTACCACATCTACAAAGAATGTACTATCTCAACCAATTCTAATTCATGAGGAGCATAATTTACTTCATGCAATTTGAGATTCCTAGACTCATAGGTGACAATGTTACCATTCTACATTAATACACCCCCAAGCCCATCTCCAAAAGTATCTATTGTAACAAAAAAATGTCTATTAGGATCTGGTATAATCAAAATAGGGATAGTAGTAAACATTTCCTTAAGAAACTGAAAGGCTTTCTCACATGCTTCTGACCACTCAAATCTTTTACCCTTTCATTGAACAAATGTGATCGGTGCTACTATGCTAGAAAATACCTCAATGAAATTCCTATAATACCTAGCAAGACACATAAAAATCCTTCACTTATGTTCTATAAAGTTGGCCATTCAAGGATGGCTTTAATCTTTGCAGGGTCCACTTCTATGCCATTAGCTGATAAAATGTGCCCTAGGTAGTGGATCTTCTTCTGATAAAATGAGCACTTAGAGAATTTTCCATATAGTTTCCTCTCTCTAAGATGCTACAAAAATATGGACAAGTTCTCTTTATGTTCTTCTAAATTCTTGGAGCATATTAAAATATCATCAATAAATATCTCCATGAATTTGTCAAGACAATCTCTAAAAATATTGCTCATTAGGTTCATGAAAGAAATAGGTGCATTTTTCACTCCAAAAGGTAAAAATACAAACCCATAATTCCCATAGCTTTATCTAAAAGTGGTCTTGGGTATGTCTTCATCCTAAATTTGAAGTTGGTGATATCTAAATCTCAAGCCAATTTTGCAGAATGTAGTCTCTCCCTTCATCTGATCAAAATGTTTATAAATTCTTGGGAGAGGATACCAATTCTTTATGGTCACCTTGTTTAGCATGCAATAATCAATGCACAACCTTAAGGTACCATATTTCTTCTTGATGAAGATTATAGGAGCTCCCCACAATGATACACTAGGTCAAATGAAACCTTTATCCAAGAGTTCTTGTAGTTGAGTTTTCAAATCATACATCTCTATGGAAGTCATGTGGTATGGAACCTTTCATTGGGGTTCTACTCCTAGCAAAAAATCTATTTAAAATTTTAACTCCCTCTTAGAAGGGAGTTTGGGAAAATCATCCAAAAACACATCTCTAAATTCCTAGAGGATAGAATGATCCTCTAAATGAGATGGAATCTATTCCATATTCTTTACATGGGCAACATATAACTGGAAACCCTTCCTCTTTACTTTCTTCAATTCCATTGCTGAAATATGTCTCAATTCAAATGATTGTTTGACACCATTTATAGTCACAAAGTGACTTGTCTGATGAAGGCATTCAATCACCTTATCCTGATAGTTTACTAAAGATTTATGTTCACTTAACCAATTGATACCTAGGATGACATTGTATGAGCCCAAAGATGGTATGTATAGGTTGACCTCTGTTCTAAAGCTAGGGAGTTCCAACTCACTACAAAATAAGAATTTCTATACCTTGTAGTTAGCCCTATTACCATACTCTATAGTCCAAGGTTTAGCCATAAAACCATCCCTAATAGGTATCTTAGAAACTATCTTAGGATCTATGAAGTATTTAGTACCACCAGTATCTATAAGAATAGAAAAAGGGTAATCAAAAAGTGTTTCATTCATATGTATAGGAGTGGCCTGATAATCTACCTCTCTATGATCAACACTACCATGAATGTGGTGTTGTTGTGGAAAGTCCCTCTTGTTAGATCATTGTAGACATTTAGCAACAAAATGGTTACCACCACATACAAAGGATCCTGTCCTAGGACCTCTCCTATCATCATTTTTGTTCTAATCACCCCTGTTGTTTCCATTCCTTCTATTTCCATTTCTATTATTTTGATTCTTGTTGCTATTCCATTTTTCCTTGTTCTTATTTCTGTCAAAATTTTCTTGAACCTTATCGTTCATATTCCTAAATTATATATTTCCATTTCCTTTTTGTTTGTCATCCTAATAACCCCTTTTGGTGTAAATAAGTATTTACTATTTACAATGACTTAAGTTTACTTAGGTTAATGCATATATTTTAATATTTTTTTATTAGTCACCGAGGAGTATGTGCACTCTTGTGAGTTGTCATGTTGACAACATAGGGGTCTGCACCTCTTTTATGTACATGTTGTCTACAACATAGGATTTAGCACACTAATTAAGCACATGGTGTCTAAAACCTTCTAATTCTTATGCACTCATCTGGAATGTTGGGTAAGGCTTGTGCTTAGTTGTCAATGCTTATCTTATCTCCTAGTTGTTTCTAGAGACATTCTAGGTCCTTCCTGAGAGGCTTTTATATCCAGACACTTCTAGTAGGTATTGTACATTACAAAGAGCATTCTTATTTATAGTGATCATACTTTGGTCTATTTCTTATGCTTTTTTTGAGCCTCTTGATCTTGGGAGAACATTGTCATAAGGCAAATTCTTACATGGTATGAGAGCAGAGGGAGATTCTCATCACATATCCATTGGAGACCTTATTGCTTCATTCCTCAAAGGGACCTAATTCAAATCTAGAGTATCAAAAGAAATTGGGAGCATCTAGAGCCAAAGAGGACATCACCATTGTGTTTGGAGTGATGATTCAATGAAGATCAACTATAAATTTGCCTACCCTAGGCCGAAGTTGATTGTGAGGACAAAAAAATTTGTAAATCAGAACCCGAAGGCCTCATTTGCAAGTATGGGTATGGTCATTATTTGATCTATAATTTATTTTTTGGATCCATTTAATTCTCAATATTTTTGCTATTTTTTTCTTGCATTTTTTAGAATTGTTTCGAATTATTTCCCTAGTCGAGCATGCAGAGAAAAATAGAGAAATTTTTTAGCACACAAGCACCGAGCTGTCAGCTCTTGACCCTGCGCACTAAATATTTTGGGGAATATTTTACCATTAGTAGGCTTGAATTATCAAACTAACATAGCTTCATTCAATTTTTAGCATAATTGTGGGCTCAGTTCATAATTTCTAGTGTAGACTGTGCCCACAACTAGCAGTCATCAACACATAATTGGGCCGACCTCAACAACTACCTCATTGAGGTTCTTTGGTTTACAATCATGGGCCAATGGTTTTGAAATACTTCATTCATTTATACAGTGAATGTGGGACTAACTTTAAAAGCCCCCATCCACTTTTTACCTTCGACTATTGTGAACAATATTCCCAAAAATAGATGTAATTTCCAATGGAGTCTGAGTCTGACACATGGAAGTAAAAGAGAAGGACACACAAACATAGTCACCCATACATTAACAAACACATGGAATTCTCTCGATCAAACATGTGGGCACTTCTTACCAACTATCAGTACCATATAAGCTATGTAGTCAGCATTTTCCATATGCCAGTGAGGCAGTCCACATTATCTTCCATACGCTGAGTTAGCTTCACACATCAAACCCTTTCGTACATTTTTGTATAGTCCATATGTGCTGACATTAGTAGCTATATAGGGTGACATCATCTACATGTTAGTAGGAGCTTGCTCATACACTAATGTCAGCAATCTAATATGCTAAAATTGATGACCGTTTAATCGTCATACTAGGGCTCTTTTGAAATTTTGCAATGGTCATTTGATCGTCAAATTTAAGCTTTTTTTTCCTCTCTAGACCCCTCTTTAGATGCACTTTTGATTTGGGAGATCGACTTTGAAAGGCCATAACTTGAACATCCAAACTCCAAATTAGGTGCAATTATTTTTTATTTTGGGTAGAAATTTCTAAGCTTTTCAATGGTGTAGCTATTGTCTAGTTTTGGTGCATGGATTTGTTAGAAATAACATTTTTTGGTGATTGTACCTATCTAATCCTACATTTTACAACTTCAAATGCATCATACAGGCTCATCTAGACTCCTATTCAAGTTCCATTTTTTTTGAAAGTTCACATTTTTTTATCTAACTTTCAGATCTATAGTTAGATTGTAGTCTTGTGTGGACAAAAATACCACTTTCAGAAATAGGTCCTATTTTGCATTATATTGCTTCATAATTGTTGTATCTTTGAGCTACATTGTAAAGTTCTAGATTTGTACTCTCTATAGAGGTTGTAATTAGCAAAATTAGAAAAATGCTTCATCCATTCTAACAAGTGGCCCATTGTAAATGCACTACTTATAAAGTGTCAAAATCATTTATTTTAGGGGGGGATTTCTTGATTGAGTAAAAATGGGGCTGTGTATTATGTATTTTGTCTCCTTGATCTTGTGCTCTTGCATTATGGCTTCTTTTTCAAAGTTAGCTCCACATAATTATGCTACTTGGAAAGATAACATTAAGGAACCATTGGTAGAAAAAGGTTTGTTGCATTATGTTACTGGTGCAACAAAGAAACCTCATGTTGATGTTGATGAAGGTAGCAAAGAAGATTGGGAATCCAAATAAGAGATGGCCCTAGGTACCTAGTTGAAACATATCTCAAATCTTGTCAAGTATCATGTTAGGAAGCTCATCACTCCAACTAAGATATGGGCTAAAGATGCAGGAGCATCTTGGATTTACTTGGTGACTACTTTGGAGTTCATGGGAGGATGCTCAGTAGTTGCTTTGGAGGGTCTTTGGAGCTTGGCATGGTCTTGGATCTCATCATGGTCTTGGGAGCTTGGCATGGTCCTTGGTTGCTCAGCATGGTCTTGGGAGCTCGGCATGGTCCTTGGTTGCTCGGCATGGTCTTTGGTTGCTTGGCATGGTCTAAGAATTTGGTGTCTATTTCAAGATATATAACTAATTTTTCACAATGAGTTAAATGATGAAAATTTTAGAGATTAAAAAAGGCCTAGATTTCTACCTATGGTTTGAAGCTCGAGTTCTAATTCATTTGCATCTAGGAGATATCACAATTTTACTAAGACATCAATTTTTGGAATTTAATTGTTGCATGAGGTCGACTTTGGGATTTAGTTTATGTATTTGCATTTAATTTGTGTTTTGGACTGACTTGTGGCTTAGATTGGTATAATTAGGGGTTTTGAGTAAGTCTTTAATTATTATTCATTCACTTAGAAGAGGAGTGGGTGTGGGAAGTAGCTGAAGACCAAGTTTTCTTGAGTTTGTGAATAGAGTGCCAAATGTGAGGCAATTTACAACAAGAATTGTGATGGAGTTGTGAATGTGTGGACAAAGTGCCGAATGTGAAGCAGTTTACACTTGGATGAAGTTTGAGTAGAGCTAGTAGCTATGGCTTGGAAAATAAGGAGATAGCTTGGGGAGCTTAAAAGCACAAATTGATATCTCCCTTGTGGGTTTCTACCAAAGTGTGGATCTGGACTAGCTAGGGTTTTGAATTGGATCTTGAGGGATCTTGCAGAACTATTACTTGCTTTTTATTTGGTCATAACCAAGAAGGCCTTACAGCTCAGCACATTGCATGTAATCAGTTATATTTTATGAATATATTATTGTGATCTGGTATCAGATCTTTTGTTATTGCTTCATGTTATTGTGTTTTCACTGTGTGGTTTTATAGTAGGGGGCTAGGACATCTCCTTTGGGACTTCGCTGACTTTCACTATGTTAGGTGGTATCAGAGTGAATGTTGTTCCTAAGTGTGTAGACAGATCACCGAAGTTGAGGTAGTTTAAACCAGAACCTTGGAGGACATGCAAATTGATCAATGGATGTGAAGATGGAAGTTTGATCTTATTGAGGCATGATCGTAGAGAGTTTGTGGATTATAGATCTATGGTCCTAGACTTGTGATGTGGTTCCTAATTGTTCATGCAAGGTGGTAGTTGCAATCTAACTTGCAAAAAATTCAAGGTTGTCACAAGGAGAGTGGGAAGGATTTTTTGTAGAGGGTTTTCAAAGATCTTGGGAGATGGCTCTGAGAGGATCAGACCCTGAAATGCTTGCAAATCTCCATGATGTGGTGGAGAGGAGGTTTTCTGAGATGACTACTTGATTTCAAGCTAGCTTGGCTGATCATGTTAAGGATGTAGTAAGGAAGGAATTCTGTAGCTATTTGTGGAGTTGGAGTCTAGCAATCTAGAAGAGACTTGTTTGGCTAGTTAAGAGACTTGTTTCTGAGAGAAGATGGCATAACAAGGTTGAGGTGGAAGAGTTTGGTTTTTTTGATCATTTTGTGGATTCTGATATAGAACCTATAGAATAGCTGGAATTTATTGTTGAAGATATTCCTAACCTTGTTGATGCTAGGATAGAGATTGGTTTTCATGATCAGTTGGTTGAGTCTAACATGGAAATTGCAGAGTGCTTGGTTATGGATGATCTAGTTGTTGTTGAGTTGTGTGTTGTAGAGAATCTTGTTGTGAGCAATGAGATAGTTGGTGTCGAGATTTTTGCATGTTTTGATGGAGATCTTTATATTTTCACTGATGTGGAGTTAGTTGCTATTGGTATGGATTCACTAGTTGTCTATATGGATGGGGGTTTGTTGATGAAGTATTATGTTCAGTTTGTTCCTAGGAGTGAGCATGATGATTGGTTGGATGAGATTTTGGTGTTTAATAGAATGATGTGGATTTGGATGATGTGTAGATTGTTTTTCTTATCCATATTGGAGTGGAAGCCATTGGTGAAGATGAAGTTGGTCGTTTCTCTTTCTTTGGGCATCAAAGTGTGGGACACACTTTTCTATTTACTTGGGGAGTCTGATGCAGGAGCATCTTGGATTTACTTGGTGACTACTTTGGAGTTCATAGTATGAGGCTTAGTAGTTTCTTTGGAGGGTCTTTGGATCTTGGCATGGTCTTGGAGCTCGGCACACTCTTTGGAGCTCAGCATGGTCTTGGAGCTCAGCATGGTCTTGGGAGCTTGGCATGGTCCTTGGTTGCTCAGCATGGTTTGAGAATTTGGTGTCTGTTTTAGGCTATATAACTAATTTTTCACAATGAGTTAAAGGATTAAAATTTTAGATATTGAAGAGGGCCTAGATTTCTACCAATGGTTTGAAGCTCGAGTTCTAATTCATTTGGAGCTAAGAGATATCACAATTTTACTAAGACATAGAATTTGGGAATTTAATTGTTGTAGGAGTCTGACTTTGGCATTTAATTTATGTATTTGCATTTAATTTATGTTTTATGCCAACTTGTGTATTAGATTGGTATGAGTAGGGGTTGTGGGGAAGTCTTTAATTATTATTCATTCACTTAGAAGAGGAGTGGGTGTGGGAAGTAGCTAAAGAGCGAGTTTTCCTGAGTTTGTGAATAGAGCACTAAATGTGAGCTAGTTTACAGTAGGAATTGTGATGGAGTTGTGAATGTGTGGACAGAGCACCGAATGTGAGGTAGTTTACACTTGGATGAATTTGGAGTAGAGCTAGTAGCTATGGCTTGGAAAATAAGGAGATAGCTTGGGGGGCTTGCAAGCACAAGTTGAGATCTCCCTTGTGGGTTTCTACCAGAGTGTGGATCTGGACTAGCTAGGGTTTCAGATTGGATCTTGAGGGATCTTGCAAAACTATTACTTTCTTTGTATTGGGCTGTAACTAGGAAGGCCTTATAGCCCAACACATTTCATGTAATTAGTTACATTTTATGAATATATTATTATGATTTGGTATCAGATCTTGTGTTATTGCTTCCTGTTATTATGTTTTCACTGTGTGGTTTTATAGTAGGGGGCTAGGACATCTCCTTTGGGGATGCTCCTACCTATCACATTGTGTGAGCTAAACTTGAAGCTTTATATGGGACAGTAGATGAAGACATGGCTTACACTATAGAGGATAAACTTCTCAAGTTGGATCCTAGGTCTTTCGACACAATTAAAGACTATCTTACCCAAGTAGACAACTATAAGGCATAGCTTAAGGATTGTGGAAAACCCATAAAGGATGGCAAGATAATAAAACACATCATGACTCATCTTCCACCTAAATTTTCTCCTTTTGTTTCTAGTTTCACTACTCACAAACTAATGATGGGTAGTGCCTACATTAAGCCTTCATTTGAAAAAAAATCAGAAATACTAGTCTTAGAACATGATAATCTTGTGAGTATGGGAATTCTCTAATCATCCAAGAACAAGGTCTTGGTAGAAAATGAATGGAATTCGACTAGTAAAAACTCTGACAAGAAATAGAAGTAGTTGAACCCTAAGCCACAAGATGACATACAACAATCCTCCTCAAAACAAGAATCTTCCTCAAATCAATCTTCTTCCATTCAATAGTCTTCTTCACAACAAGGGAAGTCTTCTTCTAAAAATAATCAAAAGGGGAACAATTCCAATAAGAAAGAGAAGAAAACTTGTTCTTATTGCAAGAAGAATGGTCATGATGAACATGAGTGCAAGGACAAGTAGATTAATGAATTGGTTAACTTAATGAGGAAATACAAAATTGATGTGCCAAATGCATACAAGGATAAGGGTTCTTCATCCACTTCAAAAGGTAAGGGACAAGCCTTATTTGCAAGTACAAACAATGGTGAGGAATGGGTTCTTGACTCAAGAGAAACACATCATATTGGTGCTTCAAGGGACCAGTTTTCCTCCATAAAACCATCAAATGTACCTTACATCTATGTGGGAAATGATACTCAACTGGAAGTTCAAGTGAAAGATAATGCTCAGTTGGACAATGGCATCTTCAAGGATGTTTTATATGTTCCTAATCTTAGCACCAACCTTCTCTCCATCATTCAGATTACTCACTATGGATGTGGCAAAAAATTAGAGTTCCTCCCTGATACAGTTGTGGTGCAGAATCTCAAAGACAACTCAATGGTGGTGGTTGGAAAGGAAAATCATGAGACAAGACTTTATTATTTCTCACATTTTTTTCCTAAGTCCACTTCTCTTGCCTTGCTAACTCATTCAAACACTCAAAGTAAAATATGCCATGAGAAATTTGGGACATCTTAACTATCACTACCTTCAACAACTCAACATCAAGGAAATGGTCATTGGTCTACCTCAAGCCAAGTTTTTAGAGGGTGTATGTCTAGGTTGTGAAGCATGCAAGCATTCGGAAGAGAAATATGACAAGGGGAAGTCTTGGAAGGAAACTGCAGTTCTTAAATCTGTTCATAGTGATGTAGCTAGCCCTTTTCCAATACCATCTTTTGAGAAGGCCTACTATGTTCTGACCTTTATTGATGACTTTTCTCGATACACTTGGGTCTTTTTCCTAACTCATAAGAGTGAAATATTTGACAAGTTCATCATCTTCAAAGCTCAAGTTGAGAAACAATCTAGGAAAGCCATCAAAATTCTACGAATAGATAATGATAGAGAATATGTCAATTCTAGGCTTATAAATTTTTGCACTCATGAGGGTATTGGTCTTCAGTCTTTAGTTTCATAAATTTCATAGTAGAACGGTGTCACTAAAAGGAAGAATAGAAACCTTAAGGAAATGACCACTTGCATTCTTTAGCATAAGTCTCTTGATCAAGTGGTTTAGGAAAAAGCCATGTGTTGTTGCAACTACATCTGAAACTGAAGTCTGCATAAGGCCTTAGATGGAATTAAAACTTTTGAGGTGTGGTGTGGTAGAAAACCAAGTGTCAAGCACTTAAAAGTTTTTGGGTGTCTAGCATGGGCATGGATACCTTCACAAAAGAGAAAGGTCTTAGAACCTCAAAGAAAACCATGTATCTTTGTTGGATATCCTGACCATCTCAAGGCATACAAACTCATGGATCTAGAGACTAGTGAAATATTTTATGAGAGGAGTGTACATTTTGAAGAAAATTGTCCAAGTTTGGCTTCTTTAACTCCTCCTTCTTCCTCCTTTGTGGAAATTCATCACAGTGATGATAGTGACTCTAAAGATGAGAATCCTTTAACTTTGACTTGTAGGCCACCACCTTCATAGGGTTCACAAATAGTTGGGGACATTCCTTCTTCTTCCACTAAACCTCATTGGACACAAAAAACCCTTGATTCAACGGGTTCATTAGTGGGTAATCCTTCAAGCACTCAGAGCATTAGGTCATAGCACAAGTCATTTCCACATGCATATATAGCCATTGCTTCAGATCCAAAGTCATTTAACGAAGCATTAGGTATTCCAAAATGGGACAAGGCTATGGAGGAAGAATATAATTCCTTGATCAAAAACAACACTTGGGATTTGGTTCCCCTTCCGAAGGAAAGAAAGGTGGTTTGGTGTAAGTGGATCTATTGAACCAAATTTGCAGCAAATGGAAGTGTTGATAAGCATAAGGCTAGAATAGTAGCCAAAGGTTTCTCATAGGTACATAGTATTAATTATACACAGAATTTTGCGCTAGTCACCAAGATGAATTCCATTTGTCTAACACTAGCTATTGTTGCAACTCATGGTTGGGTTGTACACCAAATGGGTGTTTAGAGTTCCTTTTTGAATGGTGATCTTCATGAGGAAATTTATATGGAGCAGCCACAGGGGTTCATATAGGATTCTTTTGTGGCTTGTAGATTGAAGAATTCTATCTATGGTCTTAAGCAGGATCCTCGAGCTTGCTATGCCAAGATGGATTCCTTCCTCCTCTTAGTCTAATTTACCAGATGTCATTTTGATCTGAATACCTACATTCTTTAGAGAGATAATGCACATTTGATAATTGTGCTTTATGTAGATGACTTGATCATTACATGAAGCACTTCATTCATCATAGGTAGTGTCAAGACCTCTCTACAAGATAGATTTTCCATGACAAACTTGGGTTTGCTACACTACTTCCTTGGTATTGAGATCACATAGTCTTCATTATGGATCACACTTTCATAGCCCAAGTATGCTGTTGACTTGCTTTCCAAATTTCACATGAGTGACTGCAAGCCTACTCCTACTCCCTTTCTTTTAGGTGTCAAGCTAGAGGCCAAATGCACCACTACACTTCTTGATGCTACTTATATAAATAGTTAGTCGGTAGCCTTATCTACTTGACACATACTCACCTTTATATTACTTTTGTAGTTTGCATGGTTTCTTACTTCATGAAAGAACCACATGAGCTTCATTAGAAGCTCACCAAGTGCATCTTGCACTACATATAGGGTACACATGAATATGGGATTCATTATGTAGTAGGTACAGGTCTTCAGTTGGTTGGATACAAAGACTCAGATATGCATGGGACATTGATTATCACAAGTCTACTTTAGGGTACATGTTTCACCTTAGTTCCAACTCTATTTGTTGGTAGAATAAGAAGTAAAATAATGTTGCAATTTCTTCCATAGAGGCTAAGTATTGAGACACTGTCAATGCAACTATAGAGGCTCTTTGGTTACAACACATCCTAGAGGAGTTTGGATTCAATCTACCTAAGCCTACAATTATTCATTGTGGCAATCAAAGTGCTATTGAGATCTCCAAGCATCTAGTTTAGCATCAGTAGATCAAGCACATCAAGGTTCATATGCACTACATCAAAGAGATGATACAAGAGTAGATCAGTGTATTACAGTATTGTACTATAGTAGAGCAAGTCGCCGACATCTTCACCAAACCCTTCACTGATATCAAGTACACTCATTTGAGAGATCTCTTGTGGGTGCAAGATGTTGCAAAATGGGGAGTCCCTTGACTTCTCTTCTCTATTCTAGGAGGGACTTTTCCTCTTTTGAGGTCTTCTTCTCTCTCATCTTCTTTATTATACATATCTCTCTTTTTGGAGGAGGGTTTTTCTCATGAGGTTTTCCCTCTTTCTCCATTTTATGAGAGATTGCATTGCATCACATTGTATGTATAGCATTGCTTTTGTACATTGGTACCTAACATGGCCTAGTAGTTAGGACCCATCTTGCATTTCATCCTAGATCACATAAGCTTAAAGGAATTCCCTTAAGTTGCACTTAAGGGGGTCGGGGGGGGGGGTGTTGGTGTAAATAAGTATTTACTATTTACACTTACTTAAGTTTACTTAGGTTAATGTATATATGTTAATATTTATTTATTAGTCACCTACGAGTATGTGTACTCTTGTGAGTTGTAATGTTGACAATATAGGGGTCCGCACCTCTTTTATGCACATGTTGTCTACAACATGAGAGTTAAAACACTAATTAAGAACATGGTGACTACAACCTCCTAATTCCTATCCACTCACCTAGAATGTTGGATAAGGCTTGTGCTTAGTTGTCAATGCTTATCTTATCTCATGATTGTTTCTAGAGACATTCTACGTGCTTTCTAAGAGGCCTTTATATACGGGCACTCCTAGTGGCTAGTGTACATTATAGAGAGCATTCTCATTTATATTGATCATACTTTGGTCTATTTCTTGTGCTTGTGTTGAGCCTCTTAACCTTGGGAGAATATTTCCCTAAGGAAAATTCTTACACCCCTATTATCTTGATAAAACCTATTATCCTGGAACTTCCTTTTATAGTTTTGATTGGAAGATTTGGATGAGGAAACATCCTTTAGTGTCTATTCCTACTTGAAGGACTTACATAGTGCAAAATCCATGGTCTCAGGTTCTCACATGTAAACCTCACTGTAAACCTTAGGTTTCAAACCCATAACAAACTTCTAGGTTCTAAATATCTCATCATGCTAATACTATTGAACATACTTCACCAAGTGATAAAATGCTCATAATATTGTGTAGCATTCATGTTCTCCTAAAATAGCTTGTAAAAATATGACAATTTCTTATCATAGAATAACTATGGTAACTGTCATTTACAAAAAAATTATAGAAATTCTTTCAAATTTACGTCTCCATGTTGAAATTTCCTTTCAACCATTACAATTTCCCACCAAGTAGCTACCTCACCCATTAGTTGAAATGTGGCCCAAACTACTCTAGATTTCCCTATATAGTTCTGAAATAGAAAATGCTTCTCCATGTTGGTAATCCATGCCTCAGAATCTTCCCTAGAAGCTCTACCATGAATTGTAGGTAGTATAACTTTCTTAAGGTCTTTTCTCAAGTCAGCTACTATTTGTACCCTATTAGTATTAATAAGAGCAACCTAATGGTTAGCTTTTGCCTTCTGCTCTATCTTAGATCTCTTAAAAGCCTCAACCAACTACTCATCCTCACATTTCTTCGTCAACTCCTCCACTTGATTACACAAGGCTTCAACATGCTAATCTTCTTTACACTTCCTTGCCTCTTCATCAACATGCCTACCTTGAGTCTCATGTTCTAGGTTATCAATCCTTTGGCCTTATTCCTATAATAAAGACCTCTATTGGTTCAATAGTACCAATATTTGATCTAACCTCTCATTAGGTTTGTCAGCTCAAGTACCACTCCCATGACTACCTCTATGGTTAGCTCATGTGGCCATGGTGATAACTCAAACACTTGACACACACATGGTGCAAATTAGCACAGTAGTCCAAAGGCCTAGGGTTTAAGCATAGTTCTAATACCTTATATAAGAATCAAGACCCATACAAACATGCCACTTCATAGAAGACCAAAAAAAATACAAAACATAAATCATTTATAGCCAACATTGAAAAGTTAAAATCTCATTCATCATATGATCAATTTAAAAGATATTAAAATTAGTTAAAAAAACAAATTTTCAACATAAACTAAGATGTTGATTTTATATTACATGAACATTACATCATGTGAATTATTGTGTTGAATTACGATGAATATATGTCACATGCCCATCATATATGTAAAGGATATTACATTTCCAATTTTATCATTATAATATCTAAATCAAGGTTACATCAACTAAATGATACCATACACAATTTCCAAGATGAAGATATGAGACCAAGGTAGATTCTAAAACTTGATAGCTATTTTGAAAGTGTATCCAGTCTCCAAGCCATCATATGTCATCCATCTGCTATCTAAGATAGAGTGTGGCCCAAGACCTTTTACCTCATGAATCACATAATGTTTACTTCCCTAAGATTCTTCCTAACATGAACAATACCCCAACCTTGGATTGATAAACCTAGCTTCCCAGAACAAGATGGATTGGATGGATATAGTGTAGCCATGAAACATACTACATGTAGCCATCTGCATAGTAGCCTAATCATGAAATGGGGTAGGGAAAAGAAAAGAAAAACACTACATATCTACTTATATGTAGTGAAAGAAAAATTGTAACATATCTACCCACATGTACATTTGTTTAATCCATGCATAAGTAAATGCAATCAAAATGGCCTGGCCAATCACATCATTTGTCAGCATCACTGAAAAGGAGGGGCAAAATGTAATGAATCCTACTTTTCATGATCTACTAGGTTGAGAGAACCACAACATAATGCATCCATCCCCACCCTCCCTAATGCCAGATTACACCCTTCCATAAGGAAATAAACATCAACACCTAGGCCCTCATCAAGTAATACCATCAAGTTCTAAATCTACTTTCTCATGTACAACATAAATAATTTATGCTTTGAGATTGCATTAAGAATAGTAGTAGCAAAATTGGAAGAATCTTAAACAACAATAAGAGTGCATTGGTCTAACCTAAGGTGTTTCTTGTGTTGTTGAAAAAGTTAAGCTATAATTTAATTAAAGTTCATTGAGCCATCTATATAGAAAATAGAGTCTCCATATATGAACATCTATCAAGGAAACATATGGACAGATCCATCATTAAGATACAAGACTAGCTTTACTAAATTTAGTTCCAGTTTTTTCTCAAAATTTAAGAAGTTCAACATCATATGTTCAAGAATTAAAATAGACACAAACACTTTTTTTGTTTGAGTGTTTATCTAGAATCATCCACAATTTGAGATGATATTCAACATACACTTAAATAAGAACTATGGAGAAGATTGTAAAAAAATGTACTTTGAGATCTTAACCAGGTTGGATTCCTACTTCTAAATCTTTCTCTATTCAAAAAGATCAATAGTTTCAAAATTGAGTGCCGCTAAACTACTTGGAGGTGGATAGTAATAATAGTATTAACCTTTTATTGATAAAATCTAAGTTGTTGGTTAGACACCAAAGGACTAATTCACATTTAAAATAACTGTAGAAAAGAAAATGAGGAAAATGTGACTTCTTAAAAGATTTAGCTATGACTATGTCTTGTATTTTGGTCTAACCTTGCCTTATAATACCACTTACATTAACAACCAAGTTCAAAATTTACTATTACAACTAAACACCATCTTAAGAGAGAAAAATACATTCTGAAAGAGCACACATTTTAATGTTATCATCCTAAAAAGACATCCTTCTCAATGCTCTTAGTTTATCATCCCAAAGCTTAAACAACAACTACTATATAAATAAAGGTTAAATAAAAATGTGGAACCCCTCCCTAATTTTCCTATTGACCGATTGATATTCCTAGTTAATTGGTAATCAAATCTAATTACTTCTAGTAGACCAATGATTTAGAGGTGTGGTGTTTCAAAAGACAATAACAAAGTATGCATAATCATAATTATCTCACAACTCATTCCATTGTTAAACAACAACGTAGAGATGCTTCCTATCACTAATTACACTAATTAAGGTTTCAATACTTTACCAAGAAATATGATGAAATTTTATGAGTGACATATCAAAGGAAAGAACCTGAGGAAAATATCAGTCTTGCAATATTGCTATTTGGATATAACTATGTGATTTTGAGTCAAACTCATTGACCCGTGTTTCATGAGTATTTATTCAACATAAATCCATCTCTCATGAGAATAAATGGAACACTTATCACTCATTGGATCTAGCTAATGCTCACAGGGCTGAAGCATGGGGACTTCACGAGAGGTCACCCATCCCAATACTACTCCAGTCTTAGTGCAGTTAGCTACGAAGTTTCCCCCATGGTTAAACCCAAAGCTTGCAACCCCATTTGCAAAACCTTCACCAAGTGTTGTGCCTTATGGATCATTGATTAGAAAACCCCTTAATCTCATCAATTTATAAGTAGGAGATAATTTCCATAGCAAGTCAAATTGCAATATTGCTATTAGGATCTAACTGTGTGATTTTGAGTCAAACTCATTGACCCATGTTTCATGAGTAGTGATTCAACATGAATCCATCTCTCATGAGAATAAATGGAACACTTATCACTCATTGGATCTAGGTGATGCTCATAGGGGTGAAGCACCATGACTTCTCGAGAGGTCACCCATCGCAATACTACTCCAGCCTAAGTGCACTTAACTATGGAGTTTCCTCGATGCTTAAACCCAACGCTTGCAATCCCATTTGCAAAACCTTCACCAAGTGTTGTGCCTTATGAATAATTTTTAGGACTTTTTAGTCATTTTATATTGTCTGTGTTCATTAAACATCTTGATCACAAGATTGTTGTAACATTGATGAATATTTTTAGAAACTCTAGAAAATGTTGAAACTTCAAATTCTTAGATATTTGTAGGGATTGTGATGAATTGCTCATTGAATTGGTGCATAGCCCAGAATAATATTAGAATGCTATATGACTATATGGCTTCACATAATATTGTAAATATTTACTTAGTAGCACTAACATCAATGACCTATTATTATTTAGTGCATATTAAGGCAAACATTATCATATTTCTTTGAAACTCAAAAAATCAACATGCTTCCATGCAAGAATGTCATCTTATGTGGTGATAGTTACTAAATGGTGTGACTATGACTTTGCAAATAAGGTTGAGCTTGATTCTTCCTTCATCATAGAATAGAATCATTGATTACCTTATTTGTCAAGCAAGAACTAAAAAATTTAATGTTCCTTATGTTAATTAATTTACACACACTTCATAGTAGGGTCTATTCGTATATTTCCTAGCCTCATGGTTATCTATCCAATGCCTAGGTTAGTTTGTGATCTTGCCTACTATTGTCTAATTTTGGAGTATAGTCATTGTCTCAAGAAAGTGTAGAAAACTCTTGAGGTAGTCAAGCTTGTATTGACAAACATCAATGGACATTATTTCAAATTCCACAAAACCTACCATCATAGAAGAGGCATCTCTCTGAATAAATCTGATCTTTCTCTTAACTAGGCTCTGATACTATGTTAAACATCCCATTTAAGATCAAAGTTTTGATTATTCATCAAGTCTAAAATCACCAAACATCAAAATGAGAGAATACTAATTGATTTTGATATCTCTCTTATCTTTGAGAAATTGGTATAAGTATGTTATGAAGGAGACATGTCATGAAATAACATGTCTCCATGATGTGGAGCCATGTCCATTCATGGAATGACATCACTATTAACTAACAAAATCATAAAAATGGTCCAAATTAGATTAATTAAATTAAACCAATATTATTATAAGCTCAGGTCATTGATATGCATAGAAGAAGAATGGATAAGACACCTGATCCATTTCCTGAATCAACATTATTGTATTTGATCCTTTCTTGACCAATTCTATGCATGAATATTAGATCATTATGCCATCTGTTACAAATAAAGGATAAAAAACAGTAATATTTTGATCCCCTCCCAAACTACACCACTAAAAATTTTAGTCATGTGATTAAAATTTATCACATTCTACTATTCTTTTGTAATTTACAACTATAGGTGACTAGATAAGCTACTAATTTGGTCACTAGGTGAAATCATAAGATCAACCAAATAGAAGTGACTGAATAAATTATCAAATAAATGACTAAATAAGTGATTAGGTATTTATTCAATAATAATTAGTTAACTATAAAGAAAAAATTAAATAAACTACTAAATAAATGATTGGATAATTTGTCACTAATAATTACTCATTTGTACACTAGAATTATCATGTGGGTGGGAAACATTAATCAATAGTCAATCTACAAGCATCAATCATTTCAATCACAACCAAAAAATGAACATGAAACCTCATATATATGAGTCTCCTGATCCACTATCAATGATGCATTACACTTACTATATCTTAATAATAAAAATTACATTTAGTGAAAAATTAAAAATAAATATTGAAAACTTGGAATTGAATGGATATATTTTATTGCAAAGAAATTAGCTTGAATGGATGGTGTCAATACTTAGCAATGCAAAAAAAAAAAAAATACCCACCTAATTTGTTTTTATTTAAATACATATTTTAATCATTTCATAGAGTTTTTTTAATGATTTGTTTGGTTCCTTCTATGCTTGATGAATTCATTTTAAAATTATTTGATGGGTTCCTTCTATAATTTAATAATAATAATAAATTTCCTCAAGTTTTAATTCTATTAAATATACATTTATTTAATAAAATAATAATTTAAAAATCTTTATAAAAAAAAAAAGAAAAATCCTATTATTAAAAACATATTATTTTATTAGAATCTTTCTTTTTTACCAAAAACTAATAATTAAGAATCGATATTGTGTAGAAATTTTAAAAGAGTTGCATATGATTTTCTTTTTAAACTAATAATTAAGAATCAACATTGTCTAGAAATTAAAATAGAGTTACATATGAGATTATTCTATCCTTTGGTTTAGAAACTTAAAAGACATGTTTTATGTTTCATTGAATCATGGATTTAGAGGGTTTGTTTGGGTAGAAAACAACCAAAAAATTAATGTCCCCAAAAATCATTCCTGTGACTGAGAGTCATTCTTGCCAAGGAAAACAACTCATTTACACAAGATGAAATTCATTCACAAAAACTTAGTCGCCATTATTTCTAGGATTCATCACCATGTTGATTTTTTATTTATGATAAGTTGGAGTAATTGAATGAGAAACAAGATTACTAGGTACATTTCATCTCTATTATATCCCTTTTATGGTATTGCTTAGGGATTTCTACAAATATACTCATTGTTTATGATCAGTCAATATATTAGTTGTATAGTCAAAGAAATAATCTTCTTGTAATATTATTTTTCATTTTGATATTCAAGTCAAATACCCAAAATAGTAGAGTTCACAATAAAATCTTTCATTTAAATTAATACAAATTGCAATGCAGTTTAGTTCTTTTACATTTCTTTTAGAATAATCCTAAATCAATGCCCATGGATGATAATGATCCCACTGTGATAATTGGTTGTGATTTCTCATGGAAGATCCACATAATTTTATAAAATCTATTATTAATTCAGTGGTGGCAGACTCGGTGATAAGGGTTTGTTCATAAATCTTTTGTAATTGTTTGGAATATTGAGTAGATTCATAACTCTTTCAAATACTTTTTTTTAATTTTGAAATATGTTGTCATGAGTGAGAATTTTGATGCTAAGTATTTTGAAAATTATTTAATGCTCCAAGAAAGCCAAGTGGATAGGTTAAATTTTGTCTGCCTTTATAGGCAAATCGGGTATTTCAAGTGGGAGTCACTTTCAGAAATTCCCAAGAAGTTGCATTATTGGACACCATACTATAAACGACATGGTAGGGGAATGTCCTTTCACTAGTTTGAAGTTTTCTCTCACCTGTGAGTTGGAAAATTTGATAATTAAAGTATACTTATTTTATTTTTATTGAAACTATGACTAGTGCAGTGTGCCAAATTGAAGGTTTCTCTAACTTCATTTATTAGACTAACATCCTTAACAAAGATTTTGAGGACATGTGTGTTTTTTATTTTAATTAAAAAAGAGGCAATCAATATGTTGTGTCTTTCGAAATTCCAAATCCGTGAACTTACAAACACATCTATATTGCTGATCAAGATGCCAAGAACTAAACAATGAATGCATTTTTATATTGTACAAGAAGATGCAAATGGAAAGAGAAAAAGTTCAAATCCTTGAAGTACTGTGATCTTGGAAATACTAAGTTTGTAATATAAGAATAAATTGAAAACAAACGTAACACTATATCTTGCAATATGGAGTTCAAATTTCTGTTAGTGACTATCCTTCTTGTTTTAGAAGAGTGATTTTTTTGTGGCTTCTTATTTACTTTTTCCTCTTTTAGACGATTAATGTCTAAATTGCTTCTTCAGACAATGATATTTTTTTCTTTAGACCTATACTGTTAATGTGAATTGGGAATTGTGTTTCATTAATTCTTCTTATTTCTTCTTGTGACAGTCAAGGTTTATTTACTGATCAATTTTTCATTTCACGTTATAATGAATTGTTCATGCTCTAAAAATGATTGTAGGTCAAATAGGAATGTGTTAACTTCATGTTAAAATTGATTTTGTGCTTGAACATTCCTCATAAAGATTGTTTGATCCAATTTATTAGAAAATTGTTTGTAAATCTTCACATTCAAGGATTTTGAAGAGTTTTTTTGTCATTTCTCCCACTTGGACTATAGCAAAATTTCAATCCTTCAGATTTTAATACCATCTTGATGTATTTTTCAAATGCATTTTGTTTTTTTTTTATGGGTAAATGTCCAAAGCCTATATTCTTTACAATAATTTGTTTAAATTAATTGTTATTTTTTTTTATAGGTAACATTATTGATATTAAAAAGGGAGATTACAATATTTGAAGTATGACCATATACCTTACTACCATATATCTACCCATCCCAAGGCCGTACATTTTACATTACAAAAATATGTTGAGTATTTAAATTAATTGTTATTATGTGTTATGCTTGAGTAGATTTGAACTCTTGAGACCTTCTAGATGAGAGGCTCACAAGTTACCATTTTTGTATAGACTCTTTCTAAAATGCATTTAGTTTTGGAGCTAAAGCTTGTTTTAGTAAAGAATATGGTGATTCCTTAATTGGTTGTATAATAACATTTTCATATTTTTTTACTATATATCATGTTGATTTGACATAGTAGGAGCCTTCCTTCCTTAAAAGAGGTATTTATTCCTTAAGATAGCATATATACTTATCTCAAAAATATTGTAATTAATAAGTACGAATTTAGTTACTGACATACTTATTAAGTTTTAGAAGCCTAGTGTGTAATCTAGAATCTTGCCCCTACTACATATACCACACAAGCTGACAAATATTTTTTAATCCTTCACCTCATCTCTTTATTATTTTCCCTCTTTGATTTAGAGAATCATGGACCCATCCACTCACCAACTTAAACTCTTCATTTTCCTTTTAATTGCAGCAAAATTCACTTCTTTGAATGCCTTCAATAATAGGATCACTCACAAAATCCCTGTTCAAAACTTCAATTGACAAGCTTTCTAAATTTCTCAATGACCCTAGTGGTCAGCCCCAAAAGTATTAGGCCTCCAAATACACACTAAGATTCTCATACTTCTCAAGCATTCTCTTTGATGCACCAAGTTGATTAAACATCATCTCATTGACTTATATTAACTTTGATCTAGTACTATAATTGTATTTTCTTTATTTGTGGATGATCATATACCAATCTTCCTATATTCCCTATGATAGAAACACTTCTTGACTCATACCAAATTAGCTTCCTACTCATTACTATGACAATATTTATCATACCCTCAAGGGAACACAATTACCTATTAATAACTTGAGTCCCTTCCAACACCTTGAACATATAATGTGTCTGTGATTTTTCCTTTGTCTTTACACTTCAAAAATACCTTTACATTTGAGTTAACATTATTCCTTGCGATTCTCACTTCTCTTGATATGAAAGACTCTTATTATTCCCCACTCTCAACCCTCAACTTAACCTTTCATCCTTATATTAATCTACCACAATCTTTCAATCCTTAGTACTGACAAACTATAACTATCATTTACCACTCTTTTGAGACAATTAAAACAAGAACATTAAATTATGATTTTTTTTTTACTATCCATCTAAACACATTGATGTCTTGTGATTACACACCCCTTACTATGAACAACCTTATAACACTATTCAAGAAATAAATCAACTTATGAGTTCATTGTCGTAGTATAGTCTATAATGTCTTTCATTGTTGTTTTCCATCAAAATTGCATGTCATCTTGTACTTAGACCTTACACGAATTAAAAAATGACAGTGCATTCCTTTCTCCATTGTCCTACCAAATTTGACCATTGGGTACATGTGGAACATTGAAATTCTATATTTTAAATGCTTGCTAGTTACCCAAACAATGATTTTGAACACTCTGCACAAAGTGTGAATGTCTTTCTTGATAGCAAATGGAATTAAGTGAGAGAAAAGTTGAAATGAAAATAATTCAGCCCCTTATCAGATCTAAAAGATAACAGATTAATATGCAAAGTATTTTACAAATTAATAAAACTCACATTTGGCCCTCATGGGTTAGGTGAGTTGGTATGAGGTTGTTGGTAGATCCCCATGGTCTCGATTTCAACTCCCTACTTGTAATTACCTTGCCACAAACACTTGGGGCACATGCTAGTTATCCCATAGATGAAGGGATTAGTCTCACCCCAAGCTCTCCCTATAAAGGGAATCTACTAGGCTTGGGTCATGGGGATATCGTCTAAAAACAAAAGAAAAACTCACATTTGGTTGTGCACTCAGCGGAGCCAAGATAATATGTAGAAGTCTTACTTTTAAGTGATTTTTTTTTCCTTACATTGATTCCTTATTTCTATTTGTGTGGACTACTAGAAAACTCCTAGAACTTTGTTTTCTTAATTGCATATGGGATAAAAATCAACTTCAAATCATATTGCTTCACTAATTGTAGGACCTACATCTGGTGATATCATAACATGTAATAAGTCACAACATTTTATTTATTATTTTCTTGTTTTATTTTTGAAAATTCAAAATGAAATATTTGAAGGGAAAATTGCAGAACTTCAAGCTTATTCTTTTATAAGGGAATGAGAATTGACATGTCTCTTGATATAGCAATGTGTATTCTCCTCCCATTTCTTCTTTCAAATTGTCTCTTCTTTAATATAAAAATATTTAGGTAAGAGTAAGTCCTAGTATCAACTTGAGCTACCTGGGAAAAATGTGTAAATAATAGAGATTAGAATTCCCCACACCTTGGCATTGTAAGAAAAGCCACTGATATCTATTGTATGACCTGTTCGTGTCATATTCACTACTTTGAAGTAATCATTGGTGTAGTTACAGTTGAAAATTAAAGAACTTCTCTCTTCAAAGTAAGTTCAAAAAATCAAAATCATGACCATTTTCCCTCTCTACAACTTTCTAACTATTATGTATGTCACCTTCTAGCCAAAAACAAGAGTGCCCATTTCCCCCCTCTACAACTTTCTAACTATTATGGATCTCACCTTCTAGTCACAAACAAGAGTGTTTATATGGAGGAAATAAATGATCAACTTAAATGACTAATTATTTTTGTTAATAATCCTTAGATTTCAAATGTATTAAATGCCATCAGGTGCACTATGTTATTTAGATGGTAAAAACTGCAATGCCAAGTTACAACATTGCAATAATCTCTATCTCCAGATATAAGTTAGTATAAATTCTATCCAAATCACATGAAGTATTTCATGTAGTTATATTGGAAGTAGTTTTCATGCATTGAATATGCATATGCATATTGTGATCAAATTTATTCCCATTTCTGTAGCATTGAGTTATTTTTGTGGAAATCATGTTCTACATGAATATGGCCATAATTTAGTCACTCATAATTTTGATAGGGAAAAGTAAGCACATGAAGTTTTAGTCATGTTTGGGTTCTTTATAATGAATTTTTGTCTAATAAGTTTTGTCTATGATGCAAGCTTATTGGATAATGATCTTCAGGAAATTGCTTATGTAGTTTTATTAATAGCTGATGGTGCCTCTTAGTAAGTATTTTCCTTGTTTCATTTTATGTAAGATATCCAATGTTTAAAGTATAAAAATATGGTAACAATTAATCATTATTTAATGCAAAAGTTATTTTCTTGTGAAAATAATATTTGTAATATGAATTGAATTTCATTTGGTGGTCTTATACTACCAACCATGGAAAAAAAGGAGAAGAAACCTAATGTAAAGAGAAAGCTTACTCATAGCAAGGGCGAGGAAACTTGACCTCAACCTCAATAAGAACTAGGATTGTTTAGGTTACTAGATATTATGCATATACAAATATAGGCAAGTAACTTACGTAAATTTACTGGTTGGGTTCTGCAACTATCCTTAGTTATCCTTAATTATTACATTTCATAGCTATGCTTTACTGAATTGTTGATAATCTTCATAAAACCTATCAAACAAAATTTCAAGTTTTGATACTACTCATTCACTTATAGGCACAATAAATAATATTACAAAAATATTCTAATAAGAACTAATTTGGAACAATAGAGAATTGAATGCTATACATAGAACATTGTTCATATTCAAAACTTGTTACTATTTTATTATTCATGCCGGTAATTCTTATGGATTATTATTAATTAGTTTTCACTTGAGTAAAAAAATTTATCTTCATTCCAATCTCGGATCACTTTAACATCACATTATAGTTTTCCCATTTAAAATAATCCATTGTCTATAGTACCAAATACACAAATAACAATCACGTTATTTTGATTAAAAAAACTATAATTCAACCTCATTGTGTCTGCACACAAGAAGTAACCATTACAATAGTTATTTTATTGGATGATGAATATTTGAGCCTTCCACAATGTCTTTTACTAGTCTATTCACATTCAAGTAGCTTTTGCTAAACAACTTCTACATACATCCAAACCGTTAGATACTAACAAAATCAATAAGAACATTGTCAATAGAAACAACATTTGTCAACCTTAAATGTTGTACTTGTCAACAATATCACATCTATTGACTACATACAGACTTCCAATCATGATGAGGGTTCTTGAAGTGGATAACAAACCATTTCAATTAATTATCTTCCAAATGATTGTGACTGTCATTCACGATAGTTTTCTATACCTTTACTCTGTACCCCATATCTTTCTAAAACTACATTATTATCTAAATTTCTTTGGTGAAAATTAGGAGAACTTGGTTCTTAAAAACATTTCCAAATTGAAGAAAAATCCAACGGTGCAATTACGTGTTATGTCCCCCACACCGAGACTTGACTTAACTGTCATAGAATAAACAATACATGCATACATTCCCATCTAGTGCATCAAATTGCTCGCTCTAAACAACACATTTTGGTTCCAAATAAATTTTATATTGAAGCATATTGAGTCTACTATCTACTATAAGATTGCAAAATTATATAACTTGTAGATAGTTAAAATCAGAGTTATACAAAAATGCTTGTGAGCAGGTCTGTTACTGAGGCTTTTTGGCAGATTTTACAAAATCTTATTGATCTTCCATAATACTTCATCACCAAACGTCTAAATGGATTCAAATAAAATTCAATTAAATAGCTTTCATCCCATTGTGGAATTAGTGGTTATTGAATCCAATTACATACAAAAAGTCATAATTGTGACTGTTCACGGAGGATTAACAACAGTTGAACTCAAAATGAAAACTTGATTATTTGATTTGAAAATAGAGGTATATTACATTAATCCATGATGGAGACAAGTCTCCACTCCTTCCTTTTCCACCGTTAACAATCTCTAATAAATATTATTTACCTTCAAACACCTTACTGTCCTTGGTTCTTACAGGAAATGATGGGATAGTTAGAGGTGACTCATCAAACTTGTTCCACACCTCTAATAGTGAATGAATACATTATTGTTCTCTTATGCATTGTAAAGACATAAGAAATCATTTTCTTTCATTATAGAGAAATACATTTCAAGAAATTCACTATTACATTCATTTTATTTTCATACACCTTGTTTTTTTTCTATACTGCTAATTTCAATGCTCATGTTGCAACAATTATCATAATGTCATTTGATAGATAATGCCCTGATCCTTTGACACATCACAACCTTTGAGTACCATGACTGCACTTTGATAAACATTGTCATTAGAATGTCTTCCAATTTTTTATTTCCATGATATACCTCCTTTATCTTATTGTCATTGATTTATCAGAATCAATATTATTGTCTTTCATGCTCCATTTAAGATTCAAAATTTGTCTATAAATTGTTCTAAAGCTCCCATTCTGATACAAATGCGACCTTAGTGTCAAAAGTTGGAGATCCTTACTTTACACCTATCAATTTCATTTCCTTTCAAGATTCTAAGGCATTTCCAAAGGATTATGTGGATTTTTTTCTTTCTTTTATTTTGTGAAAAAATAAACAACATGATATGGGCCTCATGGATAAAGATGTTTTTGAAATATAATGTGACCAAAACAAGGGGGTCGGCCCTTACAAACAAAATGTTGGCAACTAGCACACTACCAACAAAAACAATTAGGAGACATGACTGTAGTAGAGAACTACCCTAACAACCAAGAAATAACCAGCTTTAGAGAATTAACCAAACTAAATTAACAGTTATACTAACCATACTATGATTGTTCAACGTATAATCTATTGGCATAAAAAAACCAACCCATCTTAGAAACAACACACTACCATTTACATCTATTAGAGTAACATCAATTCTGATATCCAAACCTATAATACTTAACATACTATTAAAGTTTAGAATATAAAATTGTTGGCAAACAAGCCAACCCAAGTCTAAGTAATAGTGGTAAACTAGTAAACTAGATAGCAACCAAAAACAAAAAACAAGTAGGGACATAAAAAGCCCACTTTTATTTTTCATCCTTTTCCTTTACTTTCCTATCCAAGAGCACCCTAGCTCAATCATTAGAAAAAAACTTATAGAGGAGCTTGTTATCCTCCATGTCCAGGCCCTTTTTGTCCTTCTCCTACACCAGTAATTGGAGGGTGGTAGCAGTAGCATGAGTAACCTTTAGTGCAAATTTAGAGAAGAAGTAAAACCCCTCCTCTAAGGATTTGACCCTTTTTTCTAGATATACCTTCTTTTTATCCTGTTCTTCCTCTTCCTTGTTTTCTTTTTCATCATTTTTATACACCTCCTTAGTCTTTGTCAAGGGCTAGTTTTTATCCTACAAAACATGAGGGTTAGTAAAAAAATTGGTTTTTTCCTTTATCAGGGAGGAGATGGTAATGTGAGTGGTGTTCACTTCATTGTTGTCCTCACAGAAGATTATAGGCTACAGGGTAAAGCTCATCAACACATGTGCATTCTTAGTCATAATGGTATTACTAGCAGATGCCTAGTTAGTACTAGCAGACACCTGGGTATTATCAACAAAGTTTTCACTTTTTTCTTTCTCTTCATTCCCCTTTTCTCTCTCAGAGTTAGAATGTTTCTCCTCCTCTAGTTCTTTTTCATTATTTTTAGAACTGTCCTCCTCTGCCTCATCTACCCTATATCTATTGGTTTTCTGGTTATACCTTGCATGTGTTTTTGCAAGCCTTCCCGACCTTCTCCTACCCTTTCCACCTCCTTCCTCTTCTGAATCATCAATTTCCACCTCCACATGTTTTTCAATTTTAATTTTTTTACTACCCTTATGTTCAATTACTAGTTCAGGTTTTTCCTTTTTCTTATTTTCCCTACTAGGGGAAGGTTGCAGAGTGTGGATTCTGGTACCAACGCTAGTACTCAACAAGGAATTCTAGAGGTGGGGTTGATTTTCAACCATGAAAACCCCAGTAGGTAAAGGGCAAGATGGAACTAATAGAGTCTAAAAATCAGGCCCTGGTGGATGATGGTAAAATTATTATCCTTACTACTCTTCTCCTTAACCTTACTAATCATATCCTCAAGGGAATGTAATAGAAAGAACGTAATAGAAATGAAGCCTCTATTTCTTAAATGGTTCGGAAGGGGGAAGTGATAATAATAATAAACTCCAAACCTTCCTTCAAGTGTTAGGTACTCCATTAACACCAAATAGACATCCTCCCAAGGTACTAGTAGCTTATCCCTTCAGAAGCCTCCTCTATACCGAATGGGTTCTTCATTTTCTACAAAAAACCTATTCATGCCAACCTCATCTACCATCTTTGTAACTTGCTTCCATTTCTTCCCCTTCATAGACAACCAAGTAGCCATAGCAATAACCTCTTCATCAACTTGGAATGTAATACCATTAATGGTGAACCTAAGGTCATTCCACCCATTCATAAACTGAAGAGAAATTTTTTTGTCATACCCCACGATTGCCTACATATAAGGAAGGAGAACCTCTTCATTTAACAAGAACCAGGTTGCCATCCTATCTTTGAAATTTTCTATTTTAGTTGGCTCTAGTTAATTCAAATCTCCAACCATTTCTTCCCTTTGAACTCCTAATCCACCAACTTCAGTAATTTCCATTTAAACCTTCCTCCTATTAATCTTTCTATCAACAATGATATTATTAAACATCAACAGCACAAAAATGATGCAAATAGCCTCTATAGGGTTTTTTAACTTCTTGTAAGCAAGTTATCTGGGTGCTTCAAAATCCCATTCATTTTTATTATAGGATTCGTGCATACTTGGTATCATTACTCTACCATCCCTAAAATCTTTGACAACATTTGAAACTATATCTTTCATACTTTCAGAAAGGAAATAATTTAAATTTCGCATTATGTTAACATAATGGTGAAGTAACTCATATCTCAAATTGTGACTATTTATTATCTAGTCTATACGATGGTGTCTCATCATCTTTCCCTTATTCTTTTTATTAAATTTAGCAAATATCACCTTCCTAGATATAATGCTACCAAAATTGGCACTAATCTTTATGTGTCCAGCCATGCTTAATTTTTCTTCCCCCCATTTCCTTGTAGATTAGGGCCTTAATTTCCTCCTTTAACATATCCATGCTTCTCCAACACATCATTTCTTTTAATTCAAACCCCATGGAAACCGCAGCGTCTGCCACCATATTACCTTCCCTATATATCTGTGTCCATGATGATAGTTTGGATATTCCAGCTAGGATTAGAAGCTCCCTTCACCACATTAATTATTAATTTGGAGTCACCTTCTATAGTTATTTCCTTTATGTGCATTTCATTAATCAATTGTAGACCCCAAAGTAGAACCATTGCTTCAGCCAAATTGTTGCTTCCCCCTCCAACATTCCCAAAGTAGACTAGCAGCACATCATTATTTCCATTCCTCAACACTCCGCACATCACCACTATTCCCTTTCTTGTATCACCATTGATGTTCAGCTTAATCTATGTTATTTTTTATGGTTTCCATCTTGTTTGTTACCTCTTGATAACCTTAGAGTTATCAAATTGATTGAAATTCCATTAAATAGCCCACTTTTCTACTATTTGGCATTCCTTCCTACTTGGTTCTTCCTTTGATATCTTACATTTGGCAATCCTTATATTTTATTTTAGTAGTTTCTCCATAATTCCCATAAATTCCTTCTCTGCTCTTTCCTCTTCATGAAAGATTCTATTATTTATTTCTTTCCATATGTGCTAGCAAATATATGGTGGGACAATCTTCCATAAGAATACTAGCTTAGGATAAAAAAAGAGACAATCCAAGTTTTCCACAAATTGATTTAAGTTCTCCTTCATCACCCAACTTAGTCCTAATTTCTCCCACACCACTGACCAAATCTTTAGGGAATATGGGTATTCAAGGAAGAGGTGAGAGATACTCTCCTCTTTTTCTTTGCATAGATAATGTATGTTTGTTATTAAAAAACCCCTTTTTTTTTCAGATTATCTAGTGGTAATATTTTACCATGTTGAACAGTTGACCAGAAGAAATTTAGTTTGGGTAGAAGATTATTAATCCAAACTTTATGCCATATTGTGGGGAAAAAGACCTTTCTGAAGAGTTGTTTGTAAGTCGACTTGATAGTAAAATTACTAGTAGGAGTTGAATCCCATACCACCTTATCCTCCTGACCTAGAATTGGTAGCCTTTGCACTTCAATCAACTCTTCTAGTTCATTAAGAAGTTGGATTTACTCCTAAGAACATGTATCTTTTTGTAATTTCTTCCACTTCCTTCCAGGGTCAATATGACCCCCCACTCTCAGCCCCATCTCTGTCTTCAATTTCTTCATTTATCTTCTAAATTTTTTGTAAACCACATCCAAGTATCCTCCCAAAACTTAATGTTCTGCCTATTGCCCATATTTTGGATCCCCTGAGAGGTCATTGTTAAAAAGATTATGAGCAAAAAATGTGTTAGAAAGGTATTTGGCTTTCATGATATTGCTCCAATCCATATTATTTTCTTCCAGTCTCCATCCAATTTTAGAAAGGAGGACTTTATTCAAATCTCTAAGCCTTCTCACTCCTAGTCCCACCCTTTTCTTTGGTTTGTAAACATCCTCCAAGTTGACAAGATTTAATTTATTCTTTTCCTCTATACTTGATGAAAGTAAATTCCTCTGTATTCTCTCAATTATGTCTACAATATTTGGATTTATTTTAAAAAGGGATAGAAAATATATTGGAATACCCTATAGAGCCACAAAAAGTAGTTGTATTTTACCAGCATTATTAAGGATTTTCCCTTTCATCATGCCATCTTTTTTTGGATTCGTTCAACAATAGTATTCTAGAAATCATTAATCATCTCCCCAATGGTTAGCAGTAGGCCAAGGTAAGTGTCTTGAAGGTTGGTCGACTTGCATCCTAAGATGTTCCTAATCTTCCTATGCATAAGAGCATCAGTATTAAAAAAATAAAGTTTACCTTTAAAGTAGTTTATTTGCTGACCTTAGCTATCTTCATAGTTTCTAAGTATACTTGTTATATAATTTTCACCTTGCAGGCTCAATCAAGATGAATGCTATAGTAGTTTTCATTTAATGTGAAATATAAGTGAATTATATTTTTTAAAAAATGGATAAGAAAAAACATATATGTTTGAGGAATATTCAATTTGAAGAATGAATAAATATGAAGTTATTAGTTGCTACAGGAAGCGTACGAGTTTTACTGGCTACTGATTTTGATTGTTGCAACACCTTCCACAAATGGTATAGAAATATATGGGAATTTGATGAAAAATCATTCTAAATTGAAATTTATCTTATTTTTCTTTCATTTAAATCAAGTTTGAGGCATTTTCATGAAGAAATGAAAGATTTATGCTCTTTTTAGTAATAGTACCTTTGCCCAGAAATTTTTTCTGAGCTTGCAGTCAAGAATGTAAAATTTTGTACGACCACATATGGATTCATATGACCCTATAAATTGGTGAGGAGTTAGATATTGATGTTACACAAATTTTTTTCTTTCCTAAAAAAAATTTATGGATGTTTCGAGGATCATCTAATCCATTTTTAAAAATCTATCATGTTAAAAAGAATGTTGAAGCATGTTTTTAAATGACTAGGTAATTGAATTGTAAAAGCCCAAATCTTAAGAGGTTTTAATGGACTGAATATTATTGTAAAAAATTAAATAAAATGATATTTTATAAATCATTTCATTTAAATGCTATCTTCAAATGAAATTTGAGGAAGTTGGCAAGATAAAACGTGCAAGTGTAAAAGCTAGGCATTTTATTTTTGCATTTGCATTTAATGTAAATATTTAAATGTATTTTTGAAATGCAAAAATCAACGGAGTAATTTTATATGATTATGCACAAGTCATGGAAGCTTGGTGATTATTTTCCTTTGTCGTATTCACCTATCGTCTAATTTGAGGGAGATTTTAGCATGATTCATGGACATGACAAATTACACCTACCAGCTGATTTGAGGGAAATCATTGATATGCTTCTATTTTGAGGAGATTATGAATTTGTGGGACTCAAATCTATTTATCTCCCATTCTTGAGCATTTTTTTGGGGAGCTCTTACATTCTACCTCCTTGTGAGTTCTTGAATTCTACCTCCTTGGATAGATAGTAGTTTGTAGCTCAAGTCCTTTTGTAATGCAATTTTGACCATTTTGGCTCCTTCTAAATAAATATGCAGCAATGATGCTCTTTGGTCTTACATATAATTTTTCATTTGTCTTCTAAGTCTTGTTAGCTTTAAGTTAGTATCATGTTTTACAAATCCTTGGCTTAAAAGCTAAGTATTTATGATGTATGCAAGAGATAATTTTCAAAAAATAAGTGTAATTTGTTTGTAATCTTGTTTTAAAAGTTGTAAACAAGTTTCCTTCTTTAAATTCTACACCTTTTTACATTTCATGCACTTAATGTTAGTAAGGTCTCTCTATGATTAAGTTGTTACATTCATTTCAGTTGTGATTTTTTTGCTTCAAGGTTACATTACCTTAATAATATTGGTGAATCACCTTAGTTTACATTCAAGTTATGTTAAATGCATTCTCTCTATCTCTTTTTCAATCAATTTTAGTTCATGTTTTGAGAGGTGATTCAAGGGAAGTCAACCCTTTCTACTGGAGGTTGATCCTTAACATGGCATACCCATAGGTCAAAGATCATCCCATGTTTCACTAGATTGTTGAAAGTTAATCTTTAGCATAAAGGCACAATCTAAGTGACAATAGTTTTTGGCATACTTGGTGGGATAGTTTGGATTGTTTTAGTCCAAATTTGTCCATAGGATATTGGGTTTTAGTGTGGAAATCAGTTTTATAGCCTTTGGAGGCAAGAAAGTAACAAACCTGGTGACTTTAGGATGAATATTCGCTTGTTTCAAGAAGATTTGGTTGCTGTTATAAAAGTGAAATCTTTTTTTTCTAAAGTATTCCCATGTCCCTATGGTTTATCCCATCATTTATTTTATTTATTTTTATGTATGAAAGCATGGTCTACCATTCCACATTTCATGAAAATCATATCTTTTAGCTCCCAATATACCAACCTCATTAGCAAGTTTCATTTGTTCAACACTTCTCCAACCATGCTCAAGCTACTAGCATAGCTCACATAGTTTTAGATCAGTCCCAAGAGTTGAAGGAAATTAAGGAAGAAAACCAAAACATTCAAAAAGTTTTCCAAGCCTTGGTCAATGAGCTAGATATTATTAGAAGGCAACATTTTCAACAACCCTATGAGAGCCAATTCATCCCTAGTTATCATAATGATTTATAGAATCATCTTTCCCATTCTTATCAATAGCCACAAGAAAATTCAATTTTTTTTCCCCAGCATGTCCCAAGTGCAGCTAAAATCCTTACAAATTTTCAAGAACAAATGAGGTACGTAGAAAGGGAGCATGAGTATAATATGTGGCAAGAGGAGCTTTCTTATTACGATGACATTCATTTGCAGTAGTTAGAAACATAAAGGGGACAATATGAGGGATTTTTTTCTAAAATGCAACAACAGTATAAGGTTTAGAAAAACCAATATGAGGCACTTCTTGCTAAAAAAGAGCAACATTATGAGATGCAAAAGTGGAAGTATGAACAAGATTTTTGAAGGGAGTCAAGAGCTTGTGAGGAATTTCATGACAAAGAGCTAGAAGATAAAAAATTGATTATTAGAAGACTAGCCACTGCATATAAAAAACTAAAAGAAAGTCAAGTGGATATCGATATTTCAAATAATCCTACAATGCAAGAGGTTTCTAAGCCTATGATTTCTAGTTTCCTGAGTTACAACTCCACAAAGGAAGACAAATCCAAATGAGAATCCAATCCAACAATATATGTTCATCCATGAAGAAAATGAGCCTATACTTTAGAAAATACTTCCATATGCAAAGCTTATTATAGAATATCATTCACCTCTAGATATTCCAATGCAACATGAGAAGGAGGTTTGTAATTTTGATTGTTTAAGTTTTAAAGATTCCTTTCTAAACAAAAAGATAAATTTGAGACATCTAAATCTATACAAGAAGACTCTCATATTAGAAAATGTGTGACATTTATCAAAGATCATTTGATTTGTTTAATGAACTTCCTAGTTTTATGAGTGAGGAATAAGGTGAGGTTCATGATGAAAAAAAGGAACACCAAGATTTTCTCATGTTGAATTCGATACAGCAAGAAGTGGGTGATGATTTGTTTGCTTTGGTTATTCAAGATAATCATAAAGAGGTATGCAAGACTCCTATGTCTATGAAGATTGAAAATGATAATGACAAAGATATTTTTTTGGAATGATTTGGAAACATTCATTGTGGAATTAGACACCCCTCATAGATTTGCAAAAGGGATAAATCAAATTCAAGAAATTATTGACAAGGAGACTGTTATGAAATTTTAAGTTCAAGAGAATTCAATGCTTGAAAATTATTTTATTTATATTGATGAGCATATGAGTAGACTAACAGATTTTTCAAGATTTAATCACAAATGTGAGGATGCAACCCATCTTGGTAATGATTTTGACCAATTTCAAGAGGTATGCAAGCTGATCTATTATTTTCATGCCATACTTCAAGTGCAATTGACTATTTTAGTCATATAGTATATCATTTCACTTGCATTGAGGCATGAAATCTACCCTATGTTGGTGAGAAAAGGAAGCTATTTCAATCAATCAGTAAATGGATGTATTTGAGGAATTTTGATGATCGATTAGCTTAGGATAGGGTAGAGTGTTTCAGTTATTATTTTCCATAAGTGCTAAGAGCACAATTTCACTTTCAGTTTGGTTTTATGTTGTTGTTAATAATTTAAGGAGACTCTATGCCCAATGGATATCTAAGGAAACTAGTCACATGTTTAGCAGGAAGACATCCATCATAGGTCACCAAAATGTTATCTAATTTTCACCTTATAGGCTCAATCACGATGAATACTACAATAGGTTACATTCAATGTGAAATATAAGTGAATTATATGAAGAAAAAATGGATAAGAAAGAAAAAATACATGTTTTCAGGAATATGAAACTTGAATAATTTATAAATATGAAGTTATCAGTTGCTACAAGAAGTGTATGAGTTTTATTGGCTGCTGATTTTTACTATTGCAACACTTTGCATAAATGGTATAGACATATATGGATATTTGATTATGAAAAATCATTCTCAATTAAAATTTATCTGATTTTTCTTTCATTTAAATCAATTTTGAGGCATTTTCATAAAGAAATGAAAGAGTTATGATCTTTTTAGTGACAATACCTTTGCCCAAAAATGTTTTCTAAGCTTCCATTTAAGAATTAAAAATTTTTTACAGCCACATATGGATTCTTATGACCCTATAAACTTGTGAAGAGTTAGATATTTATGTTAGGAACAAATTTTTTTCTTTCCAAAATTTTTTTTATGGATGCTTATGGGGTCATCTAATCCATTTTCTAAAATCTATCCTATTGAAATGAATGTTGAAGCATGTTTTTAAATGACTAGGTAATTGAATTGTAAAAGCCCAAATCTCAAGAGGTTTTAATGGATTAAATATTATTGTAAAACATTAAATAAAATTATATTTTATAAATCATTTTATTTAAATTTTATCTTCAAATGAAATTTGAGGAAGTTGGCAAGATAAAACGTGCAAGTGTAGACGGTGGGCATTTTATTTTTTCATTTGCATTTAATGTAAATAGTTAAATGGATGATATTCTTATAAATCATTCTATTTAAATGTATTTTTAAAATGAGAAAATTTAGGGAGTAATTTTATTTGATTATGTGTAAGTCATGGAAGCTTGGTGATTAGTTTCCTTTGTTGTATTCACCTATCGGTTGATTTGAGGGAGATTTCACATTTCACATTTCAGTATGATTCATGGACATGAAAAATTACACCTACCAGCTGATTTGAGGGAAATCATGGACATGCTTCCATTTTGAGGAGATGATGAATTTCTGGGACTCAAATCTATTTATCTCCCATTCTTGAGCATTGTTTTGGGGAGCTCTTACATTATACCTCCTTGGAGAGATAATCTTTTGTAGCTCAAGTCCTTTTGTAATGCAATTTTGAGAATTTTGGTTTCTTCTAAATAAATATGAAGAAATGATACTTTTTGGTCATATATATAATTTGTCATTTGTCTTCAAGGCTTGTTAGCTTTAAGTTAGTGTGATTTTTTACAAATCCTTGACTTAAAAGTTAAGTATTTATGAGACATGTGAGAGATAATTTTCAAAAAATAAGTGTAATTTGTGTGTAATCTTTGCTTAAAAGTTGTGAACAAGTTTCCTTCTTTTAAATTCTACACCTTTTTACATTCATGCACTTAATGTTATTAGGGTCTCTTTATGATCAAGTTGTTACATTCATTTTAGTTGTGAGTTTTTTCTTCAAAGCTGCATTACCTTCATAACATTGGTGAATCACATTAGTTTATGTTCAAGTTATGTTAAATGCATGATTTTAGAGGTGATTCACAGGAAGCTAAACCTTTATACCAGAGGTTGATTGTTAACATGGCATACCCACAAGCCAAGGATCATCCCATGTTTCACTAGATTGTTGAAAGTTAATTTTCAGCATAAAGGTGCAATCTAAGTGACAACAATACTCTTCCATGCCTCATCTTCCATAATAGATGACTCTCCAAAGAGAAATGTATCATCAAAAAATTGTTGTAATACTTCAAATTTAATAGTGGTAGTAGGTTTAATTCCTTTAACACATCTCGTACTTACTAGTTTGGTAAATGATCTCCCCGAGACTTCTGCCACCATAATAAAGAGGTAGGGTAAAGTGGGTCTCCTTGTCTTAAACCTCTTTCTACTTCAAAATTGCCCCAAGGAGAGCCATTTAGTAGGACCACATATTTTACAATGCCCAACATCATCTTAATAAGGTTTATGACTTTATCATTAAACCCAACTCTTTCAAGAATATCATAAAGGAAGTCCCACTTTACCTTATCATATAACTTAGATATATCCATCTTGAAGGTTGTACCAGGTCTTTTTCTTTTCTCCATGGAATGTATGATCTTGTGAGTAGTTATCACAACATCCAAAAAAAAAATTCCTGACATGCAACCCTTTTGTGCTGCCCCTATGATGCTCTCAAGGAAGGGCTTGATCCTATTGACCAAAACTTTGGCAAGAATTTTATAGACTATGTTACATAGGCTTATAGTTCTAAAGTCTAGGAGACTCATGGGTGTTAGAGTATTAGGGGCTAGAGCAATAAAATTCCTATTTATCCTTTTTAACATCTTCCTTATTCTAAAGAAATCCCTAGTAGCCCAGATCAACTCATTTTTAATGACCTCCTATAAATGCTAGAAAAATGCTAGGGGGAAACAATCAAGTCTTGGGGCCTCGTAAGCTTTCATGGAAAGCACAACACTTTTCACTTCCTCCTTTGTGATGTTTCCTAGAGTGCTATTATTTTCCACTTCTCCAAGTAACTGTGGAATTTTATTTGTCAAACTTCTTCTAATAATCTGATTTCCTAATCTAAAATCCTTTTTATAAGTCTTGCTAAAGTATTCCACCACATGTCTTCCCATTTCCTCTTGATCCTTATATTCTCCCACCCCCCCCCCCCCCACCCCCCCCTTCTCCTTCTAACCTATTGATCGTGTTTCTTGTTTTATAATTCAAAAATGACCTATGGAAAAAGGTAGTATTCCTATCTCCCTCAGTTAACCATTGAACCCTCGATATTTTCTACCAAAATATTTCCTCCCTTAGAACGATATCCTTCCTTTTTTTTCTATACTTTTCATCTTCTTGAGTAGCTTCATCCAAATTATTTCCATTAGCAATCTCCGCTTGTAGCTTCTTAAGCTTTTCCTCCACATCTCTTTTGACTTTGAACAAATCTCCAAAGGAGCCCTTAGCCTAGCCCTTAACATTTCTCCTTATATTATATAACTTTTGAGTTAATCTATAAATAGCAGTACCATCAATCCTTATATTACACCACTCCTGGACTCAGTCTTTGAATTCTAGGTGGGATTTACACATAATCTCATACCTAAAAGTTTTTGGACCACCTTTAATACTATCCTCGCAATGAAATATTAAAGGGGAATGGTCTAAAGTAGTTCTTGTGATGTTCTCCAAGAGGGAATTACTCAACTGATTCCAATTCCCTATCACCATCAGTCTATCTAGTCTTGTTTGTATGAGATCACCTCCTTTTCTATTATTAGTCCATGTGAATGGTTTCCCTCTCAAATCAACATTAATGAAATCCATTTTTCCCATAAAATCAGGGAGGTTCTACAAGCTTTTAGGGTAGTCCCTATTTCCACCCAACCTTTTTGAATAATAGAGGGGGGTATTAAAATCTCTCATACACATTAACTATTTATCCTTCATAGTTTCTAAAATACTTTCTAGTTTTCCATAAGTTTCCTTCCTCCCTATCTTGTTATTAGAACCATAGATATTGATAAGCCCCCATCTTTGATTACTAGTTTGGAACTCCATTATTAGAATTTTTTTATCTCTCCATACCTCAACCCCCATCATAGAACATGGGTTCCACATGGTGGCAATACCCTCTGAGGCTCCATCAACATCCACATGCATGAAGACAGCCCCAAGCCAAACATGACTTACTAATATATCAAAATTAGGACTAGACATTTTTGTTTCTTAAATTAACATAGAGTCCACCTTCTCCTGAAATATGCACTATTTTAAAGCATACTATTTCTAGGGGTTATTTAACCCCCTTAAATTCCAATAGAGGAATTTCACTTCTTACCTCTTCTAATAGTCACTAGTGTAAATTTTTTACCACTAGCCACATCCCTTGCTGCTTCTTTTGTCCTGGTAGCTCTACTAGTTGGTCTTCTAGCTATACCACATGTTTCTACATCTGGCTTTTTCCTCCCCTTTTTTTTCCTTTCTTGTACTTCCCATTCCTCATTATCACCTACTTATGGGGAAGCTAGGCTTAGTTCCTTTTCAACTTTATCCAAACTTGCCATTACTTTTTCTACTATCTCCATTGGAAATGTCTTCCTCATTCTTAGAGGGGTCTATAACCTTTCTTGCAGAGCACAATCTACACTAATATGTTCTTGTAAGCCCTTACCTCTCAGACTTTCTAGAGTACTAGGAAGGGAGTATTGTGCCACTATTTCACCTTCCTCTATCATTCTCCTTCTATAAATCCTCCCAAAGGTGACCTTATTAATTCCTCTATTTCACTTCTAAATGGATATTCTTCCATTTTCTTCTTTTCCTCTAAAGCTTCCCCCTATTTAGGTTCACTTTGTCCCCCAAACCCTTTGACAAGGGTATCCTATATCATATTAGCCTCTAGGTTTTGGAAAACTACAACCACCTCCTCAAGTCTTGGGGCTTCTAAGGATTCTCCAACTATATCTTTTACAATTCCCAGGGATCCTTCTTTCTTTTCTACTTCTATAGTTAAGCTTTATAGTCAACTATAACATGCCCAAAATTTCCACACTTCTGATAGAAAGGTCTCACGTTTCATAATCTATGGCTTGGTATCTCTCTCCCCTTTTAGTTTTTAGAGTGACCACATTTAGGAGAGCTTGATTTAGTGCCATAGTAACAAAGTGACCAAAGGAATTCCCTATCCACCTTAGAATCCTATCATCCTAGAATTCCAAAGGTAAACCAGGTAGCCTTACCCATATAGGATCTAGTTCAGGCAAGACAATGCTTGCCTAGGTGCTAGCTTATTAATACCCAGGTGCAAGCTTATTAAGGCAAGACAATGCTTGCCATAATACCATGTTCTCAAGAGTATAAGTTTTGTATCTTCCTCTGTCATGAATTTAAAATAGAAAAGGTTGCTAGGCATCACAAAGATGTGACCACTACCCTTAATCTTCCATTTTTGACTTACCCACTTCTGGTCCATCTCTATTGTAGGTCTAAATGCAATAAATCTTCCCACAATGCATAGTTTGAGGCCAAAGGTAACACTATCCACTAGAGTATCTAGGAGGGATATTACTAGCCCATTAGCACCATGAGATATCTTGGGAACCTATACAGAATTCCAAACTATTTTTGAATCCACAACCACATTCTTCAAGCCTCCCAGGGTTCCATTAGTCAGCTTTTTTCCACCATCCACTAGGCTACCAACTAGTTCAATATTTTCCAAGGGAGTTCTCCCCACCTCTGTGGTCCTGCAACAATTTGTCATTACATCCAAATCTTTGTGCAAGGTTAACACCATCTATAGATCTAAGCATAGTGGAGGGTCTAGAGGCTTAGGGCCCACCATGAGTGAATTCAAAATTTTAAAAGGAGTGACAACAAGTGGTAGAGTTGTAGAGTTACAGAGAAATTTCTAAATATTAGCAAGGAAGATCATACTAAAATCTTAGATAGAGATGTTACTAACTACTACGATGAGATTAGAACCCTTTACCATGAAAGAACCATAATAGATTAAAACAAATGATGAATTTATTAGAAGAGCGGTTTAAAAGACAATATCTTTTGGCAAGATAATTAGTTGTATGGTGAGTATTGTCAAGCATAGAAAAATGTATTGTAACCTTCTCTAACAAAAAATCAAGAAAGACATCTTCTCAATGATTTTATTAGAAGAAATGTATTAGATAAGACTCACAAATCTCCTAGGAAAATATCAAGTATAAGAGATAGGAAATATGATAAACTAGCACACTTATAGCCACAATTTTTATTCTAAAGGAATTTTATATTCCATAAGATTTCAGTATGTAAGATAATGCTCAAGAATATAGTAGATATTCAAAAGATTGAACTAATCTCTATTGTTGGTATGTGTGTGAGATTTAAGAGATTGTTGTATTTATTTTGTTCATGTTTTTGAATATCTCAACTTATCTTATTTTCATTATTTTCTAAAACCAAAATCAGGGATATATCATTTCTTTATTATTTCCAAGAAAATTGATTAATTTTCACAATCTCTCCAAACATTCTTCCTAACCAATGATCCTCAATATAATTAGTACAATACAAAAAAATTCCAAATTTAAGAAATTTTTTTTTTGAACAGTAATAAAAAAATTAACATCAAAATATTCTTTTGGCTTAATAAAGGTTATGCTATTGCTCAAGAATAGAGTTTCTATAGCCAATGAAACAAGAAAAAGATTGGCATTACATTCTTTGGGAGTTGTACATTCTCAGGATGGGCAAGTTCTAGTGGAGCATGATTTTCTTGCTGCCTTTTTACCATTGGTGTGCATTACTACTATATTTTTGTTTTCCTATGGAATTTATAAATGGTAGGTCAATGTTCCTACTCTTTTATCTTCAATTGTGTTATTTCTATTTAGATAGTAAAGTTTATATGCAAGCTAGTCAAGCTTTGTATGAAGGATGATAGTTGGCAACTTTCACGTGGGGTCTAAATGTTTATTGGTATGGGCATGTTTCTTTTACTAGTTACAATAACAACAATAATAGCTATTGTTAATCCATGGATAGTGAGTGATTTTGGTTTACAATTCTAAATTAAAATGTTATTATCTTCTTGAATTTGAAAGTGTGACACTGTTCTGCTTTATGTTCTAATTTTTTGTTGCTTGTGGATGGTTCAAGTTGGAGTTGTATTTTTACTACTTATACTACTCTTAGTTCTTTTTGTTGGTGTTATCCATCATTAGGCTTCAAAAAAGTTCTATTTGACATGTGCAAAGATATTTTTTAGTGTACATGACACTGTTTACACTTGCTTTAGCATCTTTTCTTGTTGGATATCTAGTAGCTTATGTGAGATCTTTTACCAGGTACTTGCTCTAATGTTCACTTCCTCAGAAAGTATGCAACTCTTTCTTTGCAATTCATACCTTAGCAATGTGATAATATAGCCATTATACCTACTATATTAACAAATATTTTGATTTTTATTTTAATATAGGTCTTTCTTTCCTTGTATAAAACCATAAATAATACTATATAGGGTAGTAGAGATCTAAAGGATATGCATATATAGCTAATGTGGCCATAATATAAATATATGTAGATCATTAAATCTAAGTGCTTCTTCCCCTTTCTCATCTATGTCAACACTTATGCAACTTGCTATGGGGTAAGATTAAGCCCATCATTCTTAGTTCTATCTAATTGACTGGTTGTCTTGGAGTGGTCAATGATTATGAGTCCCTCTTGCCAAACAAAAAGGCACTCTTTGATACTCCTCCTATGTGAATAACATCTGCCTATGTCACTTCTATTCTCTTAGTGGCAACAACATGCTTCCTTGATGGTAGCTTATGCCAGAACTAGCAAATACAATCATTAACCACAAGAAAAAATCCTTTGATTATTTTATAAACCTCAAAGGAATCATGGTAATATGAAAAGAATTACCACTTTTTTACAAGTGATGATTTTCCCATTTCTGATTCATATTCACCCAAAAAAAGGAAGCTTTACTTTGAGTTTTTTTAATCTCCTATAATATCAAGAGTTCTTGATTTTCTTCGACCATCATGTGTTTGTTTATGGCTATATTTGGATTGGGAATGGTATAATAAACATTGAGACAGGCAGCCAAGGAATGGGTGACCATGTGTGGATACATGCATTAATCTCTGATCAAACTTATGAAGCACTGGATATTTTTTGCAATTATTCAATAGAAGCTCCAGTTTTCCTTTTGTGAAAAAATTATGAAAATAAGACTATTAAAGAAATTGAAATCATCTAAAGTGTAGATATATATGATCATGTGTGCTTGTAACCCTCATCATTTCTAATGTGTAGAATATGCATGAATCTATCCTTTATTTTTTTTAATTCCTAAATTATGCCTCAAAACTACCTTAAACATGTACATATGTGAATATCTAAACTTAACAAAATATGTATACATTAATGATTTTTTTCTCAATTTTTTTTTTCATTCAAATCATGTATATATGTACTTATACTATCCACAAACTGAAATTGTGAATAAATTTTTGATAAACTATTAACAGTTGCTAATTAACTCACTTCATACTTGTGATCAATCCTCAAACTCCATGAGATTACTCCTTCATTTCCTATTACAAGGCTCAGACACCTTGTCCTTGTCCTTTTTGAAAATTTAGTATCATATATTTTCCAAAAAATTGATCCTTATATGTCCATCCATAGTTGCTTCTATGTATAGATATGAATCGTCTCCTGAAGGAGGTGTTCATTCTCCAAGTTCTATTGGAAGTTCTAGTAGTGAACTCCACACAAATAATGCTAGTCTTAATTCCTACATAAGAGTTTTGAATTAGGTCTTTGACATTGTATCTTCTCAGACATAGGTTAATGTGCATGCTTACTATCTCAAAGCAAGAATAAAGCTTCATCATGAAAATATGGATTAAGTTTTTGTTTTGAATTCAAAGTGATATATATTTTCTATTGTAACAAATATGTTGGTTAATGAGTCCCATTATCTAAATTATTAGTAAAAAATACAACTGGAAAAAAACACATGACCTAGGGAAAATTACCTAAACAACCCATAGGGGAAGTTAGAAATATTAGTTTTCTATGGTCTCCACCAAGTCTTGGAGGATTTTTTTGCTATGATTGTGATGATAGTCTTGAGAGAAGTGGCCTACTTTCCTTTTTAATGGATTGGAATGGTCAAGTGAGTTTATTATTGAGTTAGATCATTTCAAAGTGGATTAGAATCTACATTTTTCAGTGAAGAACTGATGTTTTGCATTTAAATATAAAACTATTTCTTTTAGCTTAGTATTTTGTTTTGAACAAAGTTGGACATAGTTTTTTTTCTTTAGAAGGGAATCTCCATAGTGATGGCAATGTTCTTCTTGTAGATTTTGTAAATAGAATCTTAAAGCTTTGGGGAAAAAAATAGGATTTTGTATGCAAGTTTGTGGTGCTTATCAAGATTCCCTAGGCAACTATTAATCAAGCGGCTAGGGGATAGTAAGGTCAAGACTTGATTAGTTTGAATCAATATTGGACTAAATGAGCGTAGTTTTCTAGTTGACAAGAAGGAGTAAGGTGTGGAGGTTCTTAATGTGAAAGGAGAAGGTTGGAGATGGAGTTTTACTAGTCTAAAAATCAAACCTTGTGGAAGTGTTGATACAAACTTTTGAAACCCTCAATTATGGGCTTAAATGAAGAAAAGTGTTATATGACCAATTTGAGGTCATGAAACTTGGTGAATTTTTTAGAAGGTTGGAAAGGGTATATGTATTCATCATTGGTTTGATAGGTTTTTTATCAAGTTTTGGAATGAAAGCCCAAAAACCTCCACAAGAGGCCTAATTGGGGCTCTTGGCCTACTAGGTCAATTCAACAAGAATAAGAGTTCTATGACTTGGGTTTATGAGTTGAAGCTTGTGATGGTGAGAGGAGCTTGGGATCATCATTTTTATGCCCACTTGATAGTCCTAGATGTTGCATTGGAGGTTGTGCCCTATTTTACTTGTTAGAGGAAAATATCTTCCTTACATCATTGCATACCTAGTGCTCTTTATGTAATTGGTCCTCTTTACATACAACTTTGAAGTATTGAGGCTAGGTCATGTATGCTTCTTCCTCCAAATAATTATTAAGATGTAATATCATTTGATTAAGAGTGTTCTTAAGTATCAATCCCCATTAAAAAAATTACTCTTATTTATCATGTGATTGAAAATACTAGGATACCCAACATCTTAAAGCTATGTAAAATAGAGGAATTAGTATTGATACTGTAGGTTATGGATAGAAAGTGGAGCTATGATATTTCACAAGATACACATAAATGGCTTGATTATTTGAGGAAAAATGTTCTACCGATAATAATGCGTGAATTTCATGTAGGTTGATGTACTAGGAACCTTAAGTACCAAATAGTCAACTAATAATTATTAGCTATGAAAAATATATCAAATATTATAAGAAGAAAAGGTAAAGAGATCCTTTTGTAACAATATCTATGTTGTTTAGCTTAGGAGGATGATTTTCTCAAAAAACTTTCATGTAAATATGAAAAGAACACATCAAACCTATGTGCTTTTACATTTAATATTCATATTGACAAGGTGTGCAATGTAAAAAATATAGTAATCTATCACTAGAGAAAACAAAGGCTCTTGAAAGTGTACATAAAATGAGAAATTGACAGATAATATCACTTATATCTAAGCTTGGTGGTTAGATTCAACTCTGAAGACCACCTTGTCACCATGCTAGAAAAAGCCTGGCAAAGTTTGTGGCAGGAATGAAAATTAATGCTCTTGAATAGGCACATGGAGATTTTATCAATGGTTTATAGATGAAAAGATGCAAACAAAAATGATGCCTTGTATTGCTTGGAAGCATTATTGGAAATTTGACAAAGGAAGATGTTGTACATTTTCTAAATGATGTTTCCAAAGCTATGGGATTCACTTTCCAACTACTTGTCACCATGGGTAAGAAGCCAAGGATACCATATTAATTTGTTTTAACATTTTACTTATATGAATATGAAGATTATTTCTAAATGTGCATTTTGGTAGAACTGTAGCATTATTTTTGTTTCTTGATTCAAAAAACTAGCACCGGATTCATTACTTATAGCCAACATTACTAAGGTTTTCTATTGTCAAATTTCTATATTCTACAACATACCCATATCAACAAGCTATGACATTTTTTTTAGTTAACATTCCTTTCACTATGTGTTCTTTAGTTTTGATAATCATTCCTGATTCTACACTATTACTATATGAATCATCAAGTGGTAACTTTTTATAATGTCTGTTAAGTTTGTTTGGCTGAATTTTCTTTCTTCATATTAGGGTTATTAAGAGTGGCATGTGATCTTTGTCATATTCATCCATCCCCATGTCTTTGGTATGCATCATAATTATTTAATCTCATGGCATAAGTACCATGACAACTTTTTTGTTCTCTAAATCCCCTACTTTTTTCCCTTGTTAGAATGAATATTTCTACTCAGAGGAAATAATTTCTAACAATAAAGGTTTTTATGCTGGTTAGATATGTGGAAGAATCCCAAAATCCTTTATTCAACATACCATGGAAACAAAGGATTAATTGGGTGTTTCATTAACCTATTCCTCCCATCCCCAATATTTTTACTAGAGTAAAGAAGCATTAGTACTAAATATTGGGTTTTCTTTCTCTTCATCAGTCTCAATGGATACTTCCTAAGTTTTTCCCTTCCCACTTCTAATTCTTAAAATGATGTTAGCTACTACTTTTCCAAATATATGGACAAGACTATAAATATTACCTACTATGGGTCATATAAAATTTTCCAACTCCTTGTGATTTTTATGATTATTGATGCAAGAATAGGGAGAAGAGATATGTCTATTTCTTGAGTTCTTTTGATTTTTTATAATATCTTACACCATTTATATATAAAAACTAGGTATAAATCACTAAAAAAATGACTGGGATGAAATCAAAAGATAAGAACCAAGACAATGTAGAAAATTACACATTGTGTGATCATTTTTTTAAAGGGTGCTAACTCAATGGAAGAGCACCTACTTTACAAGCAAATGGATGGTGGTTAGATTTCATCATGCCCTATTATGACCAAATACACTATTAAATATGACACTAAATATTTGATCAAATATACTACTAGATATGCTACTAAATATATCGCTATATATGTGACTAAATATACTAAATATGTGAAAAAATATACAATTAAATTATGCTACTAAATATGTGACTAACTCAACTATCAACTATACAACTAACTATGTGATTAAATATACTACTAATTATGTGACTAGCAACAAGATTAAATATACTACTAAATCAATTACTAAATATACTAAAAAATATATTACTATATTTAGTACTAAATATACTAGTAAATAAATGATCAAATACATGGACAAAAATTTCTTAGTAGTAAATTTAGTGGTGTTATAAATGACTAGATATTAACTAATATTATTAGGTGACTAAGTTTAGTCACATATATACAAAGTTTAGTGGATTTTTTAGTCACATATTGTTGTTTTTGTAGTAGTGTAAGTAATGAAATAAGAGTATTACATTTTTATATTTAGTCACTATGATGGCCTCTAATATTTTAAAAAATAACGATTCTTTGGTGACCACCATATACCAAACCGATCACAACATTAATGGATTTGATACCAATATGATGTAGAAGGGATTGTGGTTTAGCTAACCATAAAAAAATTTTCTTAACAAGATCTTAATGACCATCCAATAGTCTACTCATTAGTTGCCTTCCTAAGTTATCTAACAAGACAATCCAACAATTCTTGGTAGAGTTACAAAATCTCCAACCAAACAAACCTTGAATCATATTCCTTCCCAAGGCCAACCTTTCCACAAGTGCTTTACTAACTAGGATATAATAAAATTAGAATTTCTCATAGAAAATGAATCTTTTATATATTAATTAGACTTAGCATGTAACCAAAGATACTTTGGTTGTTGTCCATGAAAAAATCCACAATTCAATTTTCTCTAGTAAAGGCTAAAAGAGACATGATAAAATTATCCCTCCTTATGAGGTATTTGAGTTTTTTCTCCTACAAATCTTGAATGATCCACAAAATAAATTGTATATTTAAAAACTCTTTTCAAGATATGAAATAGTATCAAAGAATTTGAATTTAGTTTTTCTCCTAACTTCCTTCACCTAGATTGAGGAAGATTAGGCCTAATTCATAGATTTAGGACCAACTTGCTCTGTAATTTACTATTGAAAACATTTACTAGACCTCTCTATTACTGAGGACAAAATCATATGACCTTGATGGTATAATTTTTATATTTTTTCATTATTGGCCAAAACCTTTGTATTATGTTGTATTACATAAGGAGAAGTGTTATTAGATAATTGTTATTGATATACTTATATTTTGCTCCAACTTCCATTAACTTCTAATATAAATAGATCATTGGATTCTTCATCTTGTATTTACATTCTCACTAGGAATTATTTTTTATTTTTCTATTGATTTTTCATTTTTATAGTATCTAATTTGCTTCTAGTGTTCTCACATCATTTTTTCTTTGTTTCTACACAATCGTCATTTTTTTTTACTCATCTTGAATGAAACCTTTAGGCATAGGGTGAAATCATTTGTTAGAAAAATGATTTGTATTTTGTGGAGTATTCTATTTACAATAACAAGAAATAACACATTCTATTATTTCCATTGTAAAATAAAATTGCATGTTTGGTCTCACACAAACCTTGATCCAATATTTCCTTTTATCCCCCAAGTTTTCAAGATGGGGAGGATACTAAGGGTTAACAATTAAAATAAGGAAATTGATAAAAGTATAGAAAATTTATTTTTTAATTCCAAACAAAAGAATTATTCACTTTTTTTACCTAATAGTAATTACAAGATTCATATAGATGTAAAAATTTAATAAATGTGATCATTACTATATTCAAACATTATATAGATAATAATAATAAATTATATATATAGAGAATTCTAGTATGCATATTAAAGTCACTCTTAAATAAATTTTTAAATAGTTGTTAATGTCTTGTCAGATCTAACATTGAGAACAATTACTGCTTGCTTGTTAATTTAAACCAAGATCTCATAATGACTCATGTCCTCTTAATTAATTTCAAACACTTCAATTATTTTTCTAAATGAATGTACATTCATCACCTTTTCTTTAATTTAACCCCCTCAATTTGATTACAAGATGTTCTTCCACTAAAATAAGCATATCATGCCATCTTAGGGTTTTTTTGGCACAAGGTACTTTTCTCTCTATGTTTCTAGGCTTCCCATTTTATCATCTTTTTAAGCTCCCAATGGGTCTGCTTCACATTTCTTCTTTAACACTTTTATTTTTTCATTTGCATTTGTTGTTGTTTGAATTGGTTTGAAAATGTGTTACAATGTTAAACAATTTTTGAATTTAATTGTGTAAAGAATTGATTTGTTATTAGAATGCAAGAGAGTTAAGGAGTTTAAAAGAACAACTCCTTTATCCAAGGACTAAAATCAATATCAAAAGGTTGCAAACAAATTGTAATATAAAATCATTCACTTTTGTCTTAAAAGCAATAGAAAAAGTTAGTTTATTCAATCATTACTTTGATGTACTTATTTTTCTTCTAGTTTTGATATATTTACATGTAATTACAAGAAGAGCAAGATTTGTTGTTTTTCTTATTTGAGAATTTGATATCTTTTTTTGGCTATAAAGCACTTCCTTTCATGCAAGCATGAATACAAGAACATATAAAAGAAGGGTTTCCTTTCATGTAAAGCCATTCAGACCTACAATTTCACTTTGATCATTCATCTATGAAATCTTTATATTTCTTTCACCAGCATGCAATCTTCTAATGGGAACCATTCTAGATATCATGGTGTGCAATGCCACCAAAAGAATAAAAGTTTACATATGATTTACTATCAAGCGCAAGCACGCACGTGCCTGCACACACACACACACACACACACACACACACACACACACACACACACACACACACACACACACACACACCTATTGGTCCATTTTCTTATACCCCTTGTGTTTTGTGTGATTGAGTACTAGGAATACAAACCTAGTACACTATTAAATCCTACCCCTTTAGTGTGCTTCACAATAAGGGAAATAAAACTTTTTGGGTGAATTAACCCCTCTCTCTTTATATGTAGAATATTTCATGAGTGAGAATTTAGATGCCATCATTATTTTGATTTCCATAAAATATAATACCTCTGTTGGAATTTGAATCAAATTTGCTAATCATACTCTCAGATTGTTGACCCTACATGACCAAACCAAGCAAACAAAACACCTCTTGCAGCTCTATCAAAGATATGTATGCATTTTCATATTTATCAAAAAATTTGAATGCTTCCCTCATATCCTTTGACTCATCTTCTATCTCTTCATCTTAATTAATGAAGATTGACTAATATAATTGCACAAATTGTTCACACTAGACGTACCTACAATTCATGTCTTCAACTTTGGAGAGAGATGGGAACATACATGTGAGATCTTGTTCCAAAATTGGTATTCCAAGTTTGGATAAGAAGCCATTAATTTTTCTAATAGTCACAACTCCATCAATATTCTCATCTATAATTTGATAGAATCTTTTGATCTCATCAAAATTGGCCATTTATTTTATAATAGGTAGACAACAAAAAAAAATGTAGGAAATACTTGTGTAATTTGAAATATTGTAGCTTGTTATATGAATGTATTATAGCATGATAAAAATATTCTTTTTCTAATATTTTAGTTAGTCATTACAATTGTGATAGCTTGATTTTATGGAATGGCATTGGATGAACAACATTCTTGTTGCATGTTCATCTCCATTGTGACAACTAAATACAATAGATATCTATCGCACCCATTACACTAATGTAGAAATTGTGACATAAGCTCCAATAGATGACTATTGAGCTTTGAGCATGTGCATCACTATTGTGATGACATAGTACAATTGTTAGACATCATAATTGCAATGGTTTCCTATCACAATTATGACTATGTGATGATGAACTCTTGGCCTTTCTTTCTACCAAATTGTAGTGAATTTTTCTATCCCAATTATGATAGAAAATATTTTCATCACAATTTTTGACACTAAAAGTCTAATGCCCATCCAATGAGAGCCAATTCTTCATATTTTTGTTAGGGAGATAGGAGGCCATCATAATTTGGGTCCAAATGTATTAGTGTTAGGTCTCATTTTTTCCTTCCTATAACCATAAGACTAATTTTTTCCTCTTTTTTGTAGATCAAATGACATTATCATCATCTTCCATGGCAAAGAAAATGGCACTAAAACCTATTTCTTTAAAATACCGACGAGACCCTAAGAAATCAATATTCTAGGATGGGCACACAGAGATTAGAGATACATAGTTGGGCCACATTAACTAGAATGCCTTCCTAACATTATGCAATATGAAAAGGTAGAGTTAGTAATGATATCCACACTAATTAGGTCTAGGCTAGTTAATGCAACATCACATCCCATTTCAATCCAATCTTCCAAACTGATAATGACACTAGTAAAACACTATGTGATAGTGGAAAAAGTCATAAAGAGTGCCACTAGAGAGATAATCTTGGACCTCTAACCATAAAAGATAGAGAAAGTGTTTCACCTTCCAAGGGAAGGCCAATACCTACAGATATCATACAATGAATTAGAGAGATGGTACAAGGATAATGCAAAAGAAGGGAAGGAACTAGTATAGCTCTCATTCTTGATCAACATGACACATTTATGCCATAAAGTAGGCAAGGTGGATATGAATAGAGGTTAGATGAAAGATGGCATCAAATACTCAATTTTCTTCCTTAGTATAGTTATGGGTCTTCTGACATCGAGTCACTTAGAAATATTAGTCATTCTTTCATTGAAACTAAATGGGCTAACAAGATGCTCATTGATTGGGCCACCATCCTAAGTGATAACTTGGATGAATAGCTAGTCATTGTTAAAACTAATCCTAATTTCTACATGACATCATACATGGTGTAATTTCCAGAGACAAGAACCATTGATTATCCAGACCGATATAGAAATGGAAGCATGCAAGATGCAAATGATTGGCTCTATGTTGTATACCAACATGAACTAGTGAAAAAGAATCTCCCACTCCAGAGTGTGGAATACAAGGTGGTTAATGATGGATTCATCTTTGTCATCATTAGATTCATAGAGTGCAATTATGCAAGAAAAATGTTAGTAGAGATGACAAAAAAAATCATAGAAATAGGTTCCTACTACATTCAATTTAGGAACTTCATATGTCTTTAGGTAGCTAGTACTCTTCTTTTCCCCAAAAGCTATTGAGATACCTTTCAAATAGGCTCATACTCCTAGAGATAGCTCAACAACTCACATCTACTTATGATAGAGTGAGGAAACATCATAAGAAGACATTAGTCTAGCCATTTACAATAGGTGCATTCCAGGTGAAGCAAAACCAAGACATTTCCACCTTTGACTTTGAATGAGATTAGTATCCCTTGGAAAAATACAACTTCCCTCACCCATTCATTGACAACATTAAAATGGTTGAACATCTAGAAGGGAAACAGTTTGTACATGTGAATGTGTTGGAATATTACTAGATGAACACAAAGATGACTATAATGGACCTATATAAGGGACTATTGTAGGATGAGTCTATACCTAGTAAAGTATGTACTAAAAAAAAAAATTCCTATAAAGATCATGGAAAAGGATGTACCAGAAGTTATGGATCCTTTATATAATAGAGATAAAATGTATGATAGGGTTATCATGAATTATAAGATAAGGAAAATAGGAAATGATGACCTAGATCATCAGGACATACACATAATTGAATTGATAAGGGAATGGATCTAGAAGCCACTTTTAATTGATCTAATTCCTTAGGTGATACTACTACAAGCCACAACCAAGCCTATCAAAGGTAAAGGTTCAAAGGTCACAATACCAACCTAGCCCACTCAATCCCTAGTAAGGTGCTAAATAGTACATCAAAACAAGCAAGAAGTTGAGTACTTTGAGATTGATAAGGGAAAGAAAGGAAGAGTGTTCACCCTAGGGAAAAGAGATGGGAAGTTGAGGCCCAAATAGCACTAGATCAATAGGTGAAAGTTGAGCCTCAAACAAATCTAGTAGAATAGTCACAACCAAAAAAGAAATAAATGGATTAAATAGAGAAATAGAGGGTCCCACTATTAAAAAATATAGAGGAAGATGCCTCCCCCTTAGCTCCAAAGAAGATAAGGACTAAAAAAACTATACCTGGTACATGGAGAAGAATATTGAAGAAGAAGAAATAATCCATCCCTATAGATTCAAGAGACCATCCTAGAAGCTGAGAATGAAGAAGAAGGGGAACAAATAGAATATCTCCCCTTTAGACAAAGAGCTCACTCTACTAGAACCACAAAAGAAGAGAGGAGAAAAATCTCTACACAAACACCTCTATCCACTCTAAGAAACCATATCCAAGTATCAACATTAGAAGATGATCAACAAAGATGGAAAGTGAAGTAATTGATGTCTTTGACGAATTAGACTGTCTTTATGCTAGTGGGCACTGAGATGGTGGGTGAAAATACAAGAGATACTCCCACAAGTGAACCATTAGGAGAGGCTTGGAATAAATTGACTCCTCTACCTCAAGGACCTCTAGGAATTCCACCACCACCATCATAGGATAACTATTTTAAAGAAAGTATTAGTAGCTCCACCTCCTTTGGTTATTCAAGAAGGAGAAAAACAAGGAGACATTGAGAAAGGGAAATTTCATTAGCTTAATGCTGATCAGTATCTAAGGATGCAAAAATACCTAAATAAACTCAATAAACTCCTTAAGATACAAAGGCTACATGCTTAACCCATCAAAGAACAGAAGATCCCTCTTGATTCATGATGACTCCATAAATAAGTGGTAAGGGAAAAGGAGCCTGATTTAGGAAAAACCTCTTCAGCCAAGTACATATCACCTATGGGCACAACACTAGCATAGCTAAACAAGGTGGTTATGTTTTGACAAAAGAGCTAGTTGGGGCTGATAGTAGAGGAAGGAAAAAAGGAATTAATTATATTGGTAAAAAAACCTAAGCCACCTACTAGTAATGCAAGAAAACTAGCCTTCATAATAAAGAACCAAGACTAGGACCTTATCGCACATATCACTATTCCTCTTGCTCATGTTGACACTGAGGATCTAATTCCAAATGATTAACAAATCAAGGAGGTTATGTTGGAAAACCCCATGGTGGACACAACCAAAGTAATGATCACCATAGCCATGAAGAGGTGTTTTGATACATAGATCAAGATGAGTCACAACTAATAACATTATGCAAGAAGAATGAGCTACTCAAAGGCTACCTAAATGAAGTAGTGGGATCTCTTCACCTAGAGAATCTAGAGGTCACTCTTAGAATGACACAAGGAAGAAAATAGACATGCCCACGAATGGACTCATTTTTGGAGGCATTTCAACAATGGCATGATAGTTTTGAGGAGATGGGAGTACAAATAATATAGGGAAATTTGAACCTATTGCACCACATCTATTCAAGTGTGGACAAGTTGGTTTCTATAGGGAACAAAGATTTTTGGCTGACAAATGAAGTACATACTTGGGCCAAGGACCTATAGGCATTAAGATCAACAAAGGGTCACAGGTATCAGATACTTATGGAGGTATACACTTTATATGAGCTTGTTATGCTTGATGATTGGATTGAGAAAATATGTAGTCAATAAAGTAGTGGAGGGATTGCATGACTAATTCTAGCGGATTAAAGAAAAAGCACAAGAGTAATTTTTGGAAGAGGAGAGGTACTATAACATCGTTTTCCTTGAGATTTTTGAAGATAATTCTAAGACCAAGAATTTTATAAATACATGGATGTAATATGTACTCCAAGACATTATTTTCATGAAATGATATATGTTATTGATGCTCACATTCTAAGTGTACTAAATCTTGTTGGAGTGTTTTATTTTTGTGATGCATGTTCATGAATAATGATAGAGCCAATGACTTTATTGTATTGTTATGATTGTGCAATCTTTTTGGTCTAGTATTTTCCTTGTGTTAACAAATTTTATTGTTCTGATGAATTGGAGAAAGGATCATATTTTTTCTTGCATAGTATCTTGTTTCACAGGAGTGCACTTTCCATGGCCTTTTTATTTGATGAAATGTGAAAATATCTTTTGGTTTATATTGAGTTCCCATCAATGATTACATCAATGAAGTGGAGGAAGCATTGCTCCTAATCTTATTAGTTTCCTAGCTAATCCTTTTGATAATTTAATTTGCACATGTGTTGTTACCTTGGTCTATGTTCATTAGGAATTTCCCTTTCAAGTTATTTTCTTAAATCTCTTATTAATTTATCTATGTTTTTTACTTTTAAAACACTTGGTTCAAATAAGAATTCATAACGTTGTATCGATAAATTGCATTCATCATAAAACAAAAAATACAAAAAATTATCTCTTTATGGTTACATTTCAAACATCAAAAAAAATTTCCAAGGTTGTTTTGAAACAAAAAAGGCCTCCAAATGAGCATTCACATTTCTCTTCAAATGAGAAAACCTAGTAGGTTGCAAAACCACCCAAAACTTTAGAGTTGGTCCTTGATCAAATTTTCAATAGAGGGATTTGAAAGGATCCTTTTCATTGAATATCATGGAAAATAAAAGGTCAATAGAAGTGGTGCTAGAAGGAGGGCCTAAAACCATTTGGATAAGGAAAAAAAGTGGCTTTTTGAAAATTCTATAGTTTTCAGAGGTTCAAAAAAATCTATATTTCACACTGTAAGAAAGCATTTAGGTGCACAAGTGTGTTGGCATATGGGTGTGATATTTTGAAGAGGTGTGCTTCTCATATGTATGATTTTTGAATAATGACATAAATTGGAAGATCCTAATCCACCATCTCTATTTTAGTGAGATTTACAATCTTTACCTAGTGGATATGAGTTCTTAGAACTTAGTCATTTTTCCAAGCCTCAAACTAATAAAGGATTACCAAAAATTCTAACAATTCCAATCCAAATTTCATCATCTTCGTTAGTTCCACCTCTGAACCTACCTGCACCTATCATTCCACCTAATCCTCAACCAATGACATTTTTTGATAATATTGTAGATTCACCAATCAACCTTGCAAGGTGCACTCAATGAGCTTCCCTATAATCTTGAGAAATTATGCCCAAGGTTCATCTATGATGAAACACAAATAAGTAAGGATCATATCAAGTTGTTCAAAGAAATATGCAATTGGAAATAGATTCAAGAAGAGAATGTAGTCCTCTTTTTCTTCCCATACACATTCAAAGAAGTTTTTGATTAAGTAAAATAGGTTTTATAGGGACCTTGAAACCCAAAAGCTTTTACAATGTATCTAAAATAGAAATATAAAATAAAGTCCAACTATAGTGCATCTACTTATAAAAAGCCAAAACCAAATGATAGGCATGTGCCCAGGAGACAAAAAACTAGCTACCCTAGAAAAAGATGAGACAAAAAGAAAGCACTAACTATTAGTTCTCCCTATCAAGAACCTATAGGGTCTCTGCAAGTTCGTTAGCCTTCTAGTTGTCCATGCCCTCCTAGTCCTAGTACTAAACATCTACCAGATCCCTAGTCTCTTTCAAATCATCCTCAACCTATCCAATGTCCAAGATGGCCTTATCCATCATTTCTCTACCAAAACTAGCACTCATCAGAGATTCACCCAAACTATTAATATTTTCATTTAGGTTGTTCAATGTAGCAATCACCTATTTAGCCAGGTCCTGATGGGAGAACTCCATCCTTTGGACTCTTTGTTCAACCTTGGTGATTTTGTCCTCTTGGTCAGCATTGCATCCCTAGATGTTGTTGTGTTGTTGGCTTCCATCATGGCTTCTCTTCTCTTTGTTGTGCCCCTATTCACTGTTGATTCACTAGTTTCCTTCCTAGCTTCTTTTCCCCTTAAGGTCTTCAATTTCATCGAACGACCATCTCATAGATCAAAAATTGTCTATCATACTATTCTTTGCATTGTTCAAGAGATATAGCCCAAATTCCCTTGTATTATCTGAAATAATGACTAGGGAAGGATCAATGAGTTCATCAAAGTGGGGTTTTCCATCATTTTCTTTCACTAGTTTGAGATTCATCAACTCCTTGACAATCCCCATTTTTACATTTTTCATGTTAAAATTCCTCCAAGACCTCCTCCTATTTTTCATTATCACCTTCCCACTCTCTTCCACTAGAATTTCTATCTTCCCCTCAAGTAAAGAAATAGAAGGGCCAAGGCCTAGAGTCTCTAGAATTTGGTCATTGGTTTCTTCTAGCAGCGAAGCCTCATCTTCTTTCCTTTTTTGGGATTCCCTAACATGTCAGCTAAATCCTCTTCCTCCTTATCACTCTCCCTTCTCTTCTCCTCCTCCTTCTCACTATCCTCCCCCTTCTTCTCTTCCTTTGATTTTGTATCCTCTTCTTCATCATTGTCCTCCTCCTCTTCTTGACGCTCAAACTTGGGCGGATTGAGGGTAAGCCTCTAGGGCTCTTTCTACAAGGAATATAGGTAGAAGGAGTGACATTCCTTTCTTCCTTAGGGTTTTTACCTTTGGAGGAAGTATTATCATCTTCTTCTAATTTTATGCTATGCACTTCCTCTAAGTCCAAACTCCCAATCTCCTCATATGCATAGCCAGTATCACTGAGGGATTTTCCCCTAGTCTAAGTCTTCAGATACTCATAGACTAGGAGGTGTAATCCCTCGTGAAGTGCTATGTTAGCTATATGTTTCCTCTTAAAAACCTCTATACCCTTGCTCATGGAGGTAAAAAGATAAAAAGGAAAAGACATTTTGATTCTATGCCTAAAATGATAAAGTAGAATGAAATGATGTGTTCTAATCCTATCAAATCTAGAGTCCAGAGATATATGTTCAATAATAAGCCTTAAGACATACCTCCAAAGCTTTTTACTTGACTCCATCTCATAATAAATCTCCACCTTAATGAGTTTCTTTCTCTCATCTTCATCCTTCACAAAATCTTTGAAAACATTAGTCAACATTTCGTATCTCTGATGAAGTTAATCCCTTCCAGATGGATCTCCGTAACCTAGGCTATCAATTTTGCATTAATGTGGTGGGCGAGCCCATCGATTTTAACTCTCCCATTTTTTCAAGAATCCACCATAATCTTAGTGATCTCCACATATAAACCATGGAGCTTCTCTAGGAATCATGTAATATTTCCCTTCTCCAGCTTATGCCAAACCTTTGATTTTTTCTTCCAATTCTCTACCTCCCTGATGGCTCCCTCCTACTTCTCTCCCCTACCATGGTTTCCTCTAGTTCAATAAGCCCCCACCTACTCACAGTTCTATTATAGACTTTGGACTCCTTCAAAATGAGAAACTCATTTTTTTTTTGCATTCATCAATTTTAATGGTTGTATACTAGACAACCCATAAAGCATGTCATAGGTACACACTATAATGGTTTGAAAAGAACTTTGCATGATTTTCATTAACTCCAAGTCCGATGTGCAATCTGGCATATCTTACCATTATTAATTTTGGATTATTTTAGTACTTCCCTAGATGTGGTCCAGCATAATTAAATCATTCACTACCACTGGAAAGATTTTGTCAATATGCTACATCATCATCAAATTTTTTCCTACCCCTTCATTTGTAAACTAGTCAGCTACTGAATTGGCCTCCCTATACATGTGGCTGATATAGGTCTTGTTGAATTTACCCAATTCAGAGTTTAACTCCTCGATCACATTTTCTATGGTCCAAGAAGGCAAAAAATGACCATTTAGACAATTTATAATATTTAAAGAGTCCCCCTTCAGCCAGAGGTTCTCGATCATAGAAGCTAGGACCAGTTTAACAATGTGACTAGCCACACTAGCTTCTGTAAAATGATTTGTCTAATGTCCAAGTGGGTAGGAAAAAGCTATAATACCTCCTCCATAATTTTTTTAGATGATACCTCCACTGCTAGTAGGGCCAGGGTTCCCTTTGGCTACCCCCTCAAAATTGGCTTTATACTAATTTTCAGGGGGGAAAAACCACTTGGTCTCTTGTCTTTTCTTGTCCCTATCCTTTTTTCATACTCTATTGTTCCCACCTTCTTCAATGTTTCCTTCCTTTGTGGTGGAATAGTTCTCCTTCATTAATCCTTCAATTTTCTCAACAATAATAGACTTGGGGGATTCCCTATTCTAAAGATTCGATTATTTCATTCTTTCCACATTCCACAACAGAAGTGCATAAGGGACCAAGAAAAAATTAACTGAGTTATCATACCAAAGTGTAAGCTCTTCCATTGGGTAAAGAACTCCTAGATGTTAGCCAAGGGACACCAGCAGATCCCAAGGTCCCTGGTTAGAAGGTTCCAAACCTTGGAGGAATAGGGGTAGTGAATACATAAGTGATTGAGCATCTCCAAATTGTGCTTACATAAGTTGTACCTGTTGGTGATAATTTGACCTCTCTTAGCCAAATTGTCCAAAGCAAGGATTTTTTCTTAGAGAAAAAGCCAAAAGAAGATGTTAATTTTTGGGGTAAGGCTAGGAGTCCAAGCCTTAGCCCAGATGGGTTTGCCCATTGTATCCCACAATGAGAAATACCCAAAGGTGCTAGAGTATTGAACATTTGAGTTGTTTCCCCAAATGACTTCATCCCTCTTTTTATTAATGACTATATCATTCAGGCTAATTAACAAAGAATTCAAGTCTGAGGATATCATAGATAGTTCTTGCCATCCATGACCAGTTCTATAATCACTAACTTTCAAACCATATCTTCTTATGCATAGTTTTTCCCATCTTCCATAACTAGGGTGATGAATAAGAGGTCCCTAGCTTGTCCAATTGTCTTGCCAAAATAATATATTTTCACCTTTGCCAACTTTCCATTTAGCCTTAGACTTAGCCAAGAATTTTTCCTTTAGGATCCCATTCCATATGTAAGATCCTTGAGGAATCATAGTCTCATGAAGCAAGAAGCTGAGAGACTACCTTCACAGGTATTTCTCAATCATGATTTCCCTCCATTCTCTGATGCTCTGAAAAATGTGTCAAATCTATTTGGCTAATAGGGCATTATTGAGGTGTCTGATTTTTTTGATACTAAGACCCCCATAGAATTTTGGGAGGAAAACATGGTCCCAAGCAACTAGATGATATCTCTTGCACTCTCCAACCCCTATCCAAAGGAAGTACCTCTGAATCTTCTCCATTTTGTTAGCATGCTTAGCTACTATCCCAAAGAGACTTAAGGGATAAGTGGGAAGATTTTGGAATATATATTTCACCAAAGTGTATTTTCCTACCTAGTTGAGGGTAGCACCTTTCTAGCTAGCTAATTTCTTGTTGAATCTATCAATGATGTTATTCCAAAAGAGTCTAGCTGTTTGGACCCCAAAGGCATACCAAGATAACTTGCTAGAAGGGTCCCAATACCATTTCCTATGATTCAAGCAATTTTCCTCTATCTCTTCAATAGAGTGTTGATGAAGAAGACCGAACTCTTATCCCAGTTTATAGCCTAGCTAGAACCCCTAGTGTAAGTATTTAGCAAACACTTAAACACTTTGGCCTCCTAGACTGAAGCATCTCTCCCTAGAATAGTATCATAAAAAAATTGTTAGTGAGTTAAAGAAGAATGACTAGAAGAAGGCTTGAGACCTTGCAGACTTTGGTCCTATCTTTTTCTCAAAATTAGCCTTCCCAAACATTCAACCAAAATGATGAAGAGAACAAGGGATAGGGGATCACCTTATCTCAACCTTCTCGAAGGGAAAAATAAATTTGAGGGGGAACCATTAACCAAAATAGACAAAGAGGGGGAAGAGAGAAGCTAATGGATAAGTTTACAAACCTCGACATCAAATCCAAAACCATGGATGACAACCATCAAGAAATTCCAGTCCACCCTATCATAAGCTTTAGACATATCCAACTTGAGTAGAAAACCTTCCTTCTTACCAGCTTCAATAGAGTGAATCACCTCATGCACCATGATAATAGAGTCTACAATCTATCTCCCTAGGAAAAAACTAGTTTGTAGTGGGGAGATAATTAGATGAAGAACACTGAGGATCCTAGTGGTTAAGACTTTAGATATGATTTTGTAGGAGTTGCAAAGGCTAATGGGCCTGAACTTGTCCATCGAATCTGTCCCTAGTATTTTTGGTATGAGAACCAAAAAAGTGACATTGAGTTCTTTCAAAAGGTTTTTGGCCCTAAAGAATTCTTACACAAAATTCATAATGTCCCCTTTGACCACCTCACAATAGACCTAGAAAAAGAAAATTGGGAAACCATCTAGGCTAGGGGCCTTGTCACCCAGAAGGGAATTGAGAGCTTGAAAATTTTCATTCAGGGATGGGATAGCTTTCAACATAGAGCTATAGTGGGCTTGCAATAGAGAGGGAATGGTAGATAAGATGTCCTCTTGATCAAGCACCAAGAGAGAAGGATCCTTGGTGAGAAGAGAATAGAAAAACTACATCCCTTCATCTGCAATCTCATCATCCTTAGATAAAAAAGTCTATCCTTTCTTGATGCTTGAGATCCTATTATTGGCACAATGTTTAAGGGTAGATAAATGGAAGAACCTGGTGTTCTGGTCCCCTTCTTGAAGCTAATTAACTCTTGATCTTTGTTTCCAAAAATGTTCTTCCCTAGAGATGATGTTATGGAGGTTAGAGAGAATAGACCTTTGCTCCAACCAATTCTGGTCATTATATCCTTCTTGTTGAATGTCTTCTTGAACTATATGGAGTTGATCAGTCTTCTCATCCTTTTCCTAAAATAAATGGCCAAAGTCTGATTTGTTCTAGACTTTAATGTTTATTTTCACATTCTTCAATTTTTGGCCTACCCTAAACATAGTTGTACCTTCCACCTTAATGTTCCACCATGAAGAAATCTCAGTTTACAAAACCAGGTGGTAAATCCACATTTTCTTGAACCGAAAAGAAAAAGTTCATTTGATCAATAAAGGGCAAATAGAGAGCGATATGGTAGAATGGTTCGAACCCACCCTAGGGAGAAGGGAGAGTTTACAAGAATGGGTTTGCAAAAAAATAGGAAAAATAAGGGCTCTGTCAAGATGGACTTGGATGCATTCCCCTCCAACTCTCCTATTAGACCAAGTGAATCTACCTCCCAGGAGATCAACATCCATAAAAGCCAAATTGTTAATGAAATTTGAAAGGTCTAACTTACTTTCCTGATCTAGGACAAGCCCTTGATATTTGTCAACATCACAAAGGGGGGAATTGAAATCCCCCATTATGATCCCTTTGTTTCTGTTATTAATGCTAATAACCTCTAGAATCTTATCCCAAAAGACCTTTCTCTCCCTTTTAGAATTGGGAGCATATAGATTTAGAATAAACCAAGAATCATCACTATGAATATGGGACACCTTGCATAGGGGGGCATTACCTACATTATAGATGGTATAAAAATGATAAGCCTTGTTTTTATAGAGCATCAATACCCCTCCTATAGCTTCCTCCAAATCTGTGGCCTCGCTACTCATGCTTTTGTTGAAACAGAGCTTGCCTACCACATCTTTTCTCATCTTGGTTTCTTGAATCAATAAAAAACCTGTTCTTTGACCTCTGATCATATTCCTATCTCCTATTTATGAGCCCCATTTAGGCCCCTTATATTCCAAGATATGATCTTCATTTCTTACTTCTAGAGTATTCCTTGATGGTTCTCTGGCTCCCATTTGCCAAATTTTTTTTGGTCTCTTCTCGCAATAATTGATTCAACTTTTACCTCCCTAGAGTCTTAGGTATTACCGTGACATCAGCCTTAACCCTTCTTTTGGTTTTTGCTATTGATAGAGGAGGGTGGTAACAATTTTCATTCTTCTTCTTTCTAACCAAACTGTAACCATTTTTATTGTCTTGAGAGTAGCTGTCAATCCAATCTTCCTATTGTGAGATCTAATTTGGGGAAGAATTATTAATAATTTCTAAGATTTTTGTCCCTAGACCTTTGGATGCTATAAAATTCATCAGAGGAGCAACAAGTCTTCCCTCCTAACCAAACCATCATCGATGAATCCATCACAATGATTGTGATCCTTCATCATCAGGAGATTAGCATCACCACTATTTGGGGGTCCTGACTTAGAGACCCTTGTAATCTCTAACCAAGGGGTCCCCTACCTTCCTTCATGTTTATCTTTATTAACCAACACATTGACTCCTACCAAAGCTATGGCATCAATAGTTGGGCACTCAACAACAAGCTCCTTTGATACTATATCACTACTCTAGACTCCATCCAACTTTTTTGAGATAGGGTGGGTAGGACCATTACCTTCACCTTGAACTCCATCCTGCCTAATAGCATTCTTCTTAACCTCCTTGCCCTTCTGGTTCTCAATTTTCTTAATAGGTTTTCATTTTCAAATCAATTTCTTTTTCCTCTTGACAGAAGTGCTAGTGCCCTTGGATTTCTTCTTTACTTTGGTAGAGGTAATAGGATCCTTACTTTTCTACTTCACATCCCTAGGGCATTGATTTGCCTTGTGACTGGACTTTAGACAAAGGAAATAGGAAAAAGGCACTATTTCATAGATTAGTTTTTGAACACGCACTCAAAGTTTGGAGTTAAACACCATAGTTTCTAGCATGTGTGTGCCTTCCTTTACCCCTATGCAGATGCCTACATAGTTGAGATGTCTTTTAGAGGCTCTGATCAAATCAATAAGAAAAACTTCTCCAAAAGACCTAGCTAACCCTACAAAAACATCTTCATTCTCAAATTTTAATGGCATCTTGGGCAGTCTAACCCATGCATGGGCTTGAACAAAGAATGAGTCATTTAGGTTCAACTTAGATGACCACTTCTTGAGAACTAGAGGGGGATGACCAATAGCCCACTATCCTTCACAAATAATGTTAGAAAGGTCTTCCATGCATGTGAATTCAAATGACAAAAAACCCTTGGCCATGGTCATGATTGATACCTAGCCTTTAAGAGCCCATTTCTTCTTAATGAAAGTCCTAACATCATCTATGTTTGGTCTAGGCCACAGAAATTTGCCAATCAAGATAGAAGCCATGGATTGAATGCTATGATCCATGATTTCATCTAGATAGCAATGGCACAAGTACCTTTCCCTATCTCAGGGAGAATCTTAACAGGTAGGAAAGATGACTTACTTGAGGGCTTGACCCCAAAATGAGACGACCATTAAGTGGATCATTGCTGACCCACTCTAGGAACCAAAGGAATCTTGGCCAATTCCTTGGGGGGAGCATCTGGGTCCCCATTAGCATTCTCTAACTAATCCCCTATACCAAAAGATCTCTGACTGTCCCCCATCTATGACCCATGTTCTAGACTAGGGTTCCAATTATGACATTCTAGAGGAATCTTGCCCTTTTCTAAATTCAAATTTTAAAACCCTCCCCTTACTTCACTCACACTCACCATACACATTGGGAAAAGTTGTATTCAACTAGTATGTGAATACTCCACCAGGATTATCCATAATTGAACTACCTTTGAAAAATTATTCTCAAATAACTTTAAAACATTTGTTAACCAATTTGTAATATGTTAACAATTCATATCAATCAAAAGGAATCCAATGGAGACCATTTCACATTTTAATCATTTCTTTCATAAGGCATTCCACAAGTTGGAGACAACCTATGCCATACTAGTTGAAGTTGCAATCTAGATTTATATTAATGTTATGGACCAACAGATTGTTATCTTCTTAAGAAGATTGCCTATTGCAAACATTGACACATTGTAGAAAGTATTCAAAGAAGAAATTACATTTACTAAACAAGGCAATCCTAATGGAGGAGGATTGATGGTTCCATCTCAAGCTAGTACAACAATACTAACATATCATATTGAAGCCCAAGTAATGCTTTTTTAATTCATTCTAATGACTCCAATTCCACTACAACATGCATTAGTTGTGTCATTTTAGGCCATAACTTACCCAACATATGGAGCTAAAAAAGCTACTTTCTTTGAGAAAAAGGCACCAACATCCACTAAAGAAGAAAATAAGGTTACAACTATCAACCCCCTATTTAATTCAATAATAATACTATTTAATAAAAATGATCCCACTATGTAGTTCAATACTATGCTATTAGAATCTTATGATTCTCCACTGAACCTTGAAATGGAGGAACAAGTCAATGAATAATTTACCTTCCCATTCAGTCAAGAAATAGATCCTCAACTAGAAGAGATAATTTCTTTTCAGAATGACAATATAAATACCTATAATTTGTTGAATCAAAGGGAACCCACGACTAATGGAGTTTGTCCCACATTGAAACCAACACCTCCAAATTCAATGGATACTAACAATCTAGTGCCTACATGGCACCCTGTGTTGGACAACAAAATCAGAACAAAGGAAACATTACTAGAATACTAAAGAATCTTGCCTAGTCAACTAAAAAGTATAGTATAGTTGAAGATCTAAAAAGGATGAAGGCTAATATATCCTTTTTATATATATTACAAAGTTTTCCTAATGAGAGGGAAGCATTCCTAAAGAATCTAGATCATGCAAAGATAGTATAACAAAATTTCAACACATCCAAGGCTATGAAAACCATGTATAAAAATAAGGTGGAAGTACCTCCATTCTTGCTCAATCTTAGAATTTTTACAAGAAACCTTCACAATTGTCTCATAGGTTCAAGAGCTTCTTGTAATATCATGCCACTTTTTATAGCTCAAAGTTTAGGAGTCACTCCATAACTGACCAATCGAATTGTGATTCCATTTGATAAAATGGAAGTAAAAGTTATTGGGGTGTGGAAATATGTTTGAATATAGTTGACTACATACCTTAGAATTCAAGATATCATAGACATAGATGTGGTATAAATTCTGAAAACATATGGAATGCTACTAAGTAGGGAATGGACAATGTGCCTATGAGGATGGTTATCAATTTATTTTATCAAACTATGGCTACCTTGGAAATGATTGAATATAAAAATCAAGATAGTTTTTAAGCCAAAATTGAAGAAAATCATCACAAAATACAATGCCCCAAATGAGGTAGCATTTCTTCAATCAAACTTATGTTCCTACAAGGTGATAGGCCTTGACATAACTTGAGCCAAGAAACTAGACAATTTGAATTGAGAATCCATGAACCCTATCCCAAGAAAATAGGTTCTAACTTAGTTCATAGACATCATCATTGAAAATTTCAATTCTTAGGCAAAGAAGTGGACCTAAATGTTTTTCTCCTTCCAGGATTTTCTAGGTTGCACAAAGAAAGTCATTTAGAGTTTGAGTGGTCACATTTCCAAGAAGTGATTTCTTGGGTATTAACTTAGATAATTCACTTTAAAAATGGTCAAACTCCAAGTGATATCAAAAATGAAAAAGAAGATCTTAATGCTTCATATAGTGACACCTCTTCAGATGGTGGGGTTTTTTCTTTTCCTCCATTAGCAATGTTTAAAGTCCTAAGGAGAAGATTCTTTGTAAAATGCCAAGCTTTGACCTTAGTAGTTGTTCATCCCAAACCACAAAATAATAAAATCATAGAATTGATTAGGGGAATTCACGATCATAAAAAGAAATGGAAAACTCTCATATCAAAGGTAAGAAATATTAACTCACCAGGTCAAGCATATGAAAGATTTCAATGGGTCCCAAAAAAGTAGTCCTTCAAAGTTCAACTGAAAGAAAAGGTTTGAACAAATAAACACAAGTCTAGAAAGCCAAAAGGAGAACCAATATGGACACTTAGATTTGATGGCTCTAAATGAAAATTAGGAGCTGGTATGGGTATTGAACTAATTAATCCCAAAGGTATGTAATTTTATATTGCATATCATTTATAGTTTAGATGTACTAACAATATTGTAGAATATGAAACCTCAATTTGGGGACTTCTCTTCTCATTAAAGAAAGATTTCAAAGCTCTCATAATAGAAGGAGGATCTCAATTGGTGATTAGAAAGGCTATATCAATCTAGTCTTGCAATGATGGAAGACTACTTACATACCAAAAGAGAGTTTAGGACTCGATGGAAGAATTTGAGGCCATGAACATAAGGCCCATTCTGAGAAGGAGAAACATGGTAGTTGATGCCCTTGTGCTTTTAGCCAATGTATTATATCACATTGAAAGAGAAAAATAAAAATATTTTTAATTGAATTGGTTGTTGCCCCATCTATCTTGGACAACATTACTAACTTTCAATTCTTCCAAGACGACCAATATATTCTTGAGTTCATTATGTGCAATGATCTTTTCAAAGGACAAGAGATTTATGATACCCCTAGTGATAAACCTAAGGATGGTGAACTAGAAGAGGAAGATGGTATTATAAATTTGAAAACCAATAATATTCTTAAGGGGATGGTAGAGTTTGAACATATCTTTGATCATGATGAATAAGCATGTAGTAAAATAACTATTGAAGAAAAGGGGAATAAAGAATGTGATTCATATAATCTAGACATAGAGGAAAACTCTAAATTGGTGAAAATTTGAAAGGCATATAATCCTCAAGAATGAGTAAGTATGCTTCAATTTGTTATAGAATACAAATATTTCATAGCATGGAGAAATGAATAAATTAAGATGTATGGTCCTGAAATAATCACTCATGAAATTTCATTGAATTGTGAAGCCAAACCATTTCATCAAAGATAGGTTATAGACCACATTTATAAAAAAATGGGGAACCTTTTTATAGAAAAGAATGCCCTTTGGATAAATTAACACAAGAGTCATATTCCAAAGAGCAATGGATTAAGCATTCAAGGGGTTGATCAATAAATATATAGTTATTTATATGGATGACCTAACTGTCTTTTAAAAAGATTGGAGTACTCAAATTTCTAATTTGAGACAAGTTTTCAAAAGATGCAAGAGATATGGAATATCTCTTAATCCTAAGAAGTTTTCATTTGGGGTTACCAAAGGAAATTTTTTGGGTCACATTATTCCTAAATTTGGGATATCTATTGATCTTTTGAGGATAGAAGAAATTCTAAAATTGTCACCTCCCCATTGTCGCAAAGAACTTAAGCCTTTCTTTAGGAAGATAAATTTTGTATGTAAGTTTATGTTAGTGAACAGATTGTCCTTCGAGAAAATGCACACAAATATGACCTTGAATGCCCAAATAAAAGGACAAATTAGCACCAAAAATTGGATAGGTTATTATGGAATTGATAACCTTCCTCTGAATTTTATTGGGTACAGCTCCCCATATGAAATATTCAATGAATTGTTTGTGAATTCTTTTAACTAGAAAGCATAAAAGGATACCAAACATCTACCCATATATACAGCGTAGATGCGAGAAAAACTAAACAACTACAAAAAATTAAATGGTAAATGACACAAAGTCCATTCACCTTGACATGCTACAAAAGATGGAATCAAGAAACACATTATCCATCTTCTTGAGAAAGTGAAGAAATGAAATATGGAGATATAACAACATATTTTAGAGAAAACCAAAGTGACACAAAGATCACAACTAGTGGAAAGTAGATTGCTCAAAGTCAAAGTTTTGACAAACAATTAACTCTCAAGTCTCCCTCCTCTGAAAGCATAAAATGCATTACTATTAAAATAACCATTAATAAAATCTTGAGGTCTTCTTTGCATTTCAAAATAAAAGACAACTCTCTTACTCCTGACATAGAGTTCAAAAAGAAAGAAAAAAAAACTCATCTCTGCTCCTCATGACCCTCACAAGAAAATGGCCTAATCCTGGAAATAATCTGGAAATGTTTTCCCCTTTCCTAAAGCACAAAGTCTATAGTCTCAGAGAGAAAAATCTATGTAACCCCCTGGCTCAATTCTTATGTTCTACAACATCAAAGTCTCCAGCACCGAAAGAAGTGGAACCACTGTTGTCTTCGATGTTGGCATATTTAACTTATTCTTTCTTGTGGCTTTTCAGTTTCCTAATTGAATCTTGAAATTGGCTCTCTTCACCTTCCTTGATAGATTTTGTTTTATTTTTATGAAATTTAGCTTTTAAAGGTTTTTCACTAAATCAAATGTCATTTTAGAATATTTGGACAAGTGGCAAATGAATAAATTAGTTCAAAATAATAATAAAAATCAACTGCTAGGTGGATTTTTTTTGACAGTCAAATGGGTCTCGGTGTGGGGGAAATAATTAATTATTCCATTGTTAGATTTCCTTCATTTTTGGATATGTTGGAGAGTTCCTAATTCCGCATAACTTGATTGAAGCAATTGAGAAAATTATGTCTGAGTAAAAAGTTATTGAAGACTAAGTGGAGGTATATAAAGCTGCCAGAATAATTGAACCCATTAAACTTGTTTGAACCATTCGAACTCATTTGAACCTACGAGATGAACTCTTCTAAACTTGTGATTGCACCATTATATCTTCTTCACTTTCGAATATGCTGGTGCTAGACTAGTCATTTATGTTCTCACCAGACTGATTTGTGAAATTATGCCTCGGTGAAAAGTTACGAGTCGTTGTTTATTGGTATACAAAACTGTGATTTTGAACTATCATGCCATCGAACTTGACATTTGAACTTGATCTCTGAATCACTTTGGACCACTTTCAACTTCTAAACCAGGCCACTGAATCATACATGTGAACCTCTCAAAATAGATCATCAAACTTGCATGAGCACATTGAACTATTTTGAACCGCTTTGAACTGCTCTGAAATTTAGTATGAAGTGGTTCAAAAAATCTGTACTTGAAGTTTGAACTGTTGAACCTTTGACTCATTTGAAGATTCACTATGATGTTATTTCATTCTTTGGCTGAGGAACATCTTCACACTATGACGTCTAAATTTCTGCTTTGACCATGATTCATGGGCTAGAGCTAAGCTTTGAACCTTCCTGGATTAACACTTCTACATTTTGAACCCAGAATCTGAACTTCGCTTGCATTGAACCTACAACATGAGTCAATTGAACTATTGAACTACTTTCAACTACTTTCAACTTTAGTTCAAAGTGGTTCAAAGAGGTTCAACCTCTAAAGCTGAAAGTTTAAAAACTGTGACCATATCGGGTACTAATAAGGGCTCTAACTGTGGGACTGATTTTGATACCAAAATTAGAGAACTCCAACAATCTCTAGGAAAAGAATAGTGCCTTATACATTGGGCAAATAGAATCATCAAGAGAAGAAGGCTGGGAGCTACCTGTAGAGAGGGTGGATGGGAGCAGGGAAAAACCACCAAACAAAACCAACAACCAACACCTAAACTACCAATAGGCATGAGGCTTTCACATTATTCAACTAGACTTCGCACAACAAAAACTTATTTACAATATTTACAAAGGTAGGAAGAAAACCTACCATAAATATCAAAAGAAGAATCAAGTGAAACCATTTATTGGCTGAGAGAAATAGGAACCTTTTCGAATCAACAAAGTGTACCTCAATGGAACAACTCCAAACCATTGCTCAATGATGATTCCTTCAATTCCAAACTTTAGACTGACAACATGCATGCATATGTTGATCCAACATTCTTTTCCAAAAAGCCATAACTCATCATAATATTTAGCTCCACTTAAGAATTGATCCTTCACATTGTCAGTGTTAGACTCCACTTCAAACTAAAAAATATGAAATGAAAAAGCCTCAGCAAAAGATGATGTATACCCCTCAGAAATATTGTCATGTAGATTCAACTCCTATGCATGGTAATGATCAGTTTGTAGCCATGATGATGCCTCCTTTATGATAGGATCAAACCTTAGATGGATTTCTTTTTCATTTCTTTTAAGGAACCAGCTGTGATCAAATATACCATAAATTCCATCCCCTTCTCTTCTCAGAATGTCATCACACTTTCCAGCATTTCTTCCACAATCCCAATCGGTAACACTATGCATAGATGGATGAAGAGGAAAACTATCAAGAGATGCTTCATTCTGAAACTGATATAAATAGGTGCTTGAGATATTATTGAAGAAGTCTCCCGAGTTGAGTGATGACAAAAATGTGTTTATGACTTCCTCTCCTTCATTAAGAATTGCATTCTGAAGCATATCCGTTGATTCACTATTTGACCGATGATCAGCTTCATATTTCTTTGTCTCAACTAGGAATTCAATAGGGGTGTCTCTATCTAGAGGCATCTTTGTCACATCTCCAAGAAGAATCGAGTCACCATCAGAAGGACTTGTTTGAGAGACATCTTCAGGCTGAAAACATAGCAAAAATTCAGCAACAACCCTTTCTTGTTGATCAAATGATATTTCTTTCCATGCTTCAGCTAGATAGTTTACAGGCTAAGTACTAATTTCAGCATTTTCAGAATGAAAAAGAAACTCTTCTTCATGCATTTTCACCTTGTCATAGTTGCAGATTTCATCATCATATTCAGACAATCTTTGCACATGCTGATTATTAGTTTGCAAGCATAAGGAATCATCTTCTTTCTTCATAGAAATAAGAAGTTTAGTCTCAGGCTGCATACTATCCTAAATCTTTTCATCAAGATGGTTTTCCAAAGAAAAATGATCAACATCAAAACTGAAAGATTGAAAATCTAAAGGCAAGTTGTCAACTTTCTCATCAATAGGAACTTCTGAAATAGGGTGATTATCAACATAGTTAAAACTTAAACTCTTAGGATGTGGAGAAAAATATTTGAATACATCTCCATTTAAAGCAGCATCATCTATCGGGTTTTCTATTGCAACATATTTAGGATGAAAAGATTCAAGTAAAGACTCTTTCTCTACATTCTCCTTCAAAGGATTAATACCCTCACAATCTTTTGTGGTATTTAAAGATTCATTTTTAGACAAGGCACCCAAAGAAAGTATCTCAATAGAATCTTCAAGAAAAGAACAATCACCATGACTTTCTAATGTACAATTTTTTTCATGAGATGAGAAAAGATTTCATCATTATGGCTTACCTTTACTCCATTATTGGCACGAATAATCTCATCCACTGAAGCTAGATCAACCAAAGGTTGGAGTATTTCTGGCAGTACTTCTTGGTCACTCATGACAAATAGATTTAGAAACCTGGGTGAAACTATGATAATGTGAGGTTTATCATCATTATCTTCCCTCAAATGTTCCTTCAACCAAACTACTTCATCTTCAAGATTTTTCAACTCTTTGTATTCCATTTCAGTTGTCTCTTCTTTTTCACATGCATCTCCTTCTTCTTCTAAATATTGCATCTTGGGTCTTTTCTTGATGAGGATAGCACAATAGAAAGATTTTAACTAGCCCACTTGTTTTACAAGTTCTTCGGTAACCTCTTTGATAGGATTTTTTTGAAATGGTGGGATGAAGATAAATATATCTGATGCATCTTCTTGTTTTGTTGGAATCCAATCCTTCAAGATCTCTTGATATGTAAGGAAGATTTTTCGGCATTCTTCCTCAATAGAGCTGCCAATCTCCATCTTTGGGGAGGTACCTTCAAATTTTTGGAAAAAGAAAACACTAAAACTGTGATTCTTTCCCCAGTAGAGTCACCAAAAATCTGTTAGTGAATAGATTGTCCTTCGAGAAAATGTACGCAAATCTGACCCCAAATGCCCAAATAAAAGGACAAACTAGCACCAATAGTTGGATAGGTTATTATGGAATTGATAACCTTCCTCTAAATTTTATTGGGTACAACTCCCCATATGAAATATTCAATGAATTTTTTGTGAATACTTTTAACCAGAAAGCATAAAAGGATACCAAACATCTACCCATAAATACAGCATAGATGCGAGAAAAACTAAACAACTACAAGAAATTAAATGGTAAATGACACAAAGTCCATTCACCTTGACGTGCTACAAAAGACGAAATCAAGAAACACATTATCCATCTTCTTGAGAAAGTGTAGAAATGAAGATATGGAGATATAACAGCATATTTCAGAGAAAACCAAAGTGACACAAAGATCACAATTAGTGGAAAGTAGATTGCTAAAACTCAAATTTTTGACAAAAAATTAACTCTCAAGTCTCCCTCCTCTAAAAGCATAAAATGTATCACTATTACAATCACCATTAATAAAATCTTGAGGTCTTCTTTGCATTTCAAAATAAAACACAACTCTCTTACTCCTAACACATAGTTCAGAAAGAAAGAAAGAAAAACTTGTCTCTGCTCCTCATGACCCTCACAAGAAAATGGGCTAATGATAGAAATAATTTGGAAAATATTTCCCCTTTACTAAAGCACAAAGTCTACAGTCTCGAAGAGAAAAATCTATGTAATCCCCTGGCTCAATTCTTTTGTTCTGCAACATCAAAGTCTCTAGCACCGAAAGAAGTGGAACCCCTGTTGTCTTTGACGTTGGCATATTTAACCTGTTCTTTCTTGTGGCTTTTCAATTTCCTAACTAAATCTTTAAATTGGATCTCTTCACCTTCCTTGATAGATTTTGTTTTATTTTATGACATTTAGCTTTTAAAGGTTTTTCACTAAATCAAATGTCATTTTAGCATATTTGGGCAAGTGGCAAATGATAAATCAATCCAAAATAATAATAAAAATCAACTGTTGGGCAGATTTGTTTTGATAGTCAAATGGGTCTCAATGTGGGGGCAATAACTAATTATTCCATAATTAGATTTCCTTCATTTTTGGATATTTTTGAGAGATCCTAATTCCGCATAACTTGACCAAAGTGATTGAGAAAATTATGTCTGAGTAAAAATTTATTGAAGACTGAGTGGAGGTATATACAACTACCAGAATAATTAAACCTGTTGAACTTGTTTGGACCATTCGAACTCATTTGAACTTGCGGGATGAACTCTTCTGAACTTGTGATTGCACTATTAGATCTTCTTCACTTTCAAATATGTTGGTTCTAGACTAGTCATTTATGTTCTCACCAAAACGATTTGTGAAATTATGCCTGGGTGAAAAGTTACAAGTCATTGTTTATCGGTATACGAAACTGTGATTTTGAATTGTCATGCCATCGAACCTATTGAACCATTGAACTTGACATTTGAACTTGATCTCTGAATCACTTTGGACCACTTTGAACTTCTAAACCAAGCTACTAAATCATACATGTGAACCTCTCAGAATAGATCATCAAACCTGCATGAGCACATTGAACTATTTTGAACTGCTTTGAACTACTTTGAACTTTAGTTTGAAATGATTCAAAAACTTTGTACTTGAAGTTTGAATTGTTGAACCTTTGAAACATCAAACTCACTGAACCTTTGACTCACTTGAAGATTCACTATGATGTTATTTCATTCTTTGGCTAAGGAATATCTTCACACTATGATGTCTAAATTTTTTCTTTGACCATGAATCATTGGTTGGAGCTAAGCTTTGAACCTTCCTGGATTAACACTTCTACATTTTGAACCCAGAATCTGAACTTCGCTTGCATTGAACTTGCAACATGAGTCAATTGAACTATCAAACTACTTTGAACTACTTCAAACTTCAGTTTGAAGTGGTTCAACCTCTGAAACTAAAAGTTTTAAAACTATGACCATATCAGGTACTAACAGTTTATTAGTGTGTTTTCTAAGAAAGTATGCCCCCTTAATGACTTGTTGAAAAAGTGAGTGAAGAAAGAATGGGTTCCTTAAATCAAGAAATCTTTCAAATATATCAAGGTAGCTATCTTGATGGCTCTAGTACTTATATGTCTAGATTATGATTTGTCTTTCAAAATTTATTCATTTTCTTCATAACACTCATTTGTAAGGATTTTCACTCAAAAGAAAGAAAAATAAGATGAGAGACTTATCACATTCATGAGTTGTCAACTAAAGAATGTTTGGAAATGAAATATTCCAATCTTGACAATCTTTTGCCCTGATAAAGGTAATCAAGAAATTTTGTCATTACATACTCAAGAGTAAGGTATATGCTATTGTGTCAAATCCTTAAGTTAAATCATTGATATAGAACAAATTAGGAAAAATAAGATGGAAATGGATAGCTACATTACAAGAGTTTGATTTGGAAATTCAACCAAGGACACTGGTGAGAGGACATGGGTTGACCAAGATGATAGCTGATAATGAGATTAATATTGATAATGAGATGAAATTTGATGATGACACCAAGGCTAAAAATGAATAAAGGATCATATTATCTCAAGTGGACATTGATGAAGGAATAATCACAAATGTTTGGTATCAAAATATTGTGTACTACCTCTTATAGTATCAATATCCTAACTAGATGAATAGCTCCCAATGTAGAGGAATCAAGATGAAATATTAATCCTATATGCTTCAGGATAGGAAACTTTATAAAGAAAATATGAGGGAATTTATTTAAAGTTTTTGGGACATAAAGAAGAAAAAGATGTATTGTAAAAATATCATGATAAGTATGGCACAACACTATAAGGAAACTTGCAAGAAATAATATAATTGTTTCCACATAACTCATAATAGATCTGAAATAAACATGCAATTGAAATCCACATGCAAGAGAATAGACAACATACTCACAAAATGTGACACAAGATATACCCTGGGAAACCCTTATTTAGGGAAAAAACCCAGCCTCCAAAAGCATCCATCACTATGTATTATTCAGCAAAATATCACCATTGCAATACAACTATGGAAGCCTTCAAAGCCATAGCCATAACCGAGAAAACTATGTGAACAAGCATGAATCCACACATCCCATGCCATGCTTCCAACCTTCACAAACCTTCCCTTGGCTAACCTATCAAGCCTTGTCCTTCTCAACTCTTGCCTTTTGTCTTCTCCTTTCTAACTTACACAACAACTACCCTTGTGGTTGCTTATATAGTAGCAAGTCACACAAAAGCACCAAGTGGTATTACATAAATCATGTGCTACCTAACCCACTAACCCCACATTTAATATTGTACATTTAATTCTTTCCCCCAATATTAAATAATTACATGAAATATGATTACAATGTTACAATATAACTCATCAAGTATATCCCATGGAAATCTTTACATGTTGCATGTCCATCTAGATACAACATTACATAAGAAAATAAAATAATATAATATAACAATATTAGGCAATGTATGCAATACCCATTATCTCAACAATCTCCCACTTGTTGTATACATCACATAGGGTCAATCCATAGCCACATAAATGAACAAGGGAACAATCCCTCCCAGTACATCCACCATCATGGATTAAAGTACATTGTGTTCTCCATCCTAGTACGTACAACAAAATCAATATATCCATCCAGCATCTCAAACATGAATAGTCTCATCTCCTATTAAGCCACTGCCACTGAACATACATAGAAACCATCCAAAGAGAAAGCCACCCAACTTGTCACATTAGAAGATCATAAAATCATGTACCAACTAAAATTCTAAGAACAAGAACTTGATCCAAAGGCAATCACATGTATATGTAGTTGTCAAAAATATCCATAGCTAAAATAGCACCCACATCAAGTGCCAAACCCATCAAACTATACATACCTCTGAAGGTATACCAAGTGAATCTCACATCATCAACATATCCAATATGTAACCTACAATCACAAGCCTCAACAACAATACCTACCACATATATACCAAGAAGCTCCTACTACAAAAGATAATGTCAAATCTATAACCAATCCACTCACAACATCTCAAAGAAATGAATCCATGTAGTCTAAAGGACATCCCTGACACATAACCTACAAGAACAACTCTCATAAAACCCTTCAAGAGTCTCCCAAGCTCTCCATAACCAATAGAGGAAAGAGATAAAGGAATAACCATGTCATCTCTCACATGACATACATGAGCAAAAACGAGTGATCATAATCTCTAACCAATCTCATATCCAATGTAAGCAAAACTAAACATCCAGGAAGATAACCAAGACCAAAGACAAACCATGAAAATCATAACATGTATCATGTCTTTCTATACACACCTCTAGATGTAAACTATACAAGTATGATCTCCTCCATAAAACTGCAACAAGAAGCCTCAACAACACCCAAATCATACCATTTAACTAATCATGGATGTAAGCCTCTCACAAGAAGATCAAACTCATAAAACCATTCCTAAACCAAGGAATATGCCCAATACAAAACAATCTCCAAAACTCGACTAGAATAAAAACATATGCACATGGAGAGAACCAATGCTAAACCATCTCTCAAATGAACCCTCTAGAACTAACTCATGTACCATAGCTCAAGATCCATATCCATGAAAGAAAAGCATAAAAATAATGCAACGGAGATAAACAATAGGCTATGTCTCTCAAGTAGCAAATGACTGAGTAGACTAAGAGTGGGGACTGAGTAGACTTGTAATGTCCTGTTTTTCAGGCATCTTCAAATTTGACATTTCATTTATATGATTTGATAATATTTTCCATGATACCCTCTCAAAATTGATATTCAATATATATACATCGTATTTCATAGAGACATGCCCTTTCAATAAAGTCAATTTTATTATATTAATAATTATTATTATATTAATTATATATTTATATATTAATAAACTTTGTTTATATTAATTAATATTATAAGATATATTATATTAACAATTATATTAATTATTATATCATATATTATTTTAATAATATATCAACTAGATATATTATATTATATTATATTATAATACCTCATTAATATAGTATTTTCATATTAAAATATATCTCAATTATTTATTATTTCATTCGTATTTTTATATTACTATTATAATAAAACACATATATAATATGGTTATTATTTGTAATGTAATATTAATATTTTAATATTACTTTTTAATATTACTTTATAAAATATTTATTTATTATTTAAATTAATGGCCAAAATGGGGACATCAGAGTCCTCCCCTCTCAAATTTGCTTGTCCTCAAGCAACATCATTCATACGCAAGCTTTGTCATCGACATAAAACATATTTGCATTCAAAAAATTAGAAAGATTTATGAATGAAAACATGAAGCATACACGATGTAGACAGATCATGAAAATACAAAGTAGACATGATGTAGACAGATGAATACACAAATCAAACATGATGCAAACACATAAGATACACATTATGCATTTCCTTAATTGTGAACCTGCAACCAAAAAAAAAAATCATTAGTACACATTATATAAAAATCAATCCCCTGATAGGGTATTTATAGTCTCAATCCATTTTCTAAATATGGGAGGAGGAACCATAATAGGGTGCCCTATTACCCAACCAGTGGGCCTCACCATTCTCCCTCATTATCGTTACCTCTCTCCGACCATTATTTCCAAGAAGGTGCCTTTGTATAATGTACCTTGAGATGTCCCATCATCGAGGCCTTACCCAGTACTCGTAGGCTTTATCCAGTACCTTGCATGATGTCCCCCAGTTCATTCCACTGTAGGCCTTATCTCGACTTGGAGAATCATGATCTTAAGGTGACTCTATCAACTATTTTCCAAATAAGAAATCTTTTAAAGCATAATCTTTGAAATATCAGATAGTTAATCTTATTCTTCAATTATAGGAGGAGAAACCATAATGGGGTGCCCTGTTACCCAATCAGTGGGCCTCACTGTTCTCCCTCATTATCGTTATCTTACTCCGATCACCATTTCCAAGAAGGCACCTTTGTCTGGTACCTCACGTGATGTTCCTCAGTTCATTCCACCGTAGGCCTTATCTCGACTTGGAGAATCATGATCTTATCAGTGTAAGAATTATTCAGTTGCCAATATTTTGATGGATTGACTTATTCAATTATCCTAAAAGAAATTGATATTGATCCAATACTCCATTTTTAATGTATATTCCTATAATTTTGATATTAATTTAGTTATTAACCTTGGTATACATTTTTAATAGAGAGATTATTATCACCCTTGTCATATATGTTTTAATGGAAATGCTAAAGTCAGTTCAATGATTACTATATATATATATATATATATATATATATATTCCTTTATATAATGAATAACCATTCAATTACTATTAATATCAAAATCCAATTAATATATATTCTTTTAAATTATGATATTAATATCACAATTCAATTACTAGTTTAAATGCCTATTCTTCAATTTAAAACTAATGTCATTCCAAACATCAATTCAAATATCAAATATCGACTGCATCTTCCATTGTTGGAAAAGCGTTTGGTATTATCCATACCTTATCAATCCATATCAACCAGCGTATTGAAGGTTGTGCAGTGACTGTGTACTCCACATCAGTCTTGTGCAGGGTTTGGACTTCTATCGAAAGCCATAGTCAACAATGATGTCCACCGCAGGCTTCACGTGGAAATGGATTCAGCACTTCTTATGTTATTATTTTTGCTCCAAACTTTTCCTTTATAGTGTTCTTTACTTCCCAATTTCTTTTCTTCCCATTCATTACTCTAATATTCTTTTCCCTACTATAGTCATTGAGTGATCATTATCTTCTATTTTTTTTGGTCCTTCCAATTTTTATGTAGTCTTCAATGTTGCTTCCCTTTATTTTACACGTAATATTCATTTCTCTCTTGGATATGAATTCTATCTCCCCATAATCATTCCTTACATTGAAACGTCTTCCATATGTGATCAATATTTCTGATATATATTCTATATACTTTTGTTATCATTGTCTTCCCAAAGTTTTTGTTCTTGATCCAATTTTTAGGGTGCTCACATGGAAATGGATTTATTTTGTCTTCTTTATAGTCTCTCTTGTTGTGTTTGGTATATCTCCTTCCATTGGTCTATTATTCCCTATTCAAAATCTATATGCTTAATTTATATTTGTTGGCATGCTTTTTGTACTTTGGTGCTGAAATTGATTCAGTAACCTAATACGAATCTTAGCACAACTGATGGGAACAGTGCATACACATGCTAATGGCAATTATTCACATGTTGATCTTCAACCTTTTTTTTTTCGATCTCCTATACCTTTGCTGCCTCTTATACCACTGATGCCATTCATTTCTAAATTTTTGCCTAAATGACCTAGCTTGGTTCATTCTTGTAGTCCTGGAGAAGCTATCCCTATATGTATTTCAATTTCTAACCATAATGAAGATATCATTAATGCACTGTGGGCTGGTCAAAATGGAAGCCCGCGAGTTTGAAGAAATCGATGAGATATCGCTTGTTGAGGAGAATGACTGATTTTTCTTCTTTATCTTAAACAATGATGCATTAGTTCATTTCCAACTTTATGTTGAGTCATGTAAACGCCCAATATTTCTTCATCTATTCTGTTGTCCTTCCTTTCACATTATAGTGCTCATCAACCCCTCGTCCTTCATGATATGATGCTTGGACTTATTGCTTAGAATCAGATATTGCCTGTACTCCTGGGAAATCACCCTTAAATCATGCTTAGTATTGTGGAGCTTATTTATTTAGTGCCAGATCAGTTGATGAATTGCTAAGTCAATTGGTGGAAACTTTGCAAAATGGAAGGTGTTACTCTGCATTACAATTTTGATTGGTTATCTGATTTTTCAATTTAATAACTAAAATCTGTATGAAATACGCTGATATCATTTTGTTATATCGCTGACTGAATCTGATGTTCATCATGATAAACTCTTCAATTTCTTGTCTTCAATTTTTTTCTCCATGAGATGGCAAGATCATGCTTTGATACCACTTGTAATGTCTCATTTTTGGGGCATCTTCAGATTTGACATTTCATTTATATGATTTGATAATATTTTCCATGATACCCTCTCAAAATTGATATTTAATATATATACATCATATTTCATAGAGACATGCCCTTTCAATAAAGTCAATTTTATTATATTAATAATTATTATTATATTAATTATATATTTATCTATTAATAAACTTTGTTTATATTAATTAATATTATAAGATATATTATATTAACAATTATATTAATTATTATATCATATATTATTTTAATAATATATCAACTAGAATATTATATTATATTATATTATATTATAATACCTCATTAATATAGTATTTCCATATTAAAATATATCTCAATTATTTATTATTTCATTTGTATTTTTATATTACTATTATAATACAACACATATATAATATGGTTATTATTTGTAATGTAATATTAATATTTTAATATTACTTTTTAATATTAATTTATAAAATATTTGTTTATTATTTAAATTAATGGCCAAAATGGGGACATCACAAAGAATGCTCATCAAGATACCCAAGTCTCAAACCAAGACTCATCTAAGAACAATCTCCTCTCAAGTCCATATTAGGTGACTACCCCTCAGAATTTCTCCTTAAACCATCAACTATCCCAACAAATACTTTTCTAATACAAGATAAATCAGCATCATCACCATCCTTTTATAATCCATGAGCACATGTAACCAATCAATCCATGCCAACTCCAAATGCAACATAGCAATATCATGAAGTATCCAACTTATGATCAATGTACTCAATACCAAGAAACTAAACCAAAATCAATCTCAAAGTTCCAACCATGGCCTCAGAACATAAACATAACAATATGATCTAAACCATCTCAACCAAAGAGATAACATGCTCCATAAGAACATACCATAAAATGTCACAACTCTAAAATGAAAGTATAAACCACACCTTTACCAAGAACCCTATGAGTCCTCAAGGGACAACCATCTCCACATACCATGAAGAACCATCTCCACACACCATGAAGATAACCAAGAACCCCATGAGTTATCAATATCTAACCATCTTCACACACCATGGAGATAACCAAGTGCACCATACAAATATCAAAGATGCTTCTGCAGTAATAGGATCTACGAAAAACCTCCAACATCTATAAACACTCAATAAGTATATCAATGTCAATGACTCCCACTCAATCATGGTACCAAGTCACCCATGGCATCATAAAATTTAGATCCTACACAAAGATGCTCTAGGTCTACACTCACACAACCAAAGTGTTAGTACCAAGTGAAACCAAGATCCCCAAACCAAGAATATACAAACCAAACTAGGAACTAAGCTTGCACTATCACCCCATCACTATCACAAGCTGCCACTAAATTTTTTATCCAAGCTATCCATGACATCATGATGAAAAATTAATCCTCTAACCATGGGAATCAATCAAGGAGTCAAACCATCAAAGAACTCAAACTGCACATTATGAGCTCCTTAGAAGAAACCAAATAACCATGATCCTCACCAAAAAGATATGCCACTATAACCAAAATAAGAATCCAAGCCAATGAACATTAATGATATACCTATATATCCAATTATGTCAAGCCAAAATCCATGGCACCATGATCACATCCATGAATCGAGAAACTAACTCTCAATAGTGTCCAATCTATTAGCATAAAATAGTCAACCACGATCCTCCACCTTGACTATACCTAGTAACAACATCTCATCCCTTCTACATGAAGAAAAATTAACAAATCATGTGACTTAGGGCATAGACAACCAAAATCCAACCCACCAATCTGAATATGTATCAATAATCAAAGATCAATGGACAAAGACAACCCATAACCAAGTCATAAATGCAACTTGTAAGTATAGACCGCTTAACATTGCACAATTTCTAGACCCAAAAAGTCATCATATATATCCAAACTAAACACTAATAACCATATCACCATGAGACCAATCTAAAATATGAACTAAGTATACAATGACATCAAATCTTAAATCTCCAATGCCATAAAATCACAATGTTACCATAGTCAATATATGCTATAAACTGTTCAAATCAATATATCACCAAATAAACCATGCCAAACCTACACCAAATTTGAACCAATGTGTATAGCTCTCTAGGAGCTTTCTGATGACTATTCAAAGTCCAAAATCTAACTCGGTATGCCCAAGTTATGCCCTAATCCATGCTTAAAATAAACAATATCTAACTTTCAAGATCTTAAAACTTGACAAAATGTTAAAATAATAGAACCAAACCTACACTAAGTTGTAGTACTCTAAATTATCTTTCCAATGCCTATGAGAAGTCTAAAATCCAATATCTTGAGAGAAAGTTATGGTTGTTTTACTAAGATAGTCTTTTTTACCATTTTCACTCTGATTTTTTTAGTTGTGAGAAAAATTCTAACGGGATTAAATTTCATGGCCATCATAGGCTGAAACTAAAAAACATCTTTCATTTCCTTTGAACATGGCCAAACTAGGGCATATTATATATCAAAATTTATGGAAACATCGACTTGGATCTAATGGTAGGTATGTTTTTACCCAGGAGGTCATTTCTATAAGCTACACCCCAAAACCCTCATTTAAATGAAACATCCAAAAATTCATTTTGTCCAAAAATTTCATATGCCCAAATCTTTTAACATCCCATCATAAAAACACACCCAAAACCCTTAGATGTATAATAAATAACTCATATATCTTGCCCTTTCTTTTATCCTCTCACGCATTCCCATGAATTCAATCTAGGGTTACAATAATAAAACCATAGCTCTAATACCACTTGTAAAGAAAATTACAAGAAATAATATAACTATTTCCACATAACCCATAATAGATATGAAATCCACATGCAAGAGAATAGACAACATACCCACAAAATGTGACACAAGATATATGTTGGGAAACCCTCATTGAAGGAAAAGACCTAGCCTCCAAAAGCATCCATCACTATGTATTATTTATCAAAAAATCACCATTGCAATACAACCATGGAAGCCTTCAAAGCCATAGCCACAACTGAGAAAACTGTTTAAACAAGCATGAATCCACACATCTTATGCCATGCTTCCAACCTTCACAAATGCTCCCTTGGCTAACTTGTAAAGCGTTGTCTTGCTCGACTCTTGCCTTTTTTCTTCTCCTTTTTAACTCACACAACAACTACCCTTGTGGCTACTTATATAGTAGCAAGTCCCACAAAGCACCAAGTGGTATTAGATAAACCATGTGCTACCTAACCCACTAACCCCACATTTAATATTGGGCATTTAATTATTTCCCCCAATATTAAATAATTACTTGAAATACATCACAATGTTACAATAGAATTCATCAAGTATATTCCATGGGAATCTTTAGATGTTGCACATCTATCTAGATGCAACATTACATAACAAACCAAAATAATATAATATAACAATACTATGCAATGTGTGCAACACCCATTATCTCAACAGAGGCATGGATGAACAAATGCTACAACCCACATGATTTTGAGATCAAGTTAGTTTTGGCCTAGGATTTTCAAGGATACATTTGAACATGTTTTCTCTTGCCACACTTGTCAAACAAGTGCCAATAGGGAAAGACATCCAACTATGCCACTACAACAAGTGTTTGAAGTAATCCCTTTCCGCAAGTGGGGGCTAGAATTTATTAGACCAGTAAACCCACCATCATCAAGAGGACATATGTTCATCCTCATAGCTACAAACTATTGCGCATGCTAGACTAAAGTTGAAACTTTCCAAAACTACAGAGAAAAAGTGGTTACTAATTTATTAGAATAACACATTTTTATTAGGTTTGGAATGCCATTCTTCCTTATATGTGACAATGGGTCATCTTTTGCATTAATTTTCCTTACTCAATGGGAATTTGACAATCTTTTCATTATCAAGCTCTCATCTAAATTCTATCCCCAGGGGAACGGTGTGACCAAATCCACCAATAAGAACTTGATCACAGTGATAAAGCACTTTGTAAAGGAGAAACCAAAAGATTGGCACAGTCAACTAAAATATGCATTATGGACAGACATAGTCAAGATTAAGAATGCTTTGGGAACATCCACATATCTACTCGTCTATGGAAGGGAACCAATACTACCACTCAAACTTAGGATTATAGCATTGGAATTTATGAGAGGGTACACCAAGGATGTTGATAGAGTCCAGATTAGATTGATGAATCTCTTGGAATTGGATGAGAAAAGAACAAAAACTTTAGAGTACATGTCAAAACATTAGGCTATCATAAGACAATGTTTAGAAAAGTGAGCCACAATCAAATCTTTTAGAATCTTAGACCTTGTTTTCTTATGAGATAAAGAAAAAGAAAAACTAGGTAGTCACACTAAGCTTCAATGCTTGTGGATTGAACCTTATCAAATTGTGAAGATTTTGGGATTAAATATTTTTAGGCTAAGTTCCTCACAAGGGAAATTGGTTCCACTGCCAATCAATGGTCAATTCTTAAATCATTATTTTGAAGCCTACAATGGAAAACATTTTTTAAAAAAATTAAAAATTTATTTTCTACATGCGTTTTTACTTTATCCAAGTATTTCTACTTTATGCAAGTGTATTTACTTTATGCAAGTATGTTTAAATTCAATTGTGTGCTTACTTTTAGTGGTATGTTTTCTTTAAAAGTTGTTCTTGTCTTTTCTTGTCAGTTCGTGGGTTAGGTGCAATTATGATTCTTTCTTGATGATTTCAATAGATCGATCCATTTGGTTTTCACTTTAGGGAAGAGATATTTCTTTGCCAAAGTATTCAAATGATTTTTTTTCTTATACCTAATAGCCCAAATTTTTACTGAACTTAAACTTACAAAATTTTATGGTGAAAATTCTTTAAAAAGAGTTTTGTGATTTTAGGGTTTGTATGTTGTCAGTTTCTATTTTCAAAGGATGGCCCTAATAGACTATTTTCCCCTAATCTAGTTATTTTGCCTTGCCATAATGTGAAAAGTGATTCTTTATGGGTTACTTTCTCATCTTATCCTACAAGAAATTTCATAAAAAGTAGATCCTAGCCCTTACCCTAGGTTTTAAATCTAAGTGGGAGCTTATTTTTCTTTTACATCATCTCTTACAATGCTATAAGATAAGTGTTAGCAGAGGATCATGGCATAATGTTTTTAGTTCCTCGATCATAAGATATGTAGTACATTATAGTATCATAGATGAGAAAGTTAAAATGCTTGATCCTATGATTCCTTTGTATTTTATGGTCATAGTTTATCTCAAAGAGGTTCCAAGTCCAATATGTGATGTTATGACAAACAAGGTGGTCTAGACATCTTGAGATTTTTTGAAAAGTTGTAAGATGTTATGATCAAGTCCTGGTTGTAAGATTAAAGATTGAGATTAAAAATGTTATGATGCTTTGAGGTACTTATGATCCTAAGATCATAAGGTGCCAAGTGACAAGGTTTAGTGGCAATATAGTGTCAAACAAGTGATGAGTGTATGATCTTGATTGGTCAATTGTAAAATGTGCACTAGGTGGAGGCTTAGCTGGACCAATGGAGCTAAAAACTTATTTTATATAAGATATGCACCATAGTCTAATCTATGATCTTATGATAAATAGTGTATCATAAGGTCTCAAGCTAATGGATGATATGCTAAGATGCTACGAAGAGGTTTCTTTCATGAGATCATAAAGGTAAAAGATATATCCTTTGATTCTATGAGAAAGAGAGGTAACAATTTCTCATAGTATCGTAGGGGTCTAGAGGGCAACATGAGATATTACACTATGTAGTATAAATTGCATGTCATGAGATTGTAAAGATTTTAAAGGAAAGCTATGATGCCATGGTAGCCAATATATCATGAGGTTGTAGACACTTCCTCCAAGCCTTGAAAAAATGCAATAAGGGTTTTTGACTTCAGGAGATCATAAGACCGAAAGGTATCTCTTCCCTAGCTGAGATATTATGAGGGCTTTTGACTATGGGGTTGGTCATAGGATCATAAACCCTAAGTTGAAATTTTGTTTTCCTTTTTCTAAGTTAGAAATGACAAAGGGTTCTTGACCAATGAGATTTAAGCAATGAATAGAAAGTGCAACATTAGATAATGATGAGGATGCTCCCCTAAGGTGACAAAATAAGCTAATTTTATGGCTTCAGTATGCTAACAATCAATGCAAAGATGAACATTGATAATAAAAATAAATCTATAAAGACATTCCATTAATCAATTATAGTTTACCTTTTGCAAAGAAAAGGATTTGAGAAAGTGTAGAGTTTTTAGTGCATACAAATAATTATTTTCATTACCAAAGAGTGAAGTTCATATAGTATTTTTTAGCATACTTTCAAGATGTCTGATAGGGAGGTAGAATAAATTCAAGTGTTATACATGGAAGTGGTAGAAAATTCAACTTCTAAGGGAAGGAAAACATGAGAACAAAAATTTTATACATGGAAGTAGTCAAATAGTGGATTAAGCTTTTTCCTGGTTCCGCAAACACTAATGATGCAGACAACCATGCTTTTGTCAACCCATATGCTCTATGAAGAGATTCTACATGCCTTAGGGCCATGGGTTTTGAGCTATTTAAATTATATTATCATAATAGAGAGAAGGAAATCTCAATGTGTAATCCATGGAAGAAGAACTTGGTGAAGTTGATATTTCTAGAGTATTTTGTGGATGTTGAATTGGTGAAGGCCCTAATTTGATCACACAATATAGCCAAAAAAATCCTTCCATAGGAGAGATGTAACTATCATCTATACACTTGACCATGCTTCATCCATTGAAGCTTTTGGATTGGATGGAGCCATGGGCCAACCTATTGATTTGGAGGATTTGCAGAAGAAGTTCAAGAGAAATACCAAGGCCTACACTGGGAAGTCTATATTATAGCAAATCCCTATAGATTTGAAGAGTGTGGGTGATTACCCTAAGAAAGTGGAAAAAAATGGTGACTTTGGACAAGTTTAAGAATTTCTTTGTAAAAATAGTATATGGTGTCCACAATGACCTAGGCAAGGGATGAATAACTAGAACCAAAGGCTCACCTAGCTATCCAAACCACCCTACAAGAGTTAACACAACATAAGAAAACACAAAGAATAGCAACCAAAGGAGGAATTATAGAGAATACTTTTATTTATTCGTTAAGATATCTTCATACATGCCCAGCTATAAGGCCTTCTGAATTATGACCAATTACAATACATTCATATACAAAGATTCAATAGCAAATTTGCACCTTCAGTTCTACTCTAAAATCCTCTTTTCTCAAACTTGCCTAACTCTAAACCTAAACACTCTATTTATACTTGCCAAATGGCTTACAGATCATTCTAGAACATTACATAAGAGGAAGGCTGACCCAAAAATGGTCTGGACTCATCCCAAGAAAAGATCTTAATATAAATGTCATGAATGAAATAAATCTTGCAATTCAGCCCACAAAAATCACGTCCAATGAAATCATGTCCAATTACTGGCACTCAGCATACACTGGATAACTTGGCACATGAAGGAATACTCAACATACACTAAGTAACTTGGCACATGAAGAAACACTCAGTATACACTAAGTAACTTGACACATGAAGAGTCACTTGGCATACACTGGGTAACTCAACACATGAAGGAATTGCAACAATAACTCAGCACATGAAAGAACTGCTAGGCACATGAAGGAACTACTAGGCACATGAAGGAATTCTAGACACATGAAGGAACTGCAAAATGAATAAAAATGAGTAGGATAATAAGGCAACCTAGGATGCTGCTACATCAGACAACTAGGGTTGAAAGAAATGATTCTCCTGAATCATTGAGATGTCCCAACCTTATCTGAATCCAACTCAAATTGAGAAATCCATGAAGCATCTTCAATAGGTCTATTCTTCCACTTCACCAAATATTCATAGTAATCTTTTCCTCTTGTGCTCTTTCCAACTCTCTGATCCAATATCTATTCAACTTCTTCAATCCGCTTCTTAGGATAATCATCTGATACAACAACTTCATCCTTTGACTCATGATACTTATACAAATCAGAAATTTTGAATATAAGAGATACATCCATGTCATTAGGTAACTCAACTTCATAAGCATTACCACTATCAAACTTCTTCAAGATCTTACAAGGTCCAAATTTCTTCATCTTCAGCTTACTATATGTTCCAACTAGGAATCTTACTTTCTTCAGATGAACCATCACCTCATTTCCAACTTGAAAATCATGGTATCTTCTAAACTGATCAGCATTCTCCTTATACTTTTGATTACTTTGCTCCAACCTCAATTTCACTTTCCTATGCAAAGACTCCATAAAATCAGCAAATTCTTCTCCTACAACACTTTTCTTTTCTTCACCAACAACATCTCTCAAATCTGATATACCTCTAGGATGCATTCCAGTAACAATCTCAAAAGGTGTCTTCCCTATACTCTTATTCACAGAATTATTATATGTAAATTTAGCTTGTGCCAAAACCATCTCCCAATTACTTGACTTATTCCCAACCAAACATCTTAGAAAATTTCCTAAGCTTCTATTGACAACCTCTGTCTATCCATTTATTTGTGGATGGAATGTAGAACTAAACTTCAATTTAGTACCCATCTTCTTCCACAAAGTCTTCCAAAAATAACCAACAAACTTACTGTCTCTATCTGAAATAATACTTCTTGGTAATCCATGGAATCTCACAATCTCTTTAAAGAAAAGTTTAGCAACATTCTCAACATCTGATGTCTTCTCACATGGTATAAAATAAGCCATCTTAGAAAATCTATCCACTACAAAAAAATATAGAATCATACCCCTTCATTGTCTTAGGGAATTCAAGAATAAAATCCATACTGATGTCAATCCAAGGTTTCTCAGGAATAGTAATAGGTGTATACAAACTAGTATTTTGACTCACTCCCTTTGTAACTTGACAAAATCCACAACTCTTTACAAATTTTTGAACATCTTTATACATTTGTGGTTGGAATGCTTCTCTTTTAGCAAACTCAATGTCTTATCAATTCCAAAATGTCTAACTAATCCACCACTATGCTTTTCCTTAATCAGATTCAACCTCATAGGACTTCTAGGAATGCACAACTGAATACCTTTGAACAAAATACCTTCTGAATGAAATATTCATCATACTTACTTATGTGGTCTATCAAATTTGGTGCTCTGCACTCTCTCCATGCCTCAGAAAAATTAGGGTCAGCATCATATAACTCTTTCATCTCATCAAAACCAAGAACTTCAACCTTCATTTCAATCAACAAAGAATGTCTTCTACTCAATGCATTAGCAACTTTGTTAGTAACTCCACTCTTATGCTTGATCAAAAATGTAAAACCTTGCAAGTACTCAACCCAGTTCATATGTCTCTGATTCAATTTATGTTGACTTCCTAAGTATTCTAAAGCTTTATGATCAGTATAAAACACAAACTTCTTAGGAATCAAATAATGTCTCCACTTCTTCAATGCTTGAACAATAGCATAAAACTCCTGATCATACATGGAATATTTCTTTTTAGCATCATTCAACTTTTCACTAAGGAAAGCAATAGGCTTACCTTCTTGACTTAATACAGCTCCTATTGTATTACCACTTACATCATATTCAAATTGAAATACTTTGTTGAAATCAAGCAAAGCCAATACATGTAATTTAGCAACCTTTTGTTTCAAAGTCTCAAAACTCTTATCAGCTCCATGTGTCCACTTGAATTCATTTTTATCTCCCCTCATTGTTTCAGTCATAGCATTACAAACAACACTGAAATTCTTTATAAACTTTATGTAAAAACTAGCCAAACCATGAAATGATCTTACCTCAGTCACCTTCTTAGGTGTAGGCCATTCCAAAATTGCTTTAACCTTCTCAAAATCCATCTTCAAACCATTGGCTGAAATCACAAATCCCAGATACACAATCTCCTCTTGCATAAAAGAACATTTTTTTAGATTAATCAACAACTTTTCCTCTTTCAATCTCTGTAATACTTGTTTAATATGCTCAAGATTTTCTTCCTTAGTCTTACTGAATATCAAAATATCATCCAAATAAACAATCACAAACTTACCCAAGAATTTTTTTAAAACTTCATTCATCAACCTCATGAAAGTACTAGGTGCATTAGTCAAACCAAAAGGCATAACCAACCATTCATAGAAACCATCTTTTGTCTTGAAAGCAGTCTTCGATTCATCATCTTCTCTAATTCTAATTTGATGATAGCCACTCTTCAATTCAATCTTGGTAAAATACTTTTCTCCGCTAAAACAATTCATTATGTCATCTATCTTTGGCATAGGAAATCTATATTTCACTAGTATCTTGTTAATGGCTCTAGAATCAATACACATTATCCATTCTCCATTCTTTTTGGGTGCTAATACAACAGATACAACACATGGATTCAATCTTTCTCTGATTAAACCTTTTTGCAACAACTCATGCACTTGTTTATTAAGTTCTTCATTCTCTACAGGTGTCAATCTATATGGTTCTTTTTTTGGCAAAGTAGCTCCAGGGATCAGATCCATATAATGGCTTATACTTCTTACAAGAGGTAAACCATCTAGGATATCATAAACAATATTGTCTTTATACTCATTTAGTAACTCTGCAATTTCTTCTAGCACTCGGTCAATACTACCATCTGTCACTCGGTCACCACTAATTGGCACTTGGTTAACACTATTTTCTTGCACTTGGTCTCCATTGACAAAACTCAATTTTCTTGGAATTATAGCAAAATAGGCTTGATTTTTTTTCATTCCCTTTTCAAATTGTTTCCCATTAACCATGCAAATTTTTACAGCAATACAATTAACCTCATTTGGACTTTCAATCAAAGGCAGCAATGTTTGTTTCTTCCCATTTACCCAAAGAGTTTATTGATTCAATCTTCCATCATGTACAACATATCTATCATATTTCCAAGGTCTACCCAACAAAATATGACAACAATCCATGGGCATAATATCACACAAAACTTCATCAAACTAATGTCCAATTTTGAACTTCACAAGGCATTTCTCACTTACCAATATCTTATGCTCATCTTTGATCCATGAAACATGATAGTGTTTGGGATGTTTTAGCCTCTACAACTACAACTTTGTAACTAGCTCCTCTGATGCTAGATTCTTAGAACTTCCACTATCAACGATCACTTTGTAGCATTTTCTAGCCATCTTACATCTTGTCTTGAAAAGACTTCTCCTTAAAATAGGTTCCTCATCACTTCCTTTATTACATTAGGTTCTTCTCACCGTCAGATTTTCTCCAGCCTCAGGTCCACTTGGTGAACTCTCAATGTCTTCTTGAATCACAACATTTCTATTATTATGTCCACCTTTAGAGGATCTACATTCAAAAGATCTATGCCCTTCTTTTCCACATCTAAAACAATTACCATTAAATCCACCTCTAGAATAAGAATTACCTCTTCCTCGGTAAGAACTAGTGCCTCCTTAGTAAGAATTACCACTTTTCCATTCAATCTAGCCTTTTTCATCATTCTTCCATTTGGATTTGCCTTTATTCTGCACAAAACTTTCAAATCTAGCACCTTCACCATAAGATCTACCTCTACCTCTTTGTCTTTGTTCATGCTTCTTTGTCAAGATTTCCTCAACCTTCAAGGCATATTGATATGCTTCTTCCACCCTCTACAACTTCACAAAACTTATTTCATCTTGTATTCTAGATCTTAATCGATTTATATACCTTGCAATTTTCTCAACATCATCATCCACATGTCCAGATTTGATGTCTCATCTATAGAATTCCTTAGTATACTCTTTCACAGTCATGTCTTTTTGCTTCAAATTTTGCATCTTTCTCAACAAACTAACTTGGTAATCAGCAAGAAGGAATTTGTTCTTTACCTTGTTCACCATCTTTGGCCAAGTTCTGATTTTCTCCTTTCCTCTCCTTTGTCTATGAATTTGCAAGTGCTCCCACCATAATGATGCATGACCTTTTAGCCTAGTGACTGCAATCTTCACCTTTCTATTATCAAGAGTGTTTTCATACTCAAATAACTTCTCCATATCAGTGATCCAATCCAACACAACATTGGTGTCCAATTTTCCATCATAAGAAACAACTTATACAGCATGCTTTGAATTTTCCCTAGATAACACTCACAATAATCTTTCCTCATCTTTATCTTCTTTAGGTTCTGGATTATGGTTTGGTGTTGCTACTTCATCATCACTTACATCATCAAGATATGCTCCCCTCCTCTAGGCTTTCTCCACAACATCTATTTTGGTTGCAATTTCTCTCAACTGATCTAATATAGTATCATCAGCATTTCTTCTACCACGAACCATCTTTACAAATTAGGTTCCTACAAGATCGTAACCCTCTATAGGTTATAGGTCAAATCCACAAACCTGCCATCCTAAAACCAAATCCAAATCAGGGTTCTACATGATCCAATCTCCACAAGAATAAACCTCAAGCTTTGATACCAACTAACATAGGCGAGAGATGAATAACTAGGGATGAAGTCTCACCCAGCTATCCAAACCACCCTACAAGAGTTAACAAAATGGAAGCAAACACAAGGAACAACAACCAAAGGAGCAAGTAGAGAGAATACTTTTATTTATTAATCAAAATATCTTCATACATGCCCAGTTGTAAGGCCTTTTTGGTTATAGCCAATTACAATACATTCATATACAAAGATCCAATAGCAAATTTGCACGTTTAGTTCTACTCTAAAATCCTCTTTTCTCAAACTCGCCTAACTCTAAGCCTAAACACTCTATCTATACTTGCCAAATGGCTTACAAATCATTCTAGAACATTACATAAGAGGAAGGCCAACCCAACAATGGTCTAGACTCATCTAAAGAAAAGATCTTAACATAAATGTCGCAAATGAAATAAATCTCACAAGTCAGCCTATAGAAATCACATCCAATTACTAGCACTTGGCATACACTGGATAACTTGGCAATGAAGGAACACTCGGCATACACTAAGTAACTTAGCACATGAAGAAATACTCAGCATACACTGAGTAACTCAGCACATGAAGGAATTGCTAGGCACATGAAGGAACTACCAGGCATGTGAAGGACTGCTAGGCACATGAAGGAACTACAAAATGAACAAAAATGAGTAGGATAACAAGGCAACCCAAGATGCTCCTACATCACACAAGGTGGTTGGAAAAGATGGAACTGATATGTTGTATGGTACTGAATTTATCATTGCAAGATATATCTAAGAGTCCTACCATGTGGGGTAGTGTGATTATGTTGAATGCATTTTGGAGTTAATTAAGGAAAAAATTACCTTGGCTTAGAGTGGAGATTTAAAAGATTTCAAATTCTATCATTTATCAATGCTAATGCACCTAATCCTCTATAAGAATGTGGGATATGTGAGCATTTATTTCATTGGTCATACTGCTAACACAAATGGAGAGTTTCCAGTTCAGTTATGGATACGAGTATGGGAAAATAATTATCATTTTTCTAATTTTATTTCATTCTTTAATAATTTTAGTACTATGATAATCAGAATGCTAGATCCAGGTTATTTTAGGGGACCTGAGATTTTGAAAAGTCTCTTGAGACTAGCCCTACTTCTTGAAGGTAAAAGATTAGACCATAATTGAGGGGAAATTTTCTTATTTCCATCTTTTTCCCCAATGAGAATCTATGGTTGTCACCAAGCACCCAACATATTACCAAAGTTTATTCACCCTAAGTTGGGTATAATGGAATTCATATGGAAGTTGTTTATGGTTAGTATGGAGTATTTAGGGCCTAAAGTGCATAAAGGTACTTTCTTGTGTAGATGTTTTAGGGTTGGAGACTTTTCAATTGGAAAAGAGGCCCTTGATCAAATCCATTCTTTATTCCACCACTACAACCTATAAACTAGTCCCTATAGGATGTATGATCCTAACAATTGGATAGAGGGAACCCTTAAGGAAAAAAGAAACTATATGCTTCCTAGCACCAAGGAGCTACCACATGAGGATATTATTTCAAATATAGTTGTAGAGGGTGAGGTAGCTGATAAACACATAAAGTTGGATGATGTTTTGAGGGTGGAGAGGGATATGAAGAGATTAGGTTCCAATTTCATGGGATTCTATATGGGTATCTCCTATCCTCATAGGAGTAGGAAGATGTTCACTGATCATGCTAAGATCATGGCCAAAATACTAGAAGGACCTCTAGGAGAAGAAGAGAGGGTGTGCTAGACAACCCTGAACCTAATGTGATTTAAGAAATAGAGGAAGATGATGCTCTTGAGGCATTATGGGTCACAAAAGGAAATAAGAGATAGAAATTTGTTCATATCCCTGTAGAGGTGTAACAAAGGACCCTAAAAATTTTACTAGGAAATAGTCAATATTTTTCTTACTTAAGGCAAAGCTATATCTAGTATAGAATTGATGCAACTAAGAACACACTCACAAAATTGGAACCACCAGCAACAAGGCTAAATAATAAGATCATTCAAGCCCTCAAATTCATAAAGGATGATGAATTCATCAAATCATCTAAGTACAAGAGAATTTTGTACAAATTAAAATAGAGTGAGGCCATTCTAAAGATGAAACCAAGAGAATTAGATGAGCATAAGTTGGAATTGGTCAAGAAGCTACATGTCTATGATTCTAAGAGTTGAAGCATGGCTCTAGAGGAGGCAAGGGACCTTGTGGAGAGGAATGGTATGTTATTAGTACCCAAACGGGATTTGGAGCAAGTATTTATGCTTGATAAAAAAAGGAGACAAGAAAATGTCATTGCATATGAGGCATTTAGTGATGATGAACTATAGAGAGGAACTAGATTCAACATAGATATAAAATATATGGAAGTTTGGAGCATGGATCCATCATCAAATAAGCCAACCAAAGCTAATGGATGTGCTGAGCATGAAATAGGGTAACATGATTGTGTGGACTTTGAAGGGAACCTCTGGTATAGAAATCTCAAATTCCATGAAATATTTCTCATTCATGGATGAGGCCATGAGGCCAAGGTAGAGTAGATTTAGACCAAACTTTACAAGTCAATGCATGATTACATTGATCTAAGAAAGCTCTATGAGGATGAGCTTAGAAAAAGCCATGTGTATAAGGAGAAAATTAAAAAGCTTGAGGCTAAGGTCCAAGCACTACAGGTTGAGGTTGGATCTCTTAGAAAGAAACTTGTAAATGTAGAGCAAGTGGTTGTTGGAGAATAGAGACAAGAGAAAAAGGATGAGGAGAAACCATCCAAGGACACAATTGAGGCCCAAATACAAACAAAGGGTTTGGAGGTAGAGGATATAGCAGAATCAAGAAGAATGAGAATTAATACTCCACTTACTCAACAAGTAGATGAGGCAATGACTATTGTCCTTAAAAGATTTATCAACCATAGGGTTGAGACTTTGAAGAATATATCACAATAGGCTTATAATTTTTATGTTTCTTTACAAAGTGCTGTTCAATTTTGCAATGAGGCACTTTCATGGCTATCACCCACATTCAATGTATCGAGGCCATATACATAGTTTTCAGAGAGGCTTATTATATTAATGGATAAAAAGATAGATTTTCCTAATAAGATAATCATAGTGAGGGAGGGCTTAGAGGTAATCAAAGAATTATTGGCTTCTTTACTAGTAAATTACAATTTATACAAGGTAAACTAAAAAATTTATCATAGGGAATACAACCCTATGTAACACCAATTTTGGATGCCACTAGTATAGTGAGAAATTTATTGGAATTGCCTAATTCCTTTGGTGTCATTTTGACATAGGAGGCCACTATGGAAAATTTTGAAGACAACTCTGATACCCCATCTTATAAATTTATTAACTCCCTATTCAAAGTAGAGATAGACTTAAACAAGTTTTTTTGTGGAGACTAAAGAAATTATAGATGCTAGGTGAACTAAAGCCATGAAGGATCTGGATGAGCTTAGAATTATAGAGTGTGTTACTTTGTGGTGACTTATTAGGGAGGTATTGTACATACTTCATAATTCATTTGGGCTTGATCACCCCAAAGAAAAAATTGGGCCCTATTTTATCAATATTTTGGACCGACATGTAATTATTAATTATAACCCTAAAGTGGTAAAAGTACTTATATAAAAGGTCTTAGGGTTAGGGGTTTTTCATAAGGTGTGATGCAAAAATTTCTTATTTAGTGGTATTGAATAGTAAGGGATTATAGATTGTAATAAGGTTGTAATCACTAGATCATAATAATAATGGACTTGTTTGATGGATGTAGCCCAAGGACTGGGTGAACCACATTAAATCTTGGTGTCTTGTGTTCTCTTCTTTGTGATATATTATTTTGTGATATTGTTTATATTTTCATGTAATTATTATTTATGTCTGTGGTTAAATCCTAAAAATTGGTATTAGAGCTAGGTTGTTTTTTTTGAGTTATCCTCTACAAGAATGTCTCACAATTGAGTGGGAGTCTTATGGTTGAGTGAGAGCAATGGAAGATGAGGGTAAACTAAGCATAGATGAGTTTAATGGGAGGAAATTTCAATTATGAAAGATTGAAATGGAATATTACCTTAATCAAAAGGACTTATAGAAGTTGTTGGAAGGAAAAACCAAGCATCAGGTATCTATGACAAATGATGACTAGGATCCTTTAAATAGAAATGCACTTGGAAGTATTTGATTATTCCTAGCACCATCAATGGAATTTAATTTTAAAAAAAAGTAAAGATGACAAAAGAGTTGATGGAAACCCTAGCAAAATTTTATGAAAAGCCCTCCACTTCAAATAAGGTATTTCTCATGAACCATTTATTTAATATGAAGATGGTAGAAAGTGGATTTATTGCAAATCATTTAAATGAGTTTAATATTGTTACTAGTTAGTTATCTTCTATGGGTATTAATTTTGATGAAGAAATTAGGGTTCTCTTGATCTTGTGTTATTTTCTTGAAAGTTGGAATAGTTGTAAGTAATTCTATATCTAGATTAGATACCATAAAATATGATGATGTGATTAGTGTTATTTTGAAAGAGGAAACTTGTAGGAAAACTTTGGGTGGATCTACATTAGGAAGTTATTTGAATGCACAAAGTAGTTGAAAAATTACTAAGAGAGGAAGTTATTCTAGAAATCATGGAAAATCAAGAGGAAAGTCAAAGGGGAAGAGCTCTCAATCCAAAGGACCGAAAGATTGCCAATAGTATGGGAAACTAGGGTATAAGAAGAAAGATTGCTAGACTCAAAATAATAATGAAGGAGATAAAATAGAAAGGAACAGGGAGGAAAATGTGGTAAGTAACAAATCTTAAGAGGATTCTTTGCTTCTATTTTTAGAAAGTGTTGATGATTCATGGGTTTTAGATTCTGGTGCTTCATTTCATGCTGCACCTCATAGAGGTTATTTCATTGATTATGTCCACAAGGATTTTGGACTTGTTTATTTGGGCAATAATGAACCCTGTCAGATTGTTGGAAAGGGAAAAGTTAAGATTAATTATCAAAATGGAAATCATTAGATACTAGATGAGGTAAGACATGTTCGAAGGCTAAGTAGGAATTTAATTTTGGTAGGGCAACTCAATGATGAGGGTTGTGTAGTTACTTTTAATGATAAAAATTGGAAGGTTTCAAAAGGTTCCCTTATAGTAGAAAAAAGTATAAAAGTAGGCACCTTATATCATTGTACAAGTCATATTATTCCTTCTAGTCATATTCTTCCTTCTACTTTGATTTTTTAGAGAAAAAAGAATGTTTAGGAATAGTTGTTGTAGAAGAGGAGGGAGAACAAACAGTTGTTGTAGATTTTGATATAGTGTTGTGGTAAAATAGACTTGGGCACATGACTGAGAAAGGTATGAAAGTACTTCATTCAAAGAAATTTTTACCTGGTCTAAAATTTATTAATATGGATTTCTGTGAAAGTTATGTTTATGAAAAACAAAAGAGGGTGAGTTTTTTGAAGACTAGGAAGGAAAAGAAAAGTGAGAGATTAGAGCTTGTGCATACAAATGAATGGGGATTGACTCAGGTATCTTCCCTTGGTGGTTCATATTATTATGTTACACGTATTGATGATGCAACTAGAAAATTATGGGTTTATTTCCTTAAAAAAAAAATTGATGTATTTCAAACTTTTAAGAAATGGAAATGCTTGGTTGATAATGAGACTAGTAAGAAATTAAAATACCTTAGATTTGATAATGGTGGGGAGTATTGCAGTCATGAATTGAAGACTATTGCTTGACTAATGGTATTCATAGACATAAAAATATTCCAAGGACTCCAAACAAAAATGGAGTGGATGAATGCGTGAATCAGACTATAATGGAGCATGTAAGGAGCATGAGGTTACTTGCTGGGTTTCCCTTAAATATGTAGGTGGAGGCTATTAGTACTATTGTATACTTGATTAATCGAGGTCACTCTACTCCTTTGGGCTATGAAATTCTAGAGGAAGCATGGATTGGTAAGAAGGTGAGTTATTCTTTTCTCAAAACCTTCTATTGTGAAGCATTTGTTCATATAGATTCTAAAAATAGAACCAAGCTAGAAGCTAAGTCAAAGAAATGTGTATTTTTTGGATATGGCATTGATGAACTTGGTTATAAGTTTTGGGATTCTGAAAATCATAAAATTGTAAGAAGAAAGGATGTCATATTTAATGAGAAAGTGTTGTACAAAGATCTATTACAATAACATGAGAAGAAAGAGATGATTATGTAGTGCTGGACAATACTCCAAAAGATGATGTTCGAGCAATTCTCCATGCTGCGAAACAACCACAAAAAAAAATACCATGCAGACAAGTAAAAATTAGATGGTCAACAAGGCTAAGTAGATCTCCAAAAATATTTTCTCCCCCTTTGTATTCTATTTTACTAACTAATGCTAGTGAACCTAAATGTTATGATGAAGCTATGTAGGTGGATACTAAGATTCAGTGGCAATCTACAATGAAAGATGAAATAGCCTCTTTGCTAAAAAGTAAGACATGGGATTTATGCAATTTGTCTACACGTAAAAGTGCTTTATAGAATAAGTGAGTTTATAGGTTGAAAGAAGAGGATGAAGATAAGAAAATAGTTAAAGCTAGGTTAGCTATAAAAGGATTTTCACAGAAAAAGGGCATTGATTTTGATGAGATATTCTCTCCTATCATTAAAATGACTTCTATTCATATTATTTTAAGTATTGTGGCTTTTGAATATTTTCATTTGGAGAAAATTGATGTCAAAATAGTCTTCTACCATGGTGATTTGGATGAAGAGATATATATGGCCTAGCCATAGGGATTTGAGGTGAAAGGTAAGGAGAACTTAGTGTTCAGATTTAAGAAAAGTTTATATAGCATGAAGCAAGAACCTCGGCAATGGTATCTAAAATTTGAGAGTTTTATACATGAGCACAGTTCTATTAGGTGTCATTTAGATCATTGTATTTAATTTAAGAGGTTGGATGATAAAAACTATATTATTTTATGTTTATATTTTGATGATATTCTTGTAATTGGGTGTAACACAAATCACATTAATGGGCTAAAATTCTAGTTAGCACATGTATTTTCTATGAAGGACTCGGGAGTAGAAAAAAAATTCCTTGGTATGAAGATTTGTAGAGATAGGAAGATTAGGAAATTGACTTTATCTCAGGCTAATTATATTGAGAAGGTGTTGCAACATTTCTCTACAGAGAATGCTAAAGCTATCAGCACACCTTTATCTCATCATTTGAAATTGACTAAGGAGATGTATCCCAAGACACAAGAAGAGAAGGATAAGATGTACAAGTTACCTTATGCTTTAGCTATAGGAAGCTTGATGTATGCTATGGTATGTATAAGGCCAGATATTGCACATGTAGTGGGAGTTGTTAGCAGGTATATGAGTCATCGAGGAATTGAGTATTGGAATGTAGTTAAATGGATTCTCAAATATTTGAGAAGAACATCCAATAGGTGTTTACACTTTGGGGGCTCTACTACTAATTTAGAGGGATATCTTGACTCAAATTTGGTAGGGGATATTGATACTAGGTGGAATACTATAGGTTATGTATTTACTATTGGTGGGGTAGCAGTGAGTTGTGTTTCTTATTTGCAGAAGGTTAATGATTTATCCACTACCAAGGAAGTGTATGTTATTGCTACAGAGAAAGCCAAGGAGATGATATGGCTTCAGTTCTTCGTAAAAGAATTGGGACACCCTCAAAGGGATAATTATTTTTTTACAAATAGTTAGAGTGTCATTTATCTTGAAAATAATTTAACTCTATATTCAAAGACAAAATACATATAGTTGCGGTACCATTTCATTTGGTTAGTTTGGATGATGGATAGTTAAAGCTACACAAGATACATATAGATGAAAATCCAATAGATATGTTTATGAAGGTAGTGACAAGGGAGAAGTTGAATTCCTATTCAACTTTGGTTGCTCTTCTAGATTGAACACGAATAAAAGAACTATAATGTCCAAGGTGGTTTGATTTAGTAGGAGCCCTATTTGATAGTGGTATTGTTATAAGATCAGTCTCCAAGTGGGAGATTGTTGTCTAGTGTGGAGTATGATCACTCCATAAGTGGGAGATTAATAGTTTGTAGTAATTGATCAGGGAAGTAATGTGCTTACTTCATAATTTTTTGGGGCTCGATCACCCCCCAAAAAAATTGGGCCCTATTTTATTGGGATTTTGCGCCAACATGTAATTATTAATTATAACCTTAAAGTAGTAAAAATAATTGTATAAAAGGGCTTAGAGTTAGGGGTTTTTCATAAGCTGTGATGCAAAAATTTATTCTTGTGGTAGTATTGAGTTGTAAGGGATTACAGATTGTAACTAGGTTGTAATTACTTTGATCATAATAATATTGGACTTGTTATTTGGTGGATATAGCCTAGGTATTAGGTGAACCATGTTAAATCTTGGTGTTTTGTGTTCTCTTCTATGCAATCTATTATTTTTTGATATTGTTTATACTTTAATGTAATTGTTATTTAAATCTATGGTTAAATCCTAAAAGAGTGGCCACCAAGAGAGAAATATATGCTTGGGAAGCAGTGGGAGAATTAAAGGCCTTACTGACAAGAAGTAGCTAAAACATTATTAAGGTTAAAGGAAAATAATAGATTAAAAGATAAGATCAAATACATTGATCACTTTATCAAAAGGATAAAAATATCATAAATAGGCCTATCAAATTTTGAAACTTTTGAGGAACTAGATGGCAAAAGAAGACAAAGTAGAGTAAAGATAAAGTTGCTATAGTAAAGTGTCACCTATTAAATTTTCACCTACTCTACTAACTTTTGATCAAGTGCGGGAGAATATTTAATTACTATTATTTTGTTTATGTCTTGTCTTTCTCTTTTCCATTGAGGTGATGAAATGTGTCCTTCTCCCATCTATAAGTTGTTTCAATCCTATTTTAGGATTTCTAAGATGATGAGTTGAGGTCAGAAGTCTATATATATTTTAGTTTATGTTATATTTAAGTCTATTTAGTCATTTGTGATTGCATAAATGTGTCCAAACTTGTGAATTTGAGAGAGTAATGAATATGAAAGATCAAACTACCCAATTTTTAATTTTACTATGAGACTATATCTAGTGTTGTATGTATTTTCAAAGGAAATTAATACAAAAATGAATTTATGCACATTTGTGTATCTAAATATTTTCTCCTTCTTTGTGTATCTATAATTTTGAGATTGAAGTGAACAATGTTCTTTTAGTTTAATATGGTTTAGATAGATTGTATATCTCCTATTAATTATATGTAGTTTAAAGAATTAAGTAATTTATTTCAATAAGAGGTGGGTTTTTGGGTATATGAGATGGATATGATAAGAATGAAGTTCAGAGTTCATTTTTGAAAAATTTAACTAAAAGTGAGTTAAATAGGTCCAAGACTATTGGTACTAATTTATATAATAATGGATAAGGCATTGATCACCTAATTTCACTTGCAAGTTGATATTTTATACAATTGCAAGATAAATACATGAATTATAACCAATTTTCCATTTTTAGTAATTAACAACTAAAGTTTTCTATCAATACTTATTTGTGATAGTTAATCTATTGATTATAACTAGCTATTGTAGTCGAGGAATTTTTTGCAAACCTAAGAAAAATTTGTGACCAATATCTGCTATAGGGGATAGTCTTGAAGGGAAGAATATCAAGCTAATAAAATGAATCCCTAAGGTTTTCTTTTCTTTGCCCTGCAAAGCCTAAAGTGAAGTGGTTCTTAATGAATCTATTAATGTTATCTTAGAAATAAGATTTAGCCCTATTGAATATAGGATTTAGGTCATCCTTAGGCTTGTCCCTATCTTATGTTTTCTAGTATTGGGTTTAAAGTATTTTGTAGTCTAAAAAACAACCAACAAAATAGTGACTCTGTTGGGGAGCTAAAATATTTTTCTATATGAGCTATACTCATGGACCATTGTCTTATCCTATGCTTTGTTAGAAAAGTAAGTTATTTTACCCAATGTGTGGCATCATTTTTCTCTTGATTGGTCTTCCTTACTAAAGAAATTTTGTGGTATTTTAGTCTAAAAGATCATTTTAAAACACCTACCTCTTCATGGGGCAGCTAGTGCAATATTCTATAAAAATGTTCCAACCAAAAGATGATAAGAAGAAGAATACTCAGGCTTTTACTAAGGCTAACCCAGAGATACCAATATGCATTGAGTTACCTCTTATAGGTAGGAAGAATCAAAATTAAAAAAATGTGGATCCTAGTTTTACTTGGACACCTAGGGCTACTGTGTCAGCCTATTCACAGTATTACCTAATGGCTGAAAAAGAGTCACCTTCCAAAAATCCAGAGTCTAAGCATACTATGCTACTAGGGGACACATTCACCACCCCATGCCAAAAAATGAAAATATATCATGACAAAAAAATGCCCTCAATGGGGAATATTCCGTGTATTCTTAATTTGGTAAATGAAATCAACCATAGTTGGGGATATAGGGGTAATATGTATATGGAGTTTACTCCTAGAGAAGGTCTATATGAGGAGAGAAATCTCATAGACTTGGATGATATAGTAAGTTCACAAGCTACTTCTATAGACCTTGAAGATTTATTTTTAGAATTAGAAACTCTTAGAAAAAGGGTCATAGAAGGAGAGGCTAGATGTATACATTTGGAAAAGGAGAAAGAATAGATCACTTTGAATATCCTCATTGAAAGAGGCAACTTTCTTGGGAGAATGGCTTCCCTACAAGAGAAAAATAAAAAATTAGAGGAAAAACCTTCTAAGCTACATTCTCATTTATTTGAAGATATGGAGGGCTTAAAATATAAGGTCCAAGAGCAAGAGTACCTTCTTAAAGAGAAGGAGGGGCCTGATATTGCACAAGTGCAACCTCATAAAGCTCTTGAACCTAGAATTGTAGATTTGACTATGAAAGACCCTAACAAAGGAAAACAAAATATCATGGAAGTGAAAATCAATGAGAATTAAGCTCTTCCTAATAATCTCACTAGCTTTGTCATGTCAAAGCTTGACCTAGAGTTGGAGAAGGCTAGAAAGGAAAGAGAAGACTTACTAAAGGAACTTGAAAAAGTAGAAAATGAAGCTTAGGTAGCTGAGACTAGGAGAAAGTTCCAATTTATTAAATCTAAATTTGTGCTAGCTTTTTAGCCAAGCCAATCTTCAAAAGTTACCCCATTTATCTCTACAACTAGAGCCCTGATAATAGGTCAAAGATTCTCATAGCTAGCCCCTATCTTGAACTCTACTACTACTAGCCAAATCCATGATATTCAACAAGCTTAAAAACCCCTAGTCCTTGACCAGAGTCAATCTATTGGGGCAAGTACATCAAATGGTACAAGTTTCCAAAGGAAACCAAATTATATAGAAAATTACAAAAAATGTCCTTCTTAAGTATCCTTGGCTTTCCACATCCCATCTCTAATGACCTTAGAGACAAGGTCATAAAATTCTCTAGAAATAATGCCATCATTGGTAAGGAACACCTCAAGAATTTCATTAACATGCTCAATAGCTATGAGGTGGAACATGAAGATGTGTTGATGAAGTTTTTTTTCATTCACTTATAGAGGATGTTAGAGATTAGTTCAAAAGATTACCAGATAATAGTGTAACCAATTGGAGTGACTTAGAAAGATTGTTCAAAGAATAAAATGGTGATAACACCAATGCCACCTTTGTGTTAAATGAGTTCAATAACATAAAGAAGGGTGCAAATGAGTCCACTTTTGATTTTAATGTTAGATTCCAAAAGGGAATGTACACATTATTACAAGTAATGAGGTTGAATGAAGATGTGTGTCTCATAGCCTATTTCAATGCTTTCAATTGTAAACTAACCTATAATCTCAAGGACAGGGATCCTAAAATGTTGAGAGAGGCTTATAAGATGGTAGTAAATATAGAAAATAATAGAAAGGCTTCTAGTAAACTTGCAAGAAGGGATGACCCTAAACTATTAAATCCTAGAAATAAGAAAGAGGGTGAAAAGCCCATAGTAAAAAAGAAGCCTAAAGAGGATATGATGGGTCAAGTTTTAACCCTATTAAAGAAAATGAATCCACCAATCTACCAAGCAACTAAGCCAAATATGATTAAGAAGGTCCCTTTTAATAATAATTTTAATAGGCAACCTAGAATGCAAAATTAACCTTGTACTACTTAGTGGAAGGATGGTGAGCCAATACCCAACCTTGCTCAAGGAAACAAAGATTAAGGACCCCCATACCATTTACAAAGGACTTTAGTAAACATGACTGATGAAGTGCCTTGGTGCAATATATGCCAGTCACCTCATTTCTCTAATTTTTTGCAATAGCCCAATCTTTCTCTAAATATCAATAGGCACAAAATGAGGATGGAAATGAGGGAGAAGATCATGAGGACATAGATTGTGGTATGGTCAATTTATGTGATGATGGGTTTGAATCTGCTCTAGGTGAATATGAACATGATGTTGAAGACTAGAGAAGTGCTTATGAAGTACACCATCAACAAGTGTTTTTAGATGGTAAGGATTGTGATGATGATTAGGTATGTGGTACATTATCAAATACATCACATACAAACTTGAGGAATCCATCCAAGGAAGATATTGATAGGATTACCATTGAGGTGATAGCTCAAGTTCATAGAACTTATAATCTGAGAAATAGAAATGTCAATGATATTGTTGTTAAGCCATTTGGTATATTCATTAAGGATATTTTTCAAAAAGAAAATGATGAGAAAAGAAAAGAGGATCCAATTTTTGCAAAGGTTAAGGAAATTAAGATCAAGAAGTGGGAAACAAAGATGAAGGTACATTTTCAAGGAGCAGAAACTATCAGGACAAGTGTACTAGAAAAGAAGTCAAATTTTGATATCTTCAAGCCAAAGCAACTTACTTTGTTGAAACACCTAGAGGAACATAGAAGTAAGGCTTTATCTTGGTTGGAGGGGATAGGAAATACCAATGTTATCACACAAGAAGCAATATTCTTATCATCTAAAACATCTGCTATAGTAAAGGATAAACAAGACAAAGAGGCCATGTCCCAAATACCACAAATGTGTTTGGACAATTCATCTGTAGTCTACCTAGATGATATTGGCCATTTTTTCCTCAATCTAGTAATAAATTGTATAACTCTAAGAAATTTCATCGTTCACTCTATTGCATCTAATAACATTATTTTTTTAATGTTACGGAGGCCCTTGGTTCAAAGGTTGATACCAAACAAGGTAGATGTAGAGTAATGGATGTTAGAGAAGTACCTATCATAGGTATTATCAATTCCCTACCTTTTAATCTTGTTTCTTACCCTAATGTAGGACTATTCATGACCATCCTTTTATTTGATATCCCTCCCCATTATGGAATATTGCTTTCAAGGAAGTGGAGTGTTGTGATGGGAGGTAGTTTGCAGTGTGATTTATCATATGCTACTTTCTACATAGGGAAAATGATTATGAATGTTGATAGGGAGCCAAGAGTTACTCATATCTTTGAAGATAGTATTGATAAAGATGCTAATTACTTTCTTGACACTAAGGTAAATGTATTTAGGGCAGATCTTATTATCCAAGAAATTGAAAAACCACCTCCCATGATCACACAAAAGGTGACTAAATGTTTGGACTCACTGAAGGTATGAACCATGTACATTGATGGAACAAGTTCTAAAGAAGGTTCAAGAGTTCGGGTAGTATTTATATCCCTGGAGAAAAAAACATCTAGATATTCATTCACCTTAAATTTCACTTATACCAACAATGTTGTAGAGCATGAAGAATTATTATTAGGATTAAAGGTTGTAGGTAGGCATGGAATCAAGAAATTGCATGTCATTGGGGATTCTTAATAAATTGTGTCTCAAATTAAAGAAATGTATGTGTTAAAGAATAAAAGACAAGAACAGGATAGGAATATTATTTGTGATTAGATAGAATCATTTGATGCCTTTGGTATCACTTGGATGGATTAGAGTAATAATAAATTGGCTAATTTGCTAGCTAATGTGACAATTGAGTTGGATGGCATTTCATGTGCTAGTGTATTTACAATTAAAGTGAATAATTGGCCTTCTATTTCTGATAGTGTAGAAAATGGACAAGCTTTTGAAGATGATAAAGATATTTCAAATTTTCTACTTAAGGAGGATAAATATCATGGCCAAGAATTGGATTTTAGTACTTTTGTGGAAATAATAGATGGAAAATAGACCATCTTTGGTCAAGAAATATTACAGTTAAAATCTAACAATGTCACCAAGGGTTTAGTAGTGTTGGAGAGTGTTTTTGATAACCAAGATAGAGTGTAGGCAAACATCAAAAATAACAAGCCACTAGAACTTGAAGAAATTAATTTGGGTACTACTAAATCTCCAAAAAAGGTATGCATTGGTAAGACCTTATCTCCCACAATTAGGTAATATTTGATAAATTTATTGAGAAAATTTAGACATGTCTTTGCATGGTCATATGATGACCTTAAATTCTATATAGAAGATCTTTTTCATCATGTCATATTAGTCAAGGAGGGGTTTAAGCCATCCAGACAAAAATAGAGATATATCAATCCCACTTTGGTCCCTAAGATGGAAGAAGAACTCATGAAGCTTATGTATGGGGGAATAATTAAGCCAATTAGACATTCTTCTTGAGTGTTTAATTTGGTACCAATAAGAAAGAAGAATGGTGACATCAAGCTTTATGTTGATTTTAGAAATCTGAATGTTGTATCCCTAAAAGATAACTATGGACTACCTAACATGGAGGCCATATTGCAGCGAGTTACTAGCTCTGAGATAATGTCAATGATGGATGGTTTCCTTGAATATAATTAAGTCCTAGTGGATGAAAAGGAAAAATTTAAGACAAACTTCACTACACCATGGGGAGCACATGTTTATGTAAGAATTCCCTTTGGTCAAATCAATGTAGGGGCACAATTTTAGAGAGCCATGGATGTAGCTTTTGATGAGCATATTAATAAGTTGATGGTTGTATATCAGGATGACCTAACTACATATTTAGAGAAGGCTCAAGATCATTGCAAATATTTAGAAAATATTTTTATCAAAGCTCTAGAGTATGGGGTCTCTTTAAATCTAAATAAATAAATTTTTGGGGTGATAGAAGGAAAGTTTCTTGCCCATATTGTATCGAAGGAAGGGTTCAAAATTGATCCTAAAAGGGTAGCAGCCATTGAAAAAGTACCAAGACCTAAAAATGTTAAATGTATATAGTCCTTCTTTGGGCAAGTGAATTTCTTAAGAATATTTGTTACTAGTTATGCTGAAATCAGTAGACCAATCTAAAAATTTATCAAGAAAGTAGCAATTTTTAGTTGGGGAGGTAAGCCTACTATTTATCTCCAAGAAATTAAGAATTCTATCAAGAATGCACCAATCCTTAGGAGCCCTAACTATGAAAATCCCATGCATTATTTTTTGTTTGCATCTTTGTATATTATTGTTGTTGTTCTATTACAAAAAAATGAAGATGGACATGAACAACTTATAGCATTTTTTAGTAAATCCCTAAAACCTACTAAACTAAAGTATGGTATAAATGAGAAACAAGAATATGCACTTGTTAAATTTGTCAAAGCTTTTGGATGTTATCTAGTGGGTGTTGTTGTTATTTCGTTTGTACCTAGTGCATTAGTAAAGGATATTTTTTCTTCGCAAGATGTTTCTAGTGGAAGGCGTAGATGGATCAACTAAATTTAGAAATGCAATATAGATATTAAAATCATCAAATTGGTGAGAGGAAAAGGATTAGCTAAACTAATGGTTTAGTCAAATATAGATGCTAATAAATTTAATGTTGTAAACAAAGATTTCATTTTTGATACATGTGATATGGATTAGTGTGACTAGTATAAAGATGTAATATACTACTTACAACATATGTAGGCTCCACCACACTTGACAGATAATGAAAGAAGAAATTTCAAGTTACATTCATTTAGATACATCATTTTCAATGGAAATTTATGGTGGAGAAATTATGAAGGTATACTTTTCAAATGCATTGATCAAGAAAAATTAGTAAGAATACTAAGTGAGATGCATTCAAGGATATGTAGTGGGCACTATATGGAAAAGACTACTGCCCACAAGGTCATGAGAGTAGACTTTTGGTAGCCTAACTTGTTTAAAGATGCTCAAGTCCTAGTTAGGAGATGTGACCCTTACCAGAGGTTTGTAGGAAAAATAAGGTTTTCTAGGAACACATCTTTAAAATCAGTTAAGGTTTAGGTGCCTTTTCAACAATGGGGAATGGATTTTATAGGGGAAATATCACCTAGCTCTAGTAGTGGTTACTCATGGATACTAGTTGCAACTAATTATTTTTTAAAATGGATAGAGGTCATCCCTACTAGGAATTCTACTAGTAAAGTGGTAAACAATTTCATATTGAATAACATTAATTCAAGATTTAGTTTCCCTGAAAGAATAGTAACAGATAATGCTATGTGCTTTAGGCCTAAAGAATTTATTAAATTCTATGATAATAATGGAATCACGAAGTCAATTTCATCACCTTGTCATCTATAAGGGAATGGATAAGATGAATCTATAAATGAGAGGTTGTTAAAAGTCATAAAGAGGACTTTGGATGACAACAAAAAGGCTTGGGGCTCTAAATTGCAATTAGCAATATAGGTTGATAGAGTGATAGTTAAAAAGGAAATCGATGTATCATGTTTTGACCTAGTAAATGGAATTTAAGCCAGAATGCCTCAGAATAATCTGATGGGTTTATAAAATCACATCTAGATATATAATGATGATATCATTGATGAAATTCAAGAAAGGGTGAATGCGTTAGATGGATTAACTAAAACAAGAAAGGAGGCTTCTACAAGAAATATGAAATTACAATTGCAAAGAAAACATTTGTATGATAAGAGGGCAATTGAGAGAAAGTTTTAGTTAGATGATCCTATCCTAATGTGGAATAAAAGGCTAGAAGATAAAGTTAAACATGGGAAATTTGATCCTATCTAGATTGTTCCCTATTTGATTGATTTTAATTGGCATAAGGATTCATACTTCATAAAAGAATTATCAAGTAACTTTCTTGAATATCCAGTTCATGGACAATTCTTTAAGATATACTTCTGTTGAAGTTATTTGTCTTACACGAGTAGTAGTTAGGGTTTGTATATTTTTACACATTTGTAAATTTATGTGGATATGTCTATAACCCTTGTATATGTGTATATTTTGTATGGTCTTAAAGATTTTCTTGGGCTCTTAAGCATGTGGTCTACTTAACCTAGAGATTCTAAATTCTTGCATTGATACAAGTTATCCATAATCCCCAAATAGAACCATTGATAGCCCCTATTTTCAATGAACTTAAATTTGAAAAATTTTATGGTGAAAATGCTTTAAAAGGAGTGTTATGATGTTAGGGTATATATGTTATCATTTTACATTTTAAAAGGATGGCCCTAACAAACTATTTTCCCCTAATCTAGTTATTTTTCCTTGGCCTAGTGTGAAAAGTGATCCCATATGGGTTACTTTCTCATCTTATTTGACAAGAAATTTAATAAAAAGAAAAGTCTAGCCATTACCCTAGGTTTTAAATCTAAGAAAGAGTGTATTTGTCTTTTACATCATCTCTTGCAATGCTATAGCATAAGTGTTAGCGGAGGATCATAGCATAATGTTTTTAGCTACCCAATCTTGAGATATATAGTACATTATAGTATTGTAGATAAGAAAGTTAAAATACCTAATCTTATGATTCATTTGTATCATATGGTCATATGTCATGTCAAAGAGTTTCCAAGTTTGGCGTGTGATGTTATGAAAAAGAAGGTGATCTTGACATGGGGAGGTTTTTTGAAAAGTTGTAAGATGTTACATAAGATCAAAGAGTGAGATTGAGAATTCTATGATGCTCCAACATACTTATGATTGTAAGATCATAAGGTGCCAAGTCATAGGGCTCAGTGGTAGTCTATGTCAGAGAAGTGACAAGTGTCAAATCTTGATCAGTCAATTATAGAATATACACCAGGTGGAGGCTTAGTTGGATTAGTGAAGCTAGAAACTTATTTTATATAAGTTATAAGATATGAAACATAGTGTAATCTTTGATCTTATTATAAAAATTGTATTGTAAGATCTTAAGCTGATGGATAAAATGGTACAGTCCTATGAAGAGGTCTATTTCATGAGATCATAAAGGTAAAAGATAAAGCCTTTAATTCTATGGTAACAAGAGGTAATAGTTTCACATAGTATTCTAGGGATCTAGAGGGCAACATTAGATCTTACGCTATGCAATATAAATTGGATGTCATGAGATCATAAATATTCTAAAAGGAAGCTCTGATGCTATGATAGCCAGTATATCATGAGGTCATAGACACTTTTTCCAATCCTTGTGATAGTGTAATAAGGGATTTTTACTTCAGGAGATCGTAGGACCAAAAGGCATCTCTTCCCCACCTAAGATATTACAAAGGTTTTTGACTATGGGGTCAGCCATAGGATTGTAAACCCTAAGTTGACATTTTGATTTCCATTATCTAAGCCAGAAATGACAAAGGGTTCTTGACTAATGAGATTTAAACAATGAAAAAAAGTGCAATGTTAGATAATAATGATGATGTTCCCCTAAGGTGATAGAATAAGTTGATTTTATGCCTTAGGTATGCTAATAATCAAAGAAAAGATGAATTTTGATAATATAAATCAAGCCATAAAGACATTCTATTAGTTAATTATAGTTTATTATTTGTAGAGAAAAGGATTTTGAGCAAGTGCAAAGTTTTCAGTGCATACAGATAATTGTCTTTAGTGCTAGAGAGTGAATTCATATAGTTATTTTCAGCATACTTTCAAGATGTCTGATAAGGAGGTAGAATAATCAAAGTGTCAAATATGGAAGTGGTAGAAACTTCAACTTATAAGGGAGGGAAAATGTGACAAAGAAAACATAATAAGTTTGTTGAAGAGTGGATTAAGCTTTTTCTTGGTTCCTCAAATGCTAATGCTACAAACAACCATGCTTTCATCAACCCATATTCTCTATGCAAATATGCTACATGCCCTGGGGCAATAGGTTCTAAGCTATTCAAATATTTTTATAATAACATTGAGCAGAAGATCTCGATGTGTAATCCATGGAAGAAGAACTAGGTGAAGTTGATATTTCCAAAGGTTTTCATAGATGTAGACTTGGTAAAGGCCCTAATGTAGTCATACAATCCAATCACCAAATCCTTTCATAGGGGAGATGGAACTATCCTCTATACACTTGATCATACTTCATTCATTAAAGCTTTAGGATTGGATGGAGCCATGCGCCAACTTGTAGGTTTGGAGGATTTACAGAAGAAGTTTGAGAGAAATACCAAACCCTATAATGGGAAGTCTATGCTGTAGCATATCCCTATGGATTTAAAGAGTGTGAGTGATTGCCCTAAGAAGGTGGAAAAAATGATGCCTTTGGACAAGTTTAAGAATTACTTTGTAAAAATAGTATATGGTGTCCACAATGTGGTTAGATGGAATTGATATGGTGTATGGTGCTGAATTTATCATTTCCAAAGATGTGCAAGATTGTTGTCATAGGGGAGTATATGATTATGTTGAATAAATTTTGAAGGTAATGAAGGAAAACATTTCCCTAGTTTATATTGGAGAGTTAAAAGATTTCAAGTTCCATCATTATTCACTATTGATGCACCTGATCCTCTACAAGAATGTTGGGTATGTGAGCTCTAATTTCATTGATCATACTACTAATGCAAATGGAGAACTGCCAATTTAGTTATGGATGTGGGTATGGAAAATTAATTATCATTTTTCTAATTTTTTTAATTCTTTAATAATTTTAGTACTATGACAATGAGAATGTTAGATCCAGGTTATTTTAGGGCACCTAAGATTTTGAAAAATCTATTGAGAACAACCCTACTTCTTGAGGGTAAAATATCAGACCATAATTAGGGGGAAATTTTCTTATTTCCAACTTTTTCCTTGATGAGAGTCTATGGTTGTCCATAGCCACCCCATATATTACCAAAGTTTATTCCCCCTAGGTTGGGTATAATGGAATTCATAATGCAATTTTTTATAGTCAATAGGGATTATCTAGGGCCTAAAGTGCATAAAGGAACTTTCTTGTATAGATTTTTTTAGGGTGGGGGACTTTTCAATTGGAAAAGAGGCCCTTAATCAAATCCATTTTTTCTCCACCACTACAACCTATCAACTGGTCCCTACAAGTTGTATGATCCTAACAATTGGATGAATGAAATCCTTAAGGATATAAGGAACTATGTGTTGCTTGGCACCAAGGAGCTACCACATGAGGATATTATTCCAAAGATACTTGCAGAGGGTCAGGTAGCTAATAAACTGGAAAAGTTGGATGAATTTTTTAGGGTGGATAGGGAAATAAATATAGTAGATCCCAATGCCATGGGATTCTATATGGATATCCCCTATCCTCATAGGATTAGGAAGATGTTCACTAACCATGTTGAAATCATTGCCAAAATTCTAGAAGGACCTATGGGGGAAGAAGAGAGAGTGTACCCAGATAGCCCTAAACCTGATGTGATTATAGAAATAGAGGAATATGATGCTCTTGAGGCATCATGGGTCACAAAATTAAATAAGAGATAGAAAGTGGTCCATAGCCCTTCAAAGGTGAAATAGAGGACCTCACATATTTTACCAGGCAATAGTTAGTATTTTTTTGACTTAAGGCAAAGATATCTCTAGGATAGAATTGATGTAGTTGAGAGCTCACTCACAGACTTATAACTAGTAGCAACAAGGATACATGATAGGATCATTCAAGTCCAACAATTCAAAGAGGATGATGAATTCATCAAATTAGTTGAGTTTAAGAGACTTTTTTACAAAGTAAAATAGAGTGAGTTTATGTTGAAGATGAAACTAGGAGAATAAGATGAGCAAAAGTTGGATCTGGTTGAGAAGCTATAGGCCTATGATCTTGAGAGTGAAATCATGACTCTAAAGGAGGCAAGGGACCTTTTGCAAAGGATTGGTATGTTGTTAGTAACCAAATGGGATTTGGAGCAAGCATTTTTTCTTGATGAAATAAGGAGATAGGAGAATATCATCTCATATGAGGCATTTGGTGTTGATGGACTACAAAGAGGAATTAGAATCAACATATATACAAAATCTATTGCAATTTGGAGCATGGTTGCATCATCAAATAAACTAAATCTAATGGATGTATAGAGCACAGAATAACATAACATGATTGTGTGGAATTTGTAGGGCACCTATGGTATAGAAATGTCAAAGGCCATAAAGAATTTCTCAGTCATGAATGAGGCCAAGGTAGAGGAGTTTGAGATCAAACTTTCCAAGTCCATACATGATTACACTGATGTAAGGAAGCTCTATGAGGATGAGCTTTGAAAAATCTATGTGTATAAAGGAAAAATTGGAGAGCTTGAGGCTAACGTCCAAGAACTAGAGGCTAAGGTTGCATCTTTTAGAGAGCAACTTGTGAATGCAAAGCAAGTGGTTGCTGAAGAATGAAGACAAGAGCAAAAAGATGAGGACCAACTAGACAAGGACACAACTAAGGCCCGAACACAAATAGATCATTTGGAGGTAGAAGATACAATAGAATTGTGAAGAATGAGCACTGAGGCTCCACCTAGTTAGCAAGGATATGAGGTAAGGACTACTATCCTTAAATGTTTCATGAGCCTTAGGGTTGAGACTCTGAAGAATATATCACAACAAGCTCGCAATTTTTATTTTTCTTTACAAAGTACTAAACAATTTTGCAATGAGGCACTTTCATGGCTATCACCCACATTCAATCTATGGGGTCCATTTACACAATTTTTAGAGAGGCTTATTTAATTGATGGATAAAAGCTAAATTTTCATGATAAGATAATCAAAGTGAAGGAGGGCTTAGAGGTAGTCAAATAATTAATTGGCTTCTTTACTGATAAATTGCAATAAATACAAGGTAAAATGAAAGTTTTATCTCAGGGAATATAGCCTTTTATACCACTAATTTTGTATGCCATTATTACAGTGAGATATTGGCAGGAACAGTCTGATTCTTTTGGTTTCATTTTGACTTAGGAGGTCACTATGGTAAATTTTGAGGACACCTCTAGTACCCTATATATTAAATTTATTGACTCCCTATTCAAAGTAGAGATAGACTTAAATAAGTCTTATGTTGAGTCTAAAGTAATTATAGATGCCAAGTGGACTAAAGCCATGAAGGACCTTGAAGAGGTTAGAACTATAGAGTGGCCCACCAAGAGAGAAATCTATGTCTGGGAAATGGTGGGAGAAATAAAGAGCCTACTAATAGGAAGTAGTTGAAACATTATTAATGTTAAAGGAAAATAAGAGATATGTTAAAGTTGTTGTAGTAAAATACCACCTGCTAACTTTTCAACTACCCTCCTAATTTTGGATCAAGTGCAGGAGAATACTTTTTGATTATCTCTTTGTGTATATATTGCCTTTTTCTTTTCCATTAATGTGATGAAATGTATCATCCTCTCATCTATAGCTTTTTGCAATCCTATTTAAAGATTTTCAAGATGAGGAGTTAAGGTCAGAAGTCTGTATGTTTTCTAGTTTATGTTATATTTACAGTCTGTCTTTTTTGATTCTATAAATGTGTTCAAACTTGTGAATTTGAGAGTGGGGTGAAAATAAAAGATCAAACTACCAAGTTCTGAGCTATAGTGTGAGTCTATATCAAGTGTTGTATGTATTTTCAAAGGAAATTAATACAAAAGGGAATTTATCAAATCTATGTATCTAAATTTTGTCTCCTTCCTTGTATATTTGAGATTTTAAGGTTAAAATGAACAATTTTTTTTTAGTTTAATATAGTTCAGATACATTGTATATCTCCTAGGTAAAAGTACAAAGTTGTGTCACCTTTCAAGTTGACTTATCAAAATGACAAAATTTGAGTATTTATATATAAAATTCAATCTTTTTTAAACATATGATCTAGATAAATTCATTGTAGCTAAGTTATGTATGGTCTCACACTTTTCCAATTGGAAATGTCTATTAAATGCATATTTTATACTAATTTGTATCCAATCACTAAATAAATAAAATTATTTTAGAAAAGTGGCATTTCAATAACTCTTACTATTTTTATGATTTTTTTTTAATAATATATAAAAACCATTTTATAGAGATTAGAGTCAAGAATATTATCCTATAGAGTTTATAGTGTTTTAATTAGAGATATTATATTGTAATTAGAAATTTCCATAACCACATATTTTAACACTCGAAAAGATGTCAATTTTTGTCAAGAAAATAATATTAAATCATATCAAAAGAATCTTAAAATTATATGATATTCAAGAGGAGAGAGTCCTCTTCTAGAATGTATATATTTTTCTCATGTTTAGAATATATTTGTTTTTAAAAATGTTGTGGGAGATGAAAACTATTGATTCAAGGTGAGTTGAAATTTCAATCTGTATAAAAGAGAAAATATAGGTCTAAAGCTAATTTTTATTTTTGATTGTTCTAGATATATATGTTATCTATAACATAGTTTGAGATCAAAGGGAAATAATTTTATTTCCATATAGTTTTGTGGTGGGAAGTAGATCCCTAGTTTTTAGCATTTTTCAACACCTAAAAAACTATCTATAGAAATTAAGAAAATATATAAATTCTTATTCTAGATAATTATTAAATATTATAATCCTAAAATTTATCCATTTCTACATAGTTCATTAGTTTACTTCATTTCCAAATTCAAAATAATAATACCAATTTTGTCATTGAAGGTGAATAGCTATACTTTTGTTAGTGTTTTCCTTTACAAAAGGGTGACACAAGTGTGTGCTTTAACCCTACTATTGATTGCATTTAGTTCAAGGAATTTAGTAATTGAATTCAATAAGAGGTGGGGTTTTGGATATATGAGAGAGATATGATAAGAATGAAGTTCAGAGCTCACTGTTGAAAAATTTAACTGCAATTTAGTTAAATGGGTCCAACCAACAGTACCAACTAAAAATAGGTGTTGCTTGCAGATGTAGCAGACTCCTAGTCTTAAAATTAGAATCATAGATTGATAGATCTCAATGCTTTACAAATTTAAGAATTGATCATCTTGGTGATTTTTGAATGTAGGTTGACGATAGCAATCGATAATTGAAAAAAATTTAGTTTAGACAAAGGGTCTCTTCAATGAACTACTAAGATCATTATTTGGCATGAGAGTTTACCAAAAGTTCATTCAAAGTAGAATGCAAGAGTTATCAAAGTAAAGAATTGATCTAGAAAATGACACAAAAGTCTTGGCCACATAGTTTATGCATCGTTAAGGTAGAAAATAAGGAAATGTAATTACAAGAGGTGTTAAATCTAAAAGATTCCATATGATTCTAAAAAGTAATTAGATAAAGGGACATGCCCTCGAAAATGGCTATCTTATTCTATAAAAAATGCTTTAAGGAAGTATCAAATGGAAACACATGAACTCTATGAAGAGAATCAAAAGTTATCACCAAAGATTTAAAAAGGAAATAATTGATAAGTCACCAACAGCCCTTAGAATGAACTCTCTCATATAGTCAGATAGTGGTTGATAAATTTTTTTTATGATGATTGTTGATGAACAAACTGGTGGAGCTAAATATTTTCTCCAAGTTGCTCAATACTCATGATTGACTACACCTTGAGACATTAAAGGAAATTGACAAATTGAGCACACATTGAACTTGAAGGTTAAAGATTCTAAAGTTTTATTGTGGTTTCACAATGAATGCCCTATTTTCACATAGAAAATAAGGACCCCCTATTTTTAAATTTCCCTCTAAGGCTTCTAGTCTAGAGTCTCGATCATTTTGGACCCTCTCCTAGGTCGATGAGAAACCTTAGTATCTAATTAGGAAGGTTTGGGTAGTCAGAGAAAAAGAATAAATCAAGTTCTAGTACTAATTATTCTTTAAGTGTGCACATGTGCCCTTGTGGACATGCCCACATGTGCACTATGCCCCTTCTCTAGGGGTGCATACATGTTCACCTTTAGAGAGTGTGGACCTATAGAGGTGCACAAAATCATCCGCCCTAGGGTTTATATAAGGCTTGACCCCCTCCCTTTCAATCACTTTTCTCTTGCTCCTTCTTTGTACCGCATGTCTGCACATCTTCCCTCTATGAAAATCTATTATTCCCCTACAAGACAAAACAAACATTAAGGTTATACCTTAAAGGTTCACACATGCACAACCCTTAGAGGTCCACATGTGTGTACCTTTACTCAAAGAGAAAACTGAAGACTATGTTAGAAAGCAACCAAATAGACTTCCTACTACGTGCTCACATGCACACCCCCATGAGGTGCTTATGTGCACACCTCTGCACACAAACCAAAAGTCTAAAAGAGACCAAGGTACCCGCCCTCACCCAATATTGCACTAAGGAACTTACATATGTGCATAGTTGTGGACATGCACATGTGTACACCTTGCCAAGCTATGCATGTGTACTAGTGTGTAATTGTGCAATTAGCCATTCTAAGGACTAATCAAGTGCACTAGTGCACCTATAAGGGTGCATTAGGTGTAATGAAATGCAAAAAATGCTATTTTGGGAGGAGAACTATGTTTTGGTCTTTTTTGTTAGATATTTGATCTATTTTTGAGTCTGTTTAGGTTATTTTTAGGTCTCATTTTTTCCTTCTTAATATCCATAAGACTAATGTTTCCCACTTTCATGTAGATTAAATGGAATCATCATCCTCTTCCATGGTGGAAAAAATGGCACCAAAACCTATTGCTTCCAAATACCAAGAACTACCTAAGAAATCAAGATTCTAGGGTGGGCATGTATAGATTAGAGATACAAAGTTGGGCCACATTGATTGGAATGCCTTTGTGAAAATTTTCAATAAGCCAAGGGAGAGATTAGCAATTATATTAACACTAGTCAAGTCTAGCCTAGTGAATGCAGCATCACATCCCACTTCAGTTCAATCTTCTAAACTAATAATGACATTAGTAGAACACTATTTGATGGAGGAAATTTTTTTAAAGAGCATGACTAGAGAGATAGTCCTAGACCTCTGACCCCAAAAGACAACACTAGATAATTTATTTCCTCCTTTGAAGAGTTATGTGTCCTTGTACACTGGGTCACTTACAAACATGGATGATTTAATTAATTGAACCCATAAGGGCTACCAAGATTCCCATTGATCAGGCCACCATCCTAAGTGATAACCTAGATGAATAGCTAGTCATCATTAAAACTAACACTTGTTTCTACATGACATCATACATGGTGTACTTGCTAGCAGTCAAAGCCACTAATTGTCTAGGCCTATATAGGAAGGGGAGCATGCAAGATGAAAATATTTGGCCCTATGTGGTATACCCACACCTGGTGAAAAGAGGCTTCCACTAAAGAGTGTGGAATATAGGGTAGTTAATGATAGATTTGTCTTCACCATCATTAGATTCATTGAAGGTTCTTATGAGAAATGAATATTAGTAGATGTGGCAGCCAAAATCATAGAAATAGGTTCCTATTACATTTAATTTAAGACTTTACATATCTTTGGGTAATTGGTACTCTTCTTTGTGCCATAAAACTTCTAAGATAACCTTTAGATAGGACCATACTCCTAGAGATAGCTTGCTAACTCAGTTCTTTTAATGATAGAGTGAGGAAACAACATAAGAAGACATGGGTCTAGCAAATTAAAATTGGTCCATTTAAGGTGAAGCAAAAACAATACATTTCCACCTTTGACTCTAAATGGGATTAGTATCTCTTGGAAGATTACAACTCCCCTCACCCACTCTTTGACAATATTAGAATGATTCAGCATCTAGAAGGGAAAGAATTTGTACATTTTGATGCCCCAGAAGATCACTGAATGAATTTAATAGATGACTATGATGTCTAAATAAGAGACTATTGTTGGATGAGTCTATACCTAGTAGAGAATTTTCCAAAATTGAAGATTCCTCTCAAGGGTTGTGGAAAAGGATGTACCAAAAGTTATGGATCCTTTGTACAATAGAGATAAAATATACCATAGCCCTATCATGAATGCCAGGATAAGGTGAGAGGAAAATGATGACCTTGAACATTGGGCCATACATATAATTCAAATAACAAAGGAATGGATCTAAAAGCTATTTCAAATGGATCTAGTTCCTCGAGCCACACCACTAAAATTCATAGCCAGGCCTATCAAAGGTAAAGGTGCAAAGAACACCATACCAACCTACCCCTCTCAATCCTCTATAAGCTTAAAAATGGTACATCAAAATGATTGGTAGGTTGAGTACTTAAAAGATAATAAGGAAAAGTTAAGGAAGAGGCTAGCCTCTAGGGAAAAGAGACAAGCATTTGAGGCCCAAACATCACTAACTCAATAGGAGCAAGCTAAAGCTCAAGCTAAGAAAGAAGAGCCTCAAGAAGAGCTAGAAAAATAAATACAACCAGAATAATAGGAGGATGAACAAATAGAGTAATAGAGTGTCCCACTGCTAACAACTATAGAGAAAGAAGCTTCCCCCTCAGCTCTAATGAAATCAAGGAGCAAATAAACTATGGTGGGAAGATGAAGGAGGAGATTGAAGAAGAAGAAAAAATCATCCCCATAGGTTCTATAGATCATCCCAAAAGTTAAGGATGAAGAAGAAGGGAAACAAATAGAGTTTTTTCCCTTAAGCCAAAGAACTCATTTAGCTAAAGACATGGAGGAACAGAAGAGAAGAAACTCTACATAGACACCTCCATCTGCTCTAAGAGATCTTATCCAAATATCAAATTCAAAAGATTAACAATATAAGTGGATAGCATAGATGGAGAGTGAAGGAACTGATGTCTTCAAACTCTTAGACTTTGACTTTATGCTAGTGGGTATTGAGATTGTGGGTAAAAAGATAAGAGATACTCCCAGTAGTGTAGTATTAGGAGAGGATGGAATCAATTGCCTCCTCTACCTCAAGGACCTTTTGGAATTCCACCACCACCATCATAGGATATGGCTATAATAGACAAAGGGTTAGTAGCTCCACCTCTTCCAATCATTCAAGAAGAAGCGAAAGAACAAAAAACTAAGGAAGTGGAATTCCAATAGCTTCATGTTGATGAAGTATCTAAGGAGGGACAAATAACAAAATAAATTTAGCAAACTCCTCAATATACATAGGCCAAATACTTAACCCATTAAAACACATAAGCTCCTTCCCAAGATCTTCCTTGATAGGAGAAGACTCTAGAAAGAAGTGATAAGGAAAGAAGCCTACTTTAAGACCACCCTCTTCAGCCAAGTCCATGTCACCTATGGGAGACACACTAGAATGGCTAAAGTGGGAGGTTATATCTTGATAGAAGAGGTAGTTGGAGCTAACAACAAAGTAAGGAATGAAGGAATTGATTAAAGTGATAAAAAATCATGAGCCACATAAGGGTGATGTAGGAACACTAGCCTTCATAATGAAGAACTAAAATTAGGACCTTCTCACACATATCACTATTCCTCCTCCTCACATTGACACCAAAGACCTAACTCCAAAATATTGCCGAATTAAGGAGGCTATGTTATGAAAGGCCACAATGGACACGACCAATGTAATGATTACCATAGGTATAAAGGAGCTGTTTCAACACATGGATCAAGATGAGACAAAAATGATAATAATGCACAAGTATAATGAGCTACTTACATTCTATTTTAAAAAATTAGTGGTACCTACTAACCTAGAGAATCTAGAGGTCACTCTTGGAGTGACACTTGGAAGAAAATAGGCAAGCCCACAAATGGACCCATTTTTAAAGGCATCTAAAAGAATGGAGTGAAAATTTTAAGGAAAAGGGAGTGTAAATAATATAAACCAATTTGAACATGTTGCACCAAATTCAATCAAGTTCTAAAAAGTTGGTTTCTAATATGAACCAAGTTTCTAAGCTAATGGGTGAAGTACATACCTAGGCCAACAACCTACAAGCATTAAGATCAATAAAGGGTCAGAGGTATCAGATGCTTATGGAGGTATAGACTATAGAGGACCTCAATAAGCTTGATGATTGGATTGAGAAAATATTGGTAGGAAATAAACTAATGGAGGGATTGCAAGAGGAAACCCACCAGATTAAAGACAAAGGGAAATATAAGTTTTTGGAAGCGGAGAGGCACTACAATGTAGCTTGCCTTCATATTTTTGAAGATGAGTCTAAGAAGATTTGTGGTGTAATAATTTGTCAAAAAATTTAGAGGAAAATATGAAGATTCTTCTTTAGATGATAAAATAAGATAAGCATTCAAAACCAAAGAGGCATTGTTGTAACTGGACACCAAGCTAGAGGATTTTGTAGAGACTCAGATAGAAGTCTGTAATTACTTGCAAGTAGTGAAGGATAATTATGGGAATTTAGATTGGATAGAAGCTATCCAATTAGTAGAGATGATAGAGAAATTCAAGAATAAACATGCAGACATCATTTGGTCTAAAGGGGAAGAAAACCCAATGCTGGAAATTCAATTTTGACACTTAGAAGATTTTTGGCTTTTTGGAACCCATTCCAAAGGTGTGTTGGTTTCTTTTTTATAGAGGTGTAGTGCACCAATAATTAACTTCAATTTCCTAATTTAGAGTATTTAATGTACTATAAAATCATTTTGATGGCAGTTTAACTCTCAAAAGTGCCTAGAGAAGCCCAAGATCCCATTTTTAAAGCCTCTAGAGACTTCCAAACTATCTCACAGCTTCCTTCTCCTTATATTCTTATTCTTTTAATTTTTTGTGTTATGTAAAGGGTCATTTTTTTATTGATGGATATAAAGAATGGTGGAGACCTACTTAGCACCATTTAGAGAGTCAATTTGTATATAATTACCTTTCTTTTATTATTATTTTAGCATATGTTTACAGTCAAAGAGCTCTCACTCCCAACACAAATGGGGATATAATTTCTTATAACATGGATGTAATATGTACCCCAGACCATTATTTTGATGCAATAATATATGCTATTGGTTCTCTCATTCTGAGTGTTGTAAATCTTGCCAGAGTTTTTTATTTTTGTGAATGCATGTTCATGAATAATAATAGAGCCAATGGTTTTATTATTTTTTTATAATTGTGTGATCTTTTAGTTCTAGTTTTTTCCTTATGTTAATAAATTCCATAGTTGTGATGAATTGGAGAAAGTATCACCTTTATTTTTGCATAACATCTCATCTCACATGAGCGTACTTTCTGTGGCCTTACAATTTCATGAAACATGAAACATCATTGAGTTTATATTGAGTTCCCATTGACAATTACATTAGTGGAGTTGAGGA